>CM062394.1:7349993-7949993 GCA_031304145.1 Cardiospermum halicacabum | reverse complement strand
AAAGACTGCTTTGTTCGTTTTCCCAAAACACAACTTTCACAGAATGGCATGTCTAGACTAATGTCACTATCTATTATCCCTCTCCTTTTAAACTCTCTCATTCCAGTTAACCCTAAATGACATAATCTGCTATGCCACACTAAAGCTTTGGCAACGTTTCTACTCATGATGGTGCTATTCAGAGACTCTATGGTTCTACCCTCTAGAACATAAAGGTTTTCTACCATTTTTCCTCTCATAGCAACCTTTTCATCAGCCTGACAATCTCAACAGACTAGTTTCTAACTAGGCAGCTCAGGTTAGACTCTCCTAAGGCACTCACATATAAGAGGTTCCTTCTAAGGTCTGGCAAGTCTCACCCTCTCAAGTCTGGTGACATTACTATCAAACTGCCTCAGTTTAATACTCCCAATTCCCTCTATCCTACACTTGTGATTACTACCCATCAAGACAAAACCCTCAGAGTTATTATCTAGATCACTAAGCCAGTTTTTATGGGGAGCCATATGATGGGTACAGCCTGAATCAATCACTCAGTCATCATACACATAATTAGCAACAAATAGATCATCAAAAGAATAAAAAACAACAGATAGGCACTCACAGTTAAGAACATTTGGTTTACTAGAAGAACTAGATGCTTCATTTTTAAATTTTCCATTAGCCTCATCTTTCTTTTTCTGAAAACAATATTTTATCTAGTGGTTAGTCTTTCTACAGTAATAGCATTTTATGTCATTACCAATTTTAGACTTACATTTCCAGTTATTCCTATTATTCCCATTATTTTCAGAATTACTTTTATTCTTGTTCTTATTACTACTGTCATTATTAAATCTTTTCTTACCTTTACCTTTATTTTGATTAACATTATTAGAAGTGGAAGCTTTATTCAAGAATAAACCTTCACTCTCATTTTTAGTTATCTCTTCCTCTACTGATCTCAATTTTAAGGCATCCATTATTAGCTTAGTGGTTAAGGACTCTTTATTAAATGAGACAAATTCTTTAACAACATAGTGAGACTGAGGCAAGGAATGCAGAAGAATCATAGCAAGGTACTCATCACTAAGCCTTTAGTCCTCTAAAAATTCTATTAATATAATCCTAAACCAATCTTTTAAAGGTTGCCAAATTCTCAGTTACAGACTTATCAGTTTTAAACTTGAAGCCAAACAACTTATGCAAACTTAACAGTCTATTAGAAACACCTTAACCAAATACAGATTTTCTAAGCCCTTCCACAAATCAGAAGCATTATTAAACTTAGAGACAGTAGTTAAAACATCATTACTAAGATGCATGAGTATGGTATGATAGTCCCTCTTTTTAACTTTACCCTTTTCAAGTAATGTTATGCCAATTGGCCAGTCATCATCAATAGCAGCGTCAAGACAATTATATACCAAAACAAATAACATCTTTTTCTTCCAAATAACAAAATCTTATGAGCCATCAAACACTTCAATGTTCATAACATTATGTGTTTGAGGTTTTGAAGACATTTTGAAAAATAAATTTTATAAAACACAAAAGTTTTAAAATAGAAGTTATTTAAAAATTTGATGTTGAAGACTTAATGGTCAACAAGTTTGTTTTTTACAAATTATTTAAGCTCTCAGGCTCTCAAAAACAGAAGGTTAAGAGCAAGAAGGCAAATAAACAGTAATAACATAAAGATATAACAAACAGATCAAGAATTGTACACAACATAGATCAAATATCATAACAAGAACCTATTCTATTGGGCATTAACAAGATTCAAGATCTTGTACCCTTGCGCTTTCACAAGAATATTTCACTTGTACCCTTTACAGCTAGACAACCAAGCTAATTTTTCAGACTGGCATAACTGTTCTAAGATATTAACAAGACACAAGGTCTTGTATCCTACTCAGGCAGACCAAAAACACCCAAAATAATCACAGTAGCACAAAATAAAGAGACGGAAAGTTAGAAAGAGGTCACCCTTGTAGAACCCCGCAAGTCTTGGCGTTTAAACCCCTATCGTCTCTCGCCTAAGCTCCTTAGCATTATTAGGTACACGTTTCTTCACAAAAACTGTTAGTAAACAAAGAAATAAAGAAAACCTTAGAACTATACAAAGACTAAGGACACACAGAACACAAAAAATCGATTTTAGGCTTTGAAATCGGGACTGCTTCAGAAGTTTACAAGAAGAAAAACAAACCAACCATAACTCAAACATATGAAGATGCATGCTTTGATACCACATGTTATGAAATCCTAATAACATTGCATCTACCAAATTAACCAAAACAAGTTCCAGATTAACAAATATCAATATATCACAAAGAACAACACACAAAGATTATGTGGTTCACCATGTAATTGGCTACATCCACGGGACAGACTCACACAGAGGCCATCAATTCACTATTAAACGAGAATCAGTACCAGTACAAGGTAATCACAATGATTACATACAAAACAAACAAATAAAACCACCAAGACCATAGAGATTTACAAAATGAAGAGAAACCCTAACAGACACAAAGACAAAAAATTACAATTGAAGCAGCCAACGTGAACAGTGCCAAAGCGATGCTTATATAAGTAGGGTTTCAAGCGGGTCGGATCAACTTCATGGATAGACGTGAATCCCTTCACATAATGGGCCTTCAGATATCAACAATTCTAGCAAGCCCAAGCACAATAATCAGGTCTAAATACAGAAGGATATGTGATATATGAAAACTTACAACAATAGCATCGACACCATTCATTTATTTATATATATATATATATATAAAACTTGTAATACAAGTAAACTACCCAATTGTCTTTTTCCTTTAAACAAAATTATGAAATTGGAAATTTATTCCAAAAAGTGTTTTATTCAATTGCTTTCAGTTTTGAAAAGTGTTCTCAAAGTTAAATAATTGTATTCTTTTTAAAGGTTTCTTGTCCTAACTGAAATGATTTTAAAATATTAAATTTTCAAATGGATTGTAAAATAAAATGAATTCGCTTGTGTTACGTCTTGGGTTTACAAACTAAGTATTTCCATTTATGTTTTTTTTTTTAATTTTAAAATATCTTTCTCAGATACGACTAAAGGATCAAGAGATAAATTAAATAATGGTGGAATGGTTTATTCAAAATAAAATACAGAGTTATTTATAATTACTTGTAACTCTTAATTCTGTATTTGTAACTACAAGTTATTTGTAATTTTGTAAATGATAATTGTATTCATACATTATTATTTTCTTTGTAAAATCAATAATTACTATACATTATAATAGGTCACAATTTTAGAATTATTTATTCAACTTTAACATCTACGAAAATAAATAGCTTCAGCTTTACAATAAAAATATTTCAGTAAAAAAATTTGAATAGTCAAGTTTTTTTTTTTTAATTTGGTAATAAGTAACGCCATTATTCTAATCTTTAAGTTTGGGCGTGATGTTACACTTAATATAACGCTATCTAATAGAATAAATTTTAAATCAAATAGAGCTGAAATGACGGATCGAATGTTACCTCCAATTGTTAAAAAATGTTAACAAATATAAGTTTAAATGGAAAGTTTACCATCTCGCCACCATTCCACATCAAACCGGCCATCAAATAACCCCATGAACCAACACATACCAAGTTAAGTTAGCAGGAAATGATCAAATAGACACAAAGTTGAAACTACTCCAAAACTCTCACCTGCTAATAACTATTCTTCTCCTCTGTAATTGAACTTTAATACAACTAATAAACAAGTTAAAGGCTTATCAAATCATGGCTAAACACAAGTTGAAGGTATAGAAATGGTAAGGTTGAAGAAGTAAAGATTAAGAAATTTTTCTAAACAAAGTGAACTCTTTTTAAGTAAAATCGAAAGTTCAGGACTATTTGTTGGTTTTAATGTCAATTTAAACATTAGTTATTATGAAATGAATACTCAAATGATTATTTACTGCTATCACACACCAAAATATATTGGTATTAAATTCAGTTAAAACCCATTCAATTTCATTTCGCCTAGATCCAAATGTAAGATGTTATAATTATTAAAATTTTATTTATTATATTTTAAATTTTAAATTTTATATTGATTCTTTGAAAAGGTTAAATATTATCTTTAATACTATTTAAAAAGGTTTAAGTCGTAATTTATAGAAAAATTACTGTATTTCAGATTAAGTTATTGTTATATAATATTACTATGTAAATTTTTTAAGGTTGAATTCAATTTTACTATTTTAATAATATTAAAGTTTTTAACAGTCTTTTTTTCAAAAAAAAAAAGATTTAGTATATAATAACAATAAAATAATTTAAACACTTATGATAATAGTAGAACCGATATATTAGGATGAAAATTGTAATGTTCAACCCAGCCATGACGAAACTAGGATCGCAAACCGGAACGTCACATTACAATCGTTTATGCATTCATTCGTTACCATTGGATGCAGAAATAATTAGTTAAACAATTTAATTATCAATAAAGACAAATAAATTGTCTCGTAATCAACAATACATATTCGTCAATACTTTACAATCCAAAAATAGTTTATAAGACATCATGGACTTAAAATCCTTAAAAGTGTTTACAAATTTCCTTCAAACAATAACTCGAATTCATAAACAAATGAGATTTGACATGCTTCAATGATATGATGGAACACTTTATTCTACTCAATCACCTGTTTTACATTTCAATAGAAGAGATAAAAAAAATAGAAAAGAAGCAACATCACACTATTGATGTCTGGTTAGTAAGCTCACACTCCAACATAGACATACAAATGCGTCTAATTAACATTTAATCATAAAGCTAGCACGCTGATGCACCTAGGAACTATCAATCATTCATTAGGAATCAAACCTCACTCAATCGCAAACATTTACAAACAAGTGGACTCGGAATCTAGCATAGGCGCCTTGGTCCACATCTTGGCCTAGGTAAATCCTATAGCTTTACTACCCATTCTAAGCTCTAGTTATGCTCGTTTGGGTTCATTTGACATTACCTAGTGTCTAGGTGGGTTCATTATTAGTCGTTTAAAACTCCAATGCATACAATTCAAACCAAACACAATCGTCATTCAATTATAATCATATTAATGGTTTCATTTTGTTATAGAATGTCCCTAATCTTGTATTGATAATAAAACAGAATCAATTAGGCCGAAGCCACACAATAGGGTCCGAAGACCGAAATCCATAATGTTGTTTGTTCCCCTCGGGACGGTCAACTACCTTAGGATTCCATCAATTAGGTTTGAAGACAACCAATACAATATACTCGTAGGCGGTGGTACCGTCAAATCCAATAGAAGTCGTCACTCAATTCAATAGTGGTTAGCTAGACCAAAGGACTTATGTTTCCAATAGGTTGAGAATTCTCAGTTACCCGTAATGAAATATCATTCAATCACTATTTCAACTATGACTAGGGAAATTCATAATTAATTTAGATGATAAGAACACCGAAATCACTTAAGAATCAATGGCTTTCATTTAACATTCTCGCGTAACACTACTAATGTCTTATTCGTTTATGTTCAGCTCTAGTTTAACCAAAGCCTAAGTCTACATTGCAAGTATACGTATATAAATATATATATATATATATATATAAACAATAGCACATACAAATAGAATTAATACAACATTAATATCACCATTCCAATACATTACAATCACATATTTGTACAATTTAAACAATCTAAGTGGACATGCTATTAACCGGTTTAATGCACAATCAACAAATATTCAATAAATATACTGTACAGTATAAAACGAGGTTGTTAAAATTTCTTCCGAAGACAATAGCTAAGCGTTACTGGTACGAGTTTGGCATCGTCTGCTTAACTAATAACAATAACCCTCTTAGCCAATATATCGAACACTTGGGGCACGAAATAAATTCTAATTCTATCACTTAGTGTTTTAATGATATAATGGTTATTAATCGGAAACTTTAATTAGTACTACACAAAACCAATCCCAATTCAATATTCAATTCAATTCTAAAACAAGGGTTTTCATACAATTAGAACCCTAACTAATCCAATAGTGTAGGACAACATTAATTCATATTTACCATATGAATCATATTTATTAAAATTGAGAATTAATTTAGGGTTGTAGAGATCACTTACTGGAACGATGATGTTGAACTTGTAGAGAGAGATTTTGAGAGAAAAATCAAACACATAATTTGAATGTTTTGAGAAAAAGAGGAAAAATGTGGTCAATTAATTAGTCTAGGTGTTTCCACACATGGACTTATTAAAACATGAGTCTTTGCACTTTTAATTTAAAAATATTTCATTTTAAGACCATTTTAAAACGGTTTAAAATAAATTTTTGGGATTTGAAGTTTCATTTGAAATTTTTGAAATAAAAATAAATTCTATTTTCAAAAAGAGCAAATTACACTCAGACCCCTGTAAGATGGCAAACTACAGGCGGATACACTTTTTGGGTTTATTAACAAATAAATCCCTCGGGCCCATACCAACTCAAACGGAATCCATCCAAATCCGTTATCTGAACTGGCGGGAAGGGCATATTAATCTTTTAAGTGCATGTCTCATCAACATTAATTGTGTGAACTGTTCATGCCGGAAAAAAAAATATTAAAAAAAATATTTCGAAATGTTAAACCATTCTATCATCAACTCTGGTTTGGTTACATTACTGGTTTGGTTAAGCAGTATCATCAAATAGATTTTCTAGACAACTTAAACATTCCCAAAATAGATTTTTAGGGTTTGCTCGGTTCGTCTCTTTGCTAAAGGTTTTAGTTCTTTCATCTCTTTACTGGAGGCAGTGAAGAGCCAACCCTCGACATTATTGGTGAAAGGTAGTAGTTGAAAAGATTTAAGAACAGGTATGACTCTTTATGACTCTTTTTTCACTAGTGTCATTTGTTAAAGAATGTCTTTTTCAATAGCCCATGGTCGATGATGTTGAGATGCGAGTCATTGATGATGTTAAGTTTGGTAAGGGTTTTATGGAGTCTATTTTTCTTCCTGTCCATTAATCAGGGTTGTCCTGTTAGTTTGGTAGGTTCTTGTTCTTATCAAAACTCACTAACATTATACACTCACTCGTTTTCGTAGGTCGTTTGTGGTTTGAGAGCTTCGATTACACATTTGAACAGAGGAAACATTGTCAGATCGAGGTAAGTTTAAGGATATCTTTCCTGTCTGAAATATTTCTTTCAATAATGATTCTGCCACAATGTTGTTGTTATCTAATATGTCCAGTATTTGAATCTATAACTCTTTCAAATGTGCAATCTATTAATTTTTGCTTGGTTTATATTTTTTAGGATGTTTTTTTTCATGGTACTGTGATATTCAATGATGATGATAGTGTTCAGGAAATTGGAATGTTTGAGAGGGATAGTGTATTCTTGAAGCAACTGTGGGACTGTTGTATGATGATTAGGTATGATAGGAAGGCTAACCAGAGTGATGTATGTAGGTTAAAGATAATTTTCACTTGGTCTGCAGAGTTTAGGTATATAGGTACTGACTCATATTTAATGGAAGCTCTAGATGAATTTGTGGAGAGAAATGAGCATGACATTACTTTTGTATTTGAAGTAACAATAGGTGAAGATGGACCAGCATTAAGAACTCGGTTAGATGAGGATCTGAACCATGTCATAGAAGATATAATACCAGTCCAACCCATCTTACCTCCTAGCCCAAACCAAAATGCCTGAATCGTTTCAACACCCACCTCTCAAATGGACTTGGGCTCTGATGAATTTGATATTAGGCCCATAGCCCATCACTGTACTTTGACTTAGATCTAGTTGGTGAGGATAATAATGAACTTCAGTCGTCTTCTGATGATCACGTTGGAGCTGATGAAGATGTCTCTAATATACTTGTAGGTGAAGCAGAGGTAGAAGATTTTGTTCACTTACTTGATGAAAATGAGGATGTGTTGTCAGATGTTGATGATGCCAGATATTTTAACAAGAGCAGGGTTGTAAATGAAAGTGATAATGAAATAGATTATGATGAGGAAAATGAAGAAGTGGGTATACCCTTCAGAAAGAATGATGAGGGTAAGATTAGGTTGATGGTTGACCAGGTATTCAGAGATGCAAACCATTTCAGGGAGATTCTTCTGGCATATTCTGTTCAGGAAGGTTTCAGATTGAAGAGGATGAAAAATGAGAGTCGATGTGTCACTGTTGGGTGTAAAGCACATGGCTGTAAATGGCGGGCTCACGCAAGTCAGACTGAGAGCAGGCTTTGTTTTAGGATCAAAACATTGAGGGATGAACATACATGTCTGCAGGTTAATACCAATAAAGATGTAACATCGACTTGGATTGGAACAGAGTTTGGTGACCTTATAAGAGCCAATGAAGATATGAAGGTTGATGTAATTAGGGAGATCGTTAGGCAGAAAACTGGATTGGAATTTCCAGCTTATACTCTATATAGAGCCAAGAAATTTGCATTAAAACAAGGGAAGGAGGAGTATACACAGAGTTTTAGCAAGTTGCATAGATATGGCTATACAATCCGAGCCAGGGATCCAGAGAGCGCAGTGTTTGTCAGCACAATCAGGTATGATCCTGATATAACTGTCCCTGCTCATTTCCACAGATTTTTTTTAAGCTTTCAAGCACAGAAATTAGGATACTTAGCTGGTTGTCGACCCTTTATTGGCATTGATGGGACGCATATTAAAAAATCGTATGAAGCGGTGTTACTTCTTGCTGTCTCATCGGATGCCAATAATGGTGTCTATCCTTTAGCTCTTGGTGTCATAGATGTCGAAAATGGAGACAACTGGAAATGGTTTATTCAGCTTCTGTGGGAACATATTGGGATTAATGAACTTAGGGTAGTGACCTTCATGTCTGATAGGCAAAAAGGGATGGGACCTGCTTTGGACATGTGTTGGCCTAGGCATCGAGTTTGATATTAAGCCAAACACATACTGGAGAATGTTATCAAGAACTATAAGGTTGATTGTATAAGAGACCACTTCTGGGCAGCTGCAAAGCAGCCGAATAAGACCCTTTTCATGCAAAAAATGCATGTCATCAGAAGTATGAGTGAGCAGGCCTATAATTACCTTATGAATATCCCTATTCACCATTGGGCAGTTCACGCTTTTGATCATGATACAAAAACTGACCACATTACGAATAATATGGTGGAGACAACAAATGAGTGGGTCAAGCCAGCAAGAAAGCTTCCAATGCTGCAGATGATAGAACAAATCAGGAAATAAATTACTAAAAGGATAGTTGACAGATCAGAGCAGTGCAAGAAATGGGCTGAGGATGCACTTCCACCATCGATTCAGAAAGCATTAGGTGAAATAATGAGGCATGGTAGAGGTCTGAACACTTTTCAATGTGGAGAATTTTCTTTTGAGGTACAGGACAACAACTTGAGATATGTAGTGAATCTTCAACAACAGACATGTGACTGTGGAATTTTGCCAGTCAACGGTCTGCCCGGTGCACATGCTCTGATATGCATAGTCAAGAAAAGGTTGAACCCTATTGACTTTGTGCATAAATCAATGAGTGTTGAAACATACAAGAACATTTACTCCCATTTCATGAGCTCTATACCTGATGAAAGTCGCCGGCCAGAGGTGACATTTGCTCCTATTCTTCCCCCATCATAAAGAAGAAAGTCGGTCGGCCTAGAAGAGCAAGGAGGAGAGGACCAACGGAATCAGGTAGTGTACCAAGAGCTGTCGGCTATTGTTGCAAGCATTGTAAGCACATTGGGCATAATAGAATAACCTGCCCAGCACTTGGAAAAACACCAGCCAAGCAATCAAAACAGAGGAAAACTGTAATTAATTTGTTTATTTTTTTTAACTCTGTCTATTGCATTTTATAAAACCTGATTGGATAACTATTGATTTTATAGGATGAGAGACAACAATCAAACTCCAGCCAAAGGACATCTGCTATCATTGAAGAGTTCACCTACATGGTAAGACACCACCTCTTTTTATTATCCATTTGGCTATGCATGTTCTGATCAGAATGTTCTTTGTTTGTATATCATTGTCAAAAACCAAAATCAGGAACAACCAGTTAACCAAACAACCCAACAACAACCTGGCACTAGTATTCAACGTGAGCTGCAACTAGAAATTAATGAAATTGTCCCCGATTCAAAAATTTTGCTTGACTTGAACAGAACAGAAGAAGTGCATTAAGGAACAACCAATGAAGTGGAACATGTAAACACTGTTGTAAACAACAGTCCACAATACCCGGTATGTAGTTGAATATGACATTTTAATATTTACATTGACTGTTTGTAGTTACTTAATTATAACTTGAATGAATTTATTTAATATACTATTTTATCTAATGGAGATATTGGTAGGATTCCGTCAAACCTCAATTGTACAGTTCAGACTAGTGTTAGCAGGGTAATAATCATGATCTTTGTTATAGTTTTACAAATATTGATGTGCAGTAAGCGTATATGAGCTTCTTTGGTATTCTTCTGTAAAAACAGTTGTGGAATTTGGTGCTTTTATTTCATTTGCAGATACCTGATAGTAAGGTTAATGTGTTGCAGACTTTGATTTTTGATAACAACAAAAATATTGCTGCACATGTTCCTGATAATATGGAAAGAGGGGAGCCATCTTCTTAACAGATCAATGAAGATGCCCCTCTCCCAATCCAAGAACAATCAGGTATGATGCTTGAACATTATCACCAATATTATCTTGCCATTGTTTGTGTTTACATACTGGTTTTGCTGCTTATCTTGGATGATATTATTGGTGTTTTGATTGATATGATATCATTCTGATTTTGCTGAAATTATTGACCTACTTATGGTTATTGTTCTTCCTAATAGTATTTTGCCATTGTTTGTGTTTACATACTGGTTCTGCTGCTTATCTTGGATGATATTGTTGGTGTTTTGATTGATATGATATCATTCTGGTTTTGCTGAAATTATTGACCTGCTTATGGTTATTATTCTTCCTAAAAGTATCTTCCCAATGTTTGTGTTTACTTACTGGTTCTGCTGCTTATCTTGGATGATATTATTGGTGTTTTATTGATTTGATATCATTTTGGTTTTGCTGATATTATTGACCTGCTTATGGTTATTGTTCTTCTGTTCGAATGCAGAACTACTAATCCATATTATCATCAATAGTATCTTGTCATTGTCTGCGTAATTGACTCGACTTTACGTACTATTCTACTGCTCTTTCTCTGCATTGAGGTGTCAATTGTGTTGATGTTGGATGATATTGTTAGTGTTTTGGTTGATATGATATCCTTCTGGTTTTGCTGAAGTTATTGACCTGCTTGTGGTTGTTAAGTTTGGTTGGAATGCAGAACTACTAATCCTTTATATAATACTGAATTTGGCAGATATTATTCTAATTTCACCAAATTTTGTTGATGCAGATAACATTTTGCTGAGATTGATTTTTATTCTTCTGCTGGAATCCAAGGCATGTTGCTGCTGTTAATATTTTGCTGCCTTTGGAATTTAAAGCTTATAATTACATGTATTATGGTGGTTTTGTTTGATCTTTTTGTTCACAAAACTAGTTATAATATTAATTTTATTATCGTGATTTTGTTTGATCTTTTTGTTCATAAAACTAGTTATAATATTAATTTTATTATGATGCTGTTGGCATGTTATTAATCTAATGTATTCAACTCTTACAATTACTAGATATGTGATGCTTTTTGTTTTGTTGTTATGCTTATTATGATATTCTTGCAGGATGACAAATGTAGTAACAACACGATGCTGCTGGTTTTTGCATTCACGAAGAAAATAATCATAGTGCAACAAATGAAAACAAGCAACAAATTTCAGACAACCACTGCTTTTGTTTTTTGATTACACTGGTAGCTCATTCACTACTACTATGCTAAGTGAATTGGAACATCCTACCTTCTGTAATATTTAAGTACTTATTATTACTTTTACATATATCCATCATATGCATTCCATATTTGTATGAATGTTAGTACTGAAATAGATATGATGACCAGTAGATAAATTTTTACCTTTTCGTGTTTACTCTCCAATGAATTCAATATCTTTTCATTTTGGATGCTGATTTTATCAACCTTTGCTTCAATCTTGATTATTTGATTGTCTGTACATTCATCGATCGTTTCGGTCGAGTAGTTATTTTGGCTACCTATCTCGTGCGTAGGCCAAAACTCAAAATATTCACATTGATTGCGATTCTTGCAGGTGAAAAACAGCCTGTTTGGATTTGCCTCCGTTTCCGAAATTTTAATAGCGGCTCTTCTTCCACAAAAACACTTCTGATTGAAAATTTTGATCTGCTTTAATTCATCGAATCTGCGAACGCTTGATGCTTCCATTTAAATCTATTTAGAAAATACAAAAAATAAATAAACATATTAGCATAAAAAAAATATTTATCAGAGACTAATTGAAGAAAAAAAATCTCAAACCAAATCTGTAATGGCATGGAGTTGAAGATGAAAAGAAGCTTAACAAAATGGCTATATAAAGCCAACCAACCATATGACCGTTGGGTAACGGGCATATGTAAATTTTTAATTATTTTTTAAAATCAATGTCAAATCAAGTCGGCGCCAATATCAGGCTGAAAAGTTTAGTTAGGGGCATTCTCGTCTTTGTCTATGGTCAAAGCAGTTAACACGAATTTTGATGGATTCCGATTGAGTTGGTGTGGGCCCTAGGGATTTATTTGTTAATAAACCCAAAAAGTGTATCCGCCTGTAGTTTGTCATCCTACAGGGGGTCTGAGTGTAATTTGCTCTTTCAAAAACCTTCATTTTGACATATTTAACCCTACGTTTTCGATTAATATCCGAAATGACCATTTTACCCCAAGGGTAGAATTTTGACCGAAAAGTCAAAATTGACTCGAAATTACCGAAATTTCTAACCCAAAAATTAGGATGTTACAAAAACAATAGAATAATCAATTTAAATTATTATGTTATTGTTTTTTAAATAATTAGTATATTATTTATCATTTTAATTTTAATTTAATTAAATCTCAATAATAAATTATAATGGAAAAAAAATTTTAGGCCATAAAAAGTTTAATATACTATTTTGAAAAGTTTGCAAAACTAAATTTTAGTTTTCACTCCATAAGTCATTCACTGACTGTGACCGTAATTCACCGAATGTGACCGTAATTCATAGAATCTTTGAATTGTAAAAATTCAGGGGTGTTTTGGAAAACTCATCTTATGGAGTGAAAATCAAACTTTTTAAAGCTTATTTTTGTATGTTTTAAAAAACAGGCCAGTAATTGTATTTTGAACTTTAAAAAGTCCGTTTTAAAGAATTTTCACTTATTTATTATGTATTTAATTAATGGATACAATTACAACTACTTTATTTTAGTTTAGAATTATTTAAAAAAAAATCTCATCATCAATTATTATTCCAATATGCTAGTGAGGGTTCTTAATGATAATCATTGGAGTATTATAGTTGTGGCTGAAATAGAGAAACTACTTTTACTGTTGGTAGTGAGTTTTGGTGCATATGAGCTTGCTTCGACCTACTAACTATGAGCAAAACTTGATAAATTTGCTTAGGCTGACCTCAGTAGATCTCTATCTTAAAATACTTAGTGGTTGCAGTATGCTTTTGGGGCCTGTAATTTCAGTACAATTATCGTCAAACTTTTCTTAAAAATTTAGCAAAAATAACTATCCCACTTGTCAGGTCAAATGGGTTCCAGCTATACAACCGCCTGAATTTCCTAGGACCCTTAACCAATTTTGTTAAGATCTTTAGCAAATTCAATGTGACATGATCTTTGAAATCTATATAAAGGGGTAGCATTCAACAATTGGTCTCTTTAGTACTCAGAAAAAAAATCATCCACTGTTCATTACCCTCAAAGAAAAACCCTAATTGATCATCTTCAACTTCTAGAGAGAAATCAATGACCCCTCAAAACAGAAAGAAACGCCTTCACTCTAAAGAGTAAAAGACTCAAAAATATCGACAACAGAGCGCAATTCAATTCCAAGAGCTTCGATGTGTGTTGTGGGAAATAGGGAATCAAATTCCACTACTCCACTCCCAAATACCCGCAATCAAACATGCAAGCTGGGGCTACCAATAAAACATTAATAGGTATGCTAAAGTAAAAGGTAGGGAAAATGAAGACGACTTGGGACAACAGGCTGGATGAAGTTTTCTAAGTGTATCACTGCACACCCAAAAGAGTACTCGACGATACCCCCTTTCCCCTAGTCTACGGTTCGAACGCCACACTCGCCCCAAAAAATACATCAATACTACTCGTTCCATGATTAACTGAAAATGGAATGAAAAGGTATTCACTCTCGATAGAGATAAAGTCGAAGAAAAAAAAGAAGTGGCACTTATCTGAATCGAATCGTACTAGTAGTGCCTATCATGATCGCACGCAAAGAAGGCCCGAGTCCATAAGTTCAAACAAAGTGATTGTTGGGCCCTCCGGAGCCGCTCCTCAACTCCCACGCTAGAATGATATTGTTCACTTGAGGTAAAGTGTAGAGTTGAACCCCCGCCCCGGTTGAGAACGTAGCGGGTGCCCGAACCGCCACATTAACGATGCAATTGCGATTTATCATTTAGGAACATTTCAAAAGTCGATCAATTTATATGATATATGTGTGGAAAACGAATAAAGATGTTACTTTCTTGAACATATGATACTTGGTTTAAATCATACATAGATGATATTTAGAAATTTTAGTGAATAAAACATCTTTTACAACTATACTTCAAATATATTATAAGCTCATTTACAAATATGATAAAATTCTAAAATACATGTATGGGTGATTATAACATTAGTGAACATCACCATGAGAGCTCAAATACCACATGCCTTACTCGATCGAACCTGAAAACACAATTTAGGGGAAAAAGAAAAAGAAGAAAGGGTCAAGCTCACGCCCGGTTCGCATCCTATGTCCCGAACAAGCACACGCAAATGCTCTTACCTTTCTGTCGATATGCAATGCTTTAACACACAATGCAATTCTAATGTGAGCATCTCTAAGCTCACCTTAACCCATAAAAGTCAAACACAACCAATTCCTAGCAATCAGTCATGCTAATGTATCATTCGAGGCATGCTATGTCACACATTCATGCTCATTCTATGGTTTATCAATCATTGAGATTAATCTCATTTCTCCTTAACGTTAACCATATGTATCCATCAATCAATAATACGATCAATACAACAATCAATACAATCGAGTCAATCAAGACGATCAATTCGATTAAGTAAATCAATACTATTATCTCATGACGACCAATCATTACAATAGATTGTGAGCCAAACTCCGCTTAGTCCAAACAACTCGACTCAAGGAGATCACCAATCAATCCGACAATCGAAGATTTCAATCTTTAATCAATTCGATTAAATCAAGCCACGATTATATTCAATTTTCAGGTTTTAAACACATTACCAAACTATGTCGAATTGCCTACCGAACTGTATACCGAATTACAATTCGGTAACATACAATTGAAAGACAAACCCTCTGACCGAGCTACATACCGAGCTCCCTACCGCATTATAATTCGGTAACCCGTGAAGATGAAAAATATGCTCCCTGACCGAACTCGATACCGAAATGGACACCGAATTACAGTTCGGTATCAAATAAAAATTAAAAGATACAAGGTCATTTCTTGAACAAGAAGCAATCAACAAATTGACCACATTGCGAGTTCTCATGTTACAAGACTTTATGGTTTTTAAATACCTTTAAAGATACTTCGTCGATAAGATATTCGATAACAAAATAACTTTTCAAAAATGGTCACAAGTAGGTTAGTTTACTAGCAATTAAATATACTCGTGAAATATTTAAAAAGTTTTGGAAACAATTCAATCAAGAGGTTTTTAATTCAAGAATTTCGATTCCTACATTTAGGATGTTTTGTACATTTAAAGAAGATTGAAATCCTTGCAATATCATTAATTTATTTCAATAATTTCAAAACATATAGTAATTAAAGGACATCATCATAAATTCATAGCAATAAACGAGACTCAATTTGGAGTCCGGGTACAAAACTTATACTAGTTACAAGTATTTTCCAAAAGTTGAAATTTACGAACACTTGGAGGAGCTTTTCAATCTGGATATAAATACGATCATATTTTCAAAATATAAAGATATAGTTGGAAAGTAGACTTAAAGAAAAATTTGTAGCCACAAACGGCACCTAAATTGGAGTTCGGATGAGGGAGAACGAAGACTGACAAGTTGGAAAATAAAAAATAATATTGTGGCGCTCCAGGAGTCCATCCGCCGGCAGCGTTGGCTGGGAGTGGAAGAAAAAAAATTGGCAGCGAATGACACGGCGCTCGCTGTCCTCGTTGGCTGCCACCATTCACTGGCAGCGGACAAGGAAAAATTGGCAGCGAACGTGCCCTGTCTTGGGCAGAATAGTGACATTTCCCAGGTCACCATCTGAGTGATTTGCTCAGTTTCAAAACTCACCCAAACGACACCGGAATGCAATCAAATTTTAAACACATCATCTATGCATATCAAATAACACATACAAACAATCCACTAGTCGAAATATCAAACCATTTGGGCGAACTAAGCTGAACAAGTTGTCTATGTGGTCAACTTGTTGCAGTAGCAACACAAGACAACAATTTCCAATTTTCAGGTTCCTACTTATTCCACCATTTCAATACCAATTCAAGTAAAACCAACATTTACCAACCAAGTTAATAACAAGTTGATTATTAGACATTCAATATGATTCCCCAATTCATAATTTAGCCAATTAAGCTAACAAATACCCATTTTAACTTGACAAAAACATATTAGGATCACACCACTAGACAAGAGTATTGGACTAAGGGTTAGCTCACTAAACAAACATTTCAAAGCATCAAGATTATGCACAAGACATGTCATGATCTCTTAGTCAAGTTCATTAGTCATCTTGATTACCAAGCATGTTCATATCAATTCCAAATTTCCAATATCCATAACAATGTCATTTTGTTATGAAGTTAATTAGGAAGTCTTTCCTACTACTTAACCAATTCCCTCATCAGGTTATCATTAAGTTCAAGTTCAAGTTTAAGAAACTTTTCAAGTTCATTAGCAAGACAATATCAATACCTCATCAAGATCATCATCAATGACATTTCAAGTTCAATACGAAGCAAGTTTAAAATATTGCAAGTTTTAAACAATTCAAGTTCCAAAACATTTGAAGTTCAACATTCAAGTTCAAACAATCCAAGTTGAAATATTTCTAGTTCAAAAATATTTGACAAGTTAAGTTTCCATAATATATGACCAACCAATTTCAAAATTCTCAACAATCAAGTTCAATAGACACCTTATGCCATTTTTAAGCAATCACCCTTAACTCTAGCTTGATTAGTGAAAACGGGACGTTAGGACCGAAGCCATCGTTTTAGAGCCAAGCTCTCGTTGGGGTCCGAAGACCAATAATCCGTAGAGCCGATTTACTCTCCCTCGAGTCGGTTATCTACCTTTGGATTTGTTCGTTAGGCCAAAAGGTTGTGGTGCCGTCACACCCGTTAGAAGTCGTCACTCAATTCGTTCGTTTTTTGCCCCAATGCCAATTTATCGTTCATGTATACACATGTTGAGAATTCTCATTGTTTCCCTATGGCATGCCACTCATTCGCTAACTAGCTATAATAAGGGCAGTTATCCGTTTTAGTGATTCAAGCACAATTACACATTTATCATTTCTTTTATAACTTTCGTTTGCACATTTGACCTCTTAGAGGTACCAAGACAACATTGTCATTTGAAATCGTTTAGCCACAAGGCGAACACGTATGCACTTTCACATAGTCATAAATGCAATATGTTCATAATTATCAAGTCATGTATACAACCAACACGTCTTACCAAACACATGTCAACACCATTTCAAGCATCCACAATTAAGAGCGGAAAGATAAGTCTCTAACCTATGCCTTTCAATATCCGCAAACAATGTGGACTCGGTCCACCCAAAACTTCAATTCCCAAAGCAGCACCTAGCATGATTGTACATGCATTACATACATGCTCTAGCGTCTTAACATGCAAGTATGCTCATCATATCAACTTTTTGATGGTTATCTTATTTAACCAATTTCATGACATAATTACAAGTAAACATATATTCAATGCATCAACCAATAACAAACAAGTGTGTAGGGCTAAAAACGGAATACAAACCTCCCTTCCGTCGATCCACAAGTTAGAAAGTTGCTCCCGTGAGGGTTTCCACTTGTTCTAAGTCATCACCAATATACAACTATCACACTACAACCATCCATACATACCATAACATCATTAAATAGTTCCAACATATTTAGATTATCACACAACAATTCTATTAAGGACATTAGCATACTAATGAGATTAGAAATCTTGAAAATGGGTTCGAATTAATCCAAAATCACTTGGTAACAACCTAGGATCATTTATAAACCACTTTAATAATTTCCTTTCATAAAATCCCTAATTGAAAGTTAGGGTTTTGTTCAAAATTACAATTAGAGACATT
Organism: Cardiospermum halicacabum; assembly: GCA_031304145.1. Lineage (NCBI taxonomy): Eukaryota > Viridiplantae > Streptophyta > Magnoliopsida > Sapindales > Sapindaceae > Cardiospermum > Cardiospermum halicacabum. The sequence goes on along the minus strand of CM062394.1, from coordinate 7,931,427 downwards.
ATGGACTACATGTGACTAATTGGAAGCATCATTAGACTCTATAGAGCTCAAAATCAACATTTACTCATGCTACATAATTCAAAAACGAAATTGAGATGAAATGGGGTTTTTTAAAATGCTTACCAATTTCAAAAATGAAGTAGAGGAGCTTCATCCACCCCCTAGTAACACTTAATGATGTTTGTGAGTGATGTTGTAATGATTTTTATAGAGAAATAGTTAAGTGAAGTGTTAGGGTTTGTTGGTGGTGTAGAGAGAAAATGAGAGGGTTGGTTTCTTGAGAGAAATGTAGAGAGAGAGGGGAGTTAGAGAGTGATGGGGAAAAGAGTGGTAGATAGAGTTTTTATTTGGTATTAATGAGCCTTCAATATTAATGGACCCAAAATTTCCACCCAAGCCCATTAACATTTTCAACCAACCAATTCTGCTATTAAAACCGGTCTCTCAATTTTATTTGAAAATCATTTCCGAAATATTAAAATCATTTCTCTACACCGGAAATATAATTTTTATCATAAACCCATTTTGTACCAAAAACACCCTTAATCGCCAAAACCGCTATTTTTACAATTAAAATAGTCATTTATGACATAAATCTTATTTCCATAATTAAATATAATTTCTACATACCAAAATAGAATTTACTCACAAAGTCTATTTTATTCCCAAAATACCCTTTTTCCATTAAAAACGCCATTTTACAAATAAAGCCGCAATTTCGATTTAAATTCCATTTTTCAATTCTAATGCTTCCACTTAGTCATTGTCTCTACTTATGATTTATAAAACATCATTTGATGATAAAACTCACCTTTTGGAGTAAAATAACCAATTTTCGATTTAATGTTATTTTATCAATTCTAGACAAAAATCTCAAATCTCATATTATGCCTTTAATAGTATTTTCGACCTATTCCGAAGTGGAATGTATCGAAAATCAAATATGTAAAAAAATTTTCAAATTGGCCCTTACTTCTAGGCCCAATTTACGGACGTTACATAAAGGCTGAGCCCACACAGGTTTGTTCTTGGGTATCACTATCCAAAAGGTCTCATACTAATCGAGTTCTCTGGATACTTTATATACAAGTTACTATTCTCTTGTATCACCAATGTGGTATTTGGTTTGACACTCCAACAATCCTCCCTTTAAAATCAAGGGCCACATTTCGTCCTCTTGAGTTAGTCCACCAATCCTTCAAACTAAGCATCACATAGCCTACCCTTGAGATAATTCACCGGCCCATCGGTCACCGCCCCCTACTGATCCATCAAATCATCTTGTACCGCCGTTACTACCCAATAGGCCTAACCACCAAATTATATCAAGAAGACTTTCAACACAAGGTACACTACAAATCTAATCTCGGGCTCCATCTCTGAACCAGGCTCTAATACCACTTATTAGATCCTTCAGAGTCGCTTCTTAACTCCCATATTAGTATGATATTGTCTGTTTTGAGCCAGGGTTAAGCCCGCATAGATTTTTTCTTGGATAACACCACCTAAAAGGTCTAATACTAATAGAGTTCTCTGGATACTTTATATACAAGTTACTATCCTCTTGTATTACTAATATGGTATTGGGTTTAACACCCTAATAGTGATAAGGTATTAAGGAGGATATTCTAAAACACACGGATGTGAGAGGATGACAAACTAGTGCCAAACAGGGAAGGGTCGTATATCATGATTAAAGTTTTTGGTCAAAATGCCTACTTGCTAACAAACGTTATGGGAATGAGAATGGAAAATCCATTGAATGTGATGCATCTTAAACTAAGCAACCAATAAGGTAAAAAATCACTCCCTCCATGTTTTGCTCCCCCCATATTTTGCTCTCATTTTAATTTACAACTTTTTTTATCTATTATGTTCCTTCTCCCTGTTCCATCCCCTCCTCACAAACTTCATTTTACTAAAAGCTCATGAACTATGCCCTCATCATAGGTTACAAAGCAGTACGGAGCATGACGTTAGTCAACGAACGGTAAGTGGCTCGATGCCCTTACTTGATTAGTTAAATCCTTTAACATAAACAGTTTACCTAAAATGAGTCCATCTTTGTTAAAACTAGTTGATTGCCCCTAGTCTTGTTGATAAGTCTCTGACTTATATGAATTTCTCCTGTAAATTCTTAAGCGTTTGTGATGAATCAAGAGCATTATCTGGTTATTTGATGATTTTGTTGAGATATTTCAGGTAATTGAGTTGAACAAGTAAAAGAGCGATAAGTAAGATTATATGGTCGGAAAGCCGAAGTTCTGATAAACGAGGTCGAGCGAAGGCAGAAGCGGGAGAGCAACACGTTTAAGCGTCTGGCGACATGGCCTTTATGTCGCCAGACTTGTCGCCAACAAACGAATCACAAACCTGAGGAATACGACATTGCGGTGACTGGCGACAAGGATCTTATGTCGCCAGCCTTGTCGCCAGCGAACCAAATCAAGCAACTCCAGAGTGCAAGGTGCGGTGCTGTTTGGCGACAAGAGACTTATGTAGCCAGCCTTGTCGCCATAGACCGTCTAGGGCGAATTCCACCTGCTGTTCAAGGGCGTTTTGGTCATTTCTTAGATGAGTCTATAAGTATGAAGTTTTGAGATGTTGAAAGGACTTTTTGGCTGGATTCAGAACAAGAGACTACTGCGGGAAGAAGCAACAGATCAAGGAATCGAGAAGGAAGAGGGAGAAAAATATTCAATTCATTGAAGGAAGAAACTCCCAGTCTAGGCTACGAAGTAGCCGAACCATGTAACCCTAATTTGGTTATTACTTTTATGAATGAGACAGTTTTTTATTCCTTCTCTTACTTGTAATTAATGCTTGCTTTGCTTGATCACCAATTGCATGATTTAGTAATTTAATGAATGCTTGGAAGAGATTTATTGGATTAGATTAGGGCAAGAGAATGTGTTTATTTATGTTGCTAGGAATAGAATATAAAGTTCACATATTCAAGGATAGGTGTTTCTTAATGCGTCTGCCTAAACTATTCACATAGGAATATGGAATGAGAATAGGTAGATAGTCTCAGGAGTGTTCGGAAGAAATATTGGGAATAGTAAACCTTGAGAATAAGAATAAAAGCTTGTTGACATATTAGACACAATGGGTTACTGGTGAGGTGAATTCGTAGACCTAGAACTTAATCTCTATATTGAATCCTTACCTTAAGAAATTAGTTTTGTTTGATTTTTCATAATATTTGCTCTCATAAATTTTATGCTTAATTATAGGGAATTTTATAGAATTGATCTGAGATTATCTTTAGTCCCTGTGGGTTCGACATCCTGAATTTAATTCACTTTACTACTTGATCACGTGCACTTGCGTGTAGAGAATTTTAGTAATTGCATTACTTTATATTATTAAGATTTTTGACATCACTTGTCAGGCGAAACACGCAAATATTGGCCACACACTAACTTTGTGGTGCTCCATTACATACTAGCTCGGCACAAGTTTCACATCTTCCAATTAGTTATAGAATAAATCGCACCTTACTTAAATAATATATGCATCAATTTCCATTCGTAATCCCCTCTCGATAAAGATATGAAAAATATCAAAATAATAACGGATAGTGTAGGAAATTTGACTGAAATAGAATGATCAGTGATAATCATAAATGCTAGAAATAATGAATAAAACAAACAATGTCAACTAAAGAAAACATAAAGGTCCTTATGTGTATGAAAATTAAGGGAATACACAAAATCCGTTAACATATAAAACATATATATAAATAGGGAATCGTCACGTTCGACTGAGTGATGGCCAACTGGTCGCTGAAACTCATTCTCTTCCATTACTTCTTGATCCATCTTCGGTCCTTTTTCCTCCCCATCATCTCCTCCTCCTCATTCTTCTTCATCTTTGCCCTTGTTCTCATCTTCGTCTACCATCAAAACTTACCGGATATCATAGGCAGCTTGAAGGTCCTACTCGAATCATTGATGACATTTGAAATCTTTGAACAAATCCTATTTAGTCTTCAGGTGGGCGACCGTTTTCACTGCCTTTATTACAATTCACATCATTCAACAACATTTCAGTCACATTACATTAATATGGAGTCATTTTAATATTATGTAACCATATATGAAGTACACAAACAATTATAACTAAAATGACAAACAAATAAAATAAACTGAACCAATTTTACCAATCCAAACAATTTATACATCCAATATGCATATTAATTCCAGATTCCAGCAGACACACTATGATGACTCAACATATTCAATTCATTGGATTACGTATTATAACATAGACTTGTATGAGATGAGGAGAATGATTGGTTGAGTTAATCCTGAAGAGTTTATTTATTTAAGCAAGATTTGTAATGAACCTTTAATTGTTTGAGCAAGATTTGTGATGAACCTTTCACTATATTATTTTAGCAGGGTTTGTGAAGGGTCAATGTATTGTTTAAGTACGGTTTGTAATTGGACATTTTGTTTGAATTGTTGATTCACAAGGAATATAAAATATGATTAGACTATGATGGTGGTTATTAGGAGATTAAGTACAAGAGTTGCTCATTAGGCATAGGTGACGACCTACCTATGGTAGGCTAGGGTGAGTAACTCATGATTAGGAGCTCTAGTAACAATCAACAGGAAATTAATCATAAAGACTTGTCCAATAACTATGCATGAGACACAACAACGTGAGACCGATTTAATTTGATTTAAGTTTGAGTTACATGCTTGATTTTGAGCTTTGTATTATTGAATTGTTTGAGTTAAACAATTTATTTATTTATTTACTGAAATGCACGAACTATTAGTGATTTCATTGAGTTTAGTGTTTGATACACTATGAAATGCGTACACATAAAATATTTTGAGTTTTCGTCGAGTTACTTGAACTAGTTGAGATATTATTAGATAGATACTTATTTAATTTGACTTATTTTAATTCATCAATTTCTTCAACTAGTTCTTAGTTATAATTTGAATTACTTATTTTATTTAATATATAGAGATAAATTAATTGGTATTTTTTATTTCAACTGTATGGAAAATGGTTTCATTATTGTCTTAAATTTTCAATTGAGGTTGTTTATTAGGAACTACATCACAAATTATGATATTATATTTTATTTTCTTTAAATGGGGATGCAAAGAAAAAAAACTTACTAACTTATTGTAAAACAAAATAGTTATTTATTGCTTTAGTTCTATCTGGGCTATTGATTTTTATTTCTCACAAATGAATTAAATAATACTATCATTGATAATTTTGCAATATATAATATTATTATTTTTTAAATATTAACATAATCATCCAAGTAAAACAATAATACATTTAATTGGAATGGTGATATGATAGAACATGTTTTCTAAACATGTTATTATTGATTTTTGTTTGCTAAATTTTGTTATCGAATCCATCTATTTTCAGTTGAAGAAAGTTGTATTACCATTCATAAATTTAAAAAATAGCAAAAAGTTATTTTCATGGTTGTCATTTCAATTAAAAAAGAAGGAAGAAGAAAATAGTCATTCTCATGACCACACCCAAACACTATAAATAATTCATGCTTGAAAATGTATAATTCACGAAATGGCAACTAGAAGTTTTCTTCTAACTGTTGTCATTTTGTCTCTCTTGTCCAATCAATTAGTCATAGCCGAAAAGAAATCATCGATAGAGTTCTTGAAAAATCTTAAGGGATGTCATAAAGGTGATAATGTCGAAGGCATTCTTCAACTAAAGAAATTTCTTCAAAAGTTAGGTTACTTGAATTATAAGCAATCTAATAATAGAACACATGAAAATGACAATGTCTTTGATGAGTCATTGGAGTCTGCAATTAAATCTTATCAAGTCAATTTTCATTTGCAAGCATCAGGAGTTTTGGATAGAAATACTTTAATGAAAATGGCAAAGCCTCGTTGTGCAGTTGCAGATGTGGTTGGTGGAAAAAATTTGATGGATTCTAGCACTGAAAGTCACCCAATTGAGCATTTGCATAGAGTACAACGTTACACATTTTTCAAAAGAAATTATAAATGGCCAGCATCCAAGACCCATTTGACTTATGCATTTGTTCCAGGTAAGATATTTAAATAATTATTGTATTAATTGTTAATAGTGGGCAAACAAATTAAACTCGTGCACATATTTAAATATTTAGAAATCTTTTATTTATGCTTGAGATTGATATATGATACAAGGTATAAGGAGCGATGCTATAGCGCCTGTTTCTCGAGCCTTTGCAACATGGCAAGCAAACACACACTTCAAATTCTCAAAAGTAAATGATATAAAGAATGCAGATATCAAGATTAGTTTTGAAAGAGGTGATCATGGAGATGGTGATCCGTTTGATGGTCCGAGTTATCGGATCATAGCCCATGCATTTACACCACCTGATGCAAGCCTCCATTTTGATGCTGACAATTTGTGGGGTGTTGGAGCAGTGCAAAATGCTTTTGACATAGAAACTGTTGCATTGCACGAAATCGGTCACATTCTTGGACTAGACCATAGTAATGATAAGAGGTCTATAATGTGGCCGACCATGGATGATGGAAGCACTAAAGGACTTAGTCAAGATGATATTGATGGTATTAAAGCATTATATCATATTTAGATTCCTTTATTGTTTGAATTTCAAGGGTTGTATCGATGTTTTCTTGAAGGCTTTATCTAATTTAATATTATTAATATCATAGCTAGTATGAAAATTGATATACATATTCAGGTGAATATTGAATAAAAAATTGATTTGTAGATTATTAAAAACAAATCCATAAATTAATGACCGAATTCAAATTTTATATCAAACTAAGACAACTTAGTTCCCTTAATAAATAAAAAGTAAAAAAAAAAAAAAAAGGGTGAATCTGGATGTCAAATTCAAATTTAATGAACATTTATTTTTTTTAAGTTATATATATATATATTAATTATTGAATGTACACTCTAATTTATATTCTTTATAAATAAATATAACAAAAAAAAAACTTATTATTATTATTATAAATAAATAAATGAATGAATCTTAACTTGATTACACACCTGCAAAGTAAGATTTTTTTTATTATTATTATTTGACCAACATAAAAGAGATACTATTTGCATTACATAAAAGTGGAAAACAAAAGGTGGAAGAGTTATTATTAATCAATAATCTTTTATTATTAACCTACATCACAAACTTACCTAAGGAACTAAAAGAATATCTTACAATTTTTTAAGTAAAAATATGTAAAGTGAAAATACCCATTTTTAAACTTTATATAAAAAAAAAATAATAAAAAAAATAAAATTAGTTTTAGGCCAATTTTAAATTTTTTACAGTTCTAAACTTTTTTTAAAAACAGTTACAAAAATGAGCTTTCAGGTGGACCGGAAAGCATCAGACCAGGAAACAGACATATATAACTGTTTTCCGGTGTAGTTTTTGCTTCCCGGTCTGATTTGACCGGAAAACAAATCAAGACCGGAAAGCAGGGGTACTACGATCATTTTGGTCTATTTTCTGCAAAAATTTTTGAAAATTAATTTTGTAAAAATTTTAATTTTTGTCTAAAAATATAATTTTTTTAATAAAAAGTCCAAAAAAATATAATTTTTTTTTCTTAATTTTAGACTAACCCAAAATTTTTTTTATACTTTTAAACTTTTTTATAAAAAAATTATAAAACTAAACTTAAAAAAAAAAATGAGCTTTCCGGTATATACTACCGAAAAGTAGGCAAAATTGAAACTGCTCCCGGTGAGTAATACCGAGAAGCTCATTTTTGCTTCCTGGTACTATGCACCAGGAAGCAGGCTTGAATTTTGCTGCTTCCTGAAGTGTAATACAGAGAAGCAAGATTCTGTTTTCCAGTATTACACACCTGAAAGTAGACTTGAATTTTGCTGCTTCCTGGTGTGTAGTACCGGGAAGTAAGATTCTGCTTCCCGGTATTACACACCTTAAAGTAGGCTTGAATTTTTTCTACTTTCTGGTGTTAATACCGGGAAGTTGCTGGATATTTTTTTAGTATTGAAGGGTAAAATGGTCATTTAGTCTTTTTAAAAAAAAATTAAAAAGAAATTAGTTTTCTAAAATTTTTAATGTTGTTCTAAAAATATAATTTTTTTTTTAATAAAAAGCTCCAAAGTGCAAATGACCCCTTTTTTAACGAATTATAAATTCACTTTAAAAATAAAGGGATAATGTAATTTCGGGTACCTAAAGTTGTGCAAAATTTTCACTTAGATACTCTAACTTTGTGGGTTTCATATAGGTACTTCGACTAGCAAATTATAGGTCATTTAGATACTCGAGATGACGTGGCGCTACAAAATTGGAGTACCTATATGAAACCTCGCAAAAATGGAGTATCTATATAAGGATTTAATTTGCAAATTGAAATACCTATATGAAACCTCGCAAAGTAGGAAGACCTTTTTATGAATCTAATTCGTAAATTGAGGTACTTATATGAAACCTGACGAAGTTAGAGTAAGTAAGTGAAAATTTGATATAACTCTAAGTACCTAAAGTTACATTATCCCAGAATAAATGCCAACTTCGTGTACTATATATAATACTTTGTTTAATTTGATTATATTTTTTTTTTTACTTTAAAAATAATCCTCAATTCGCCAATACTTGTTATGGAAATCAAGGTTAGAGTTATGGTGGGTACTTTTGGGTTATGTGGGTACTTTTAGAATACTCTTTTATAACATATTTCTCTTTCATGTGTTAGTTTAAATAATCTTGCTCTCGCTACCTATGCTACCTATTATAGATGAATTGTTTGAACATTTGTGATCTAGATTGCCTCAATGAAGGTGACTACCCAAACATATTTTGGTAAGCCAATCATGTTTTGTGAGGTCAAGCGTACATCATATTATTTATACTCAAACAGATAAAAAAACAAATTCAAAAGTATATAAATATATGTTTACTCGGCCTTCAGTATGTGTCTGGTGAAACTAAGCTGTTATATAAAACCTTAGAAGATAACATCGCATCATAATCATACAAACACATATAAGAGTCCAATACCACAAAGCACACAGAAACAAGAACACCAAGTTACGTGGTTCACCCTGTAACCAGGCTACATCCACGGGACAGGCTCAGAATTGAGCCCGGTAATCCACTATCAAGATCAAAAGTACATATACATCGTCAATCACAAAGATTACACAAGAAATCACCAAGACCATAGAGGAGATCACAAAGTTACAAGAGATACAAAACCCTAGCAGAGAACAATCACAAAGAGAAAGCATCTAAGAGACGGCCAAATGTGAATAGTAGACATAAGGTGTCTTATATAGCTAGGTCAAGGACGGGTCAAATCTGAAGACGGGTCAAGGCGCGGATCTTCTTGTGCAGATGGGCTTAGTAAGGCAGCAGCAAGTGAAAACAGATCAAGCCCAAGGCATATCAGCCCAAAACAATTATCTGTTATAAGACAGAGAATAATAGAAAACATACAACAAACTTCCTCTGTTTTCTTATATTCTCTATTACATATAGTAGACTCAAAGATTACAAAAATGGTGATGTACATAAATTTCCTCATTTCCTAATAGTGACTTCCATGAAAGCTCATTCGTCATAGCCTGTCCAACCCCAGCTGACTAAGTTTGGTTGATGTGGAGGAAGCTTCTACAAAAGACCAGGTTCCTAGCCACTACAGCCTGGGTACCCATGTCAGCTGGGTTCTTATCTGTAGAGATTTTTTCAACCTGCACATTTCCATTAAAACATGTAAGCAGATAAAATGATATTTAACACCAATGTGTTTAGTTCTATCATGAAAAACACGATTGCGACTTATATTATAAGCCCCTTGACTATCAGTGTAAATAACACCCTTACTGTCCAGCAGTTTCAATTCATTAAGTAATCCCTGTATCCACAGAACTTCTTATACATTCAGTAAAAGCAATATATTTTGATTCTGCGGTTGATAGAGCAATGTCAAATTGCAACTTGGGTTTCCAAGATACACAACATCCGCAAATAGTGACAATAAAAGATGATATAGATCTCCTGAATTCAGGATCTTTGGCAAAGTCAGCATCAAAATATCCTTCAATATTAACACAGTTTGAAAACCTTCCAAATTCCAGGCCAATATCCAAAGTTCATTTCAGATATATCATTAAGCCTTTTACAGCTTTCCTATGTTTCAGAGTGGGTTTCATCATAGACCTACTAAGAACACTTATAGCATATGCTATATCTGATCTTGTACAGACCATAGCATATATAAGACTTCCTATAGCTTCTGCATAGGGAATAAAAGTTAGAATCTCATCATCATTTTCTTTCTTAGCATCCAAGTTATGACCAGCATTAATAAGCAAGGAATTAGGCTTAGCATCCATCATGTCAAAAGTGTTTAAAACCTTCATTATATAGGTTTTCTGACTAACAGTAAGCAAATGATTTTCTCTATTTCTACAGATTGACATGCTAGTATTTTTGATGAATTTCCAAGATCCTTCATATCAAACTCTTTACCAAGTTGAATTTTAACCATTTTCAGCACATTCAAATCAAGAGATATCAACAATATATCATCTACATATAGTAATAAGAATACAGGTGCAGATCTATCAAATTTAAAGTACAGACAAGCATCAAACAAACTGCGTTCAAAACCAATATTGATCACAAAGTTATGGAACCTCTCGTTCCACTGTCTGGGAGACTGCTTCAAGCCGTACAGAGACCTTTTGAGAAGACATACAAGATCAGGATTGGACACAAAGCCTTCAGGCTGAGACATATAGATATCATGATCTAGAAAACCATGTAAGAATGCAGTTTTGACATCCATCTACTCCAGTTCCCAATCAAAGTATGCAGGTAGAGCTAACATTATTCTTATGGTTCCATACCTAATGACAGGAGAGAAGATTTCAGAATAATTGATGCCAGGCTTCTGTGTGAAACCTTTAGCGACTAACCTGGCTTTATACCTATTTGGATCACTCTCTGGAAGACTCTCTTTCACCCTATAAACCCATTTACAGGAGACAAGCTTCTTATTTTTTGGTTTAGACACAAGAATCTAGGTTTGGTTTCTACTTAAAGACTCCATTTCTTCATTCATGGCGATAAGCCATTTAGAAGAATCATGACAGAAAATAGCTTCTTGATATGTTTCAGGAATAAAATTCTCAGTAACAGAGGCATTCAGAGCAATGATTATCAGGTTGGCATCTAAGTATCTAGAGGGTCTCCTAATGTTTTCTCTTCTTGGTCTGTCCCTGCTTAATAGATAGTTGTCTAGACTTGACTCTCTATAGGCTTCTGGAGGATCCTGATAGACATTATTTGGATCAGAGGACTCAATTTGAGACTCAGGGATATCGGGTTCATGCTCAGAGGAGTCACTAAGACTGTCAGCCGATGGAGAATCATTATTACTAGAAGAAACCCCTACATTTCTCTCAGTCTCGGTATCATTGGTAGGTTCTATGCTAAAGTCATCCACACAAATAGGAATAGATTCAGTTCTAGTACTAGGACACTCAGAACCTAAGAAACCAGGAAGTTCATCTTCCTTAAAGACCACATTCCTACTGGTTATGAACTTATAAGTGTTTTCTTCCTTATAAACTAGCCTGAACCCCTTGGTGCCTTCAGGGTAGCCCATAAATAGAGAAACAAGATATCTAGGTTCAAGTTTTCCTAGATTTTGGTGAGCATAAGCTTTACAGCCGAAGATCCTAAGGTGTGACAGGTTGGGAATTTTACTAATCCATAGCTCATAAGGGGTTTTCAGACCTAAAGCAGAGGAATGAGATCTATTTCTAATATAGTTTGCAGTATTAATAGCCTTTCCTCAGAATATCTTAGGTAGTCTAGCTTCATATAACATTGATATGACTTTATCAAGAAAAGTTCTATTCAATCTTTCAGCTATGTCATTTTGTTGAGGAGTGTAGGTTACAGTTCTATGTCTACTAATTCCATTTTCAGAACAGTATTTGTTAAATTGATTATTACAAAATTCCAGACCATTGTCTGTTCTTAAAATCTTTATTTTACAATCCTTCTGATTTTCAATCAAAGTTTTCCAGGATTTAAAAGTATCAAAAGCTTCAGATTTTCTTTTAAGTAAAAATAACCAACTGTACCTAGAAAAATCATCAGTGAAAGTAACAAAATACAGTTTTTCACTAAAAGTTGATGTTTGAGCAGGGCCCCATAAATCAAAATGACTCAAGTTTAAAATCTGATTTGATTTAAAATCTGAATTTTCAAAAGATTGTTTAGTTTGTTTACCCCTACACAACTTTCACAAAATGGCATATCAAGATCAACCTCAGGGTCAATAATACCTCCCCTCTTAAGTTCTCTCATCCCATTCAACCCTATATGACCTAACCTACTGTGTTAAATCATAGCATTTACAATACTATTACTGGTGATAGTGCTAACAAGTGCTTCTATGGTTTTTCCCTCTAAGACATAAAGGTTTTCTACCCTTTTCCCTTTCATAACAATCCTACCATCAGGCCTGACAATCTCAACAGAATTATTTTTGAACAAACAGTGTAAATTTGACTCCTCTAGAGCACTCACTGATAGAAGATTCCTCCTAAGATCAGGGACAAATCTCACATTTTCTATTCTAGAGACATTACCATCAAACTGTTTGAGTTTGACAGTCCCTATACCCTCTATCCTACACTTGTGATTGCTACCCATTAAAACAAAACCCTCATAATAGTTTTTGAAATCACTAAGCCAAGTTTTATGGGGGGACATGTGATGAGTACAGCCAGAATCAATAACCCAGACATCACAATCAACATTAGCAGAATACAGATTGTCTTACAAATTCACAATAGCAGTTAGGCCCTCACAGTTAAGAACATCAAGCTTAGTAGAGGAGCTTGATGCTTCATTTTTAAGTTTTCCATTAGCCTCATCTTTTTTCTTCTGAAAACAATCCTTTATTAAGTGATTTATTTTCTTACAGTAATAACATTTCCTTTCATTGCCATTTTTACCCTTACCTTTATTACCATTCCTGTTATTACCATTGTTACCAGAATTGTTACTCTGATTATTCCATTTATTCTGATTTCGGTTATGAGAGTAATTGTTCTTTTTACCCTATCCCTTTACCTGATTATTGTTATGAGAAGTGGAGGTCTTGCTCAAGAACAGACCTTCACTCTCGTTCTTAATGATTTCTTTCCCTACAGATCTAAATTTAAGTGCATCCATTATCAGCTTAGTTGTAAGGGATTCCTTATTAAATGAAACAAATTCTTTAACTACTGAATGAGTTTCAAGTAAAGAGTGAAGGAAAATCATTGCAAGATACTCATCACTCAATCTCTGATCCTCACCAGTCCTACTATTGTGATCCTGAACAAGCCTCTTAAAGGTAGCCAAATTTTCAGTTACAGATTTATCAATTTTAAACCTAAATATAAACAATTTATGCAAGCTTAGAAGTCTATTAGATACATCTTTTACCAAGTAAAGATTTTCTAGACCCTTCCATAAGTCAGAGGCATTATTATATTCAGACACAGCAGTTAAAACATCATCACTAAGGTGTAGCAGGATAGTGTGGTAAGCTCTCTTTTTAACCTTGCCTTTTTCTAAAAACTTATGCCAGTAGGTCAATCATCCTCTACAGCAGCATCAAGACCATTATAAACCAATACAGAAAGCATTTTTTTTCTAAATTACAAAGTCTTGTGAACCATAAAAAACTTCAATGTTCATGACATTGTGTGAAACATATTTGGAAGCCATTTTTCAATGAAATTTTGAAAAAACAGAAAGGAATTTTAGTTCACAGTTTCAAAGTAGTAGTTGAAAACAGAAGACAATGTTTTTAAAAATAACCAGATATCAAAATATGTCATGATGCTGTGGATTACTTGGCACTACATGTTTGTTTCAAGATTTATTTGATAGGCACACTCACACTCAAAACAAACAGCAGATCAGAGGCACAGAGACACACAATCAAACAGAATAAAAGAATATAAGAACAATATTAATCAGAGCAATCAAAGAATCAAAGAATTCACAGTAACACAATGTCACACAATATAGCAAGGCAAACAATCCAAGAGTTCTTTAAATGGGCATTAATAAGATCAACAGACCTTATACCCTTGGGTGTTCACAAGAACTAAGCTTGTACCCTTTGGCAGCCAGACAAACAAGCCAGTTTTTCAGACCGGCGTAACTGTTCTAAGGCATTAACAGGAAACTAGTTCTTGTACCCTACTCAGCCATACACAATAACCCAATCACAGAGTTCAAAAACCAGTAAATGAGAGTTTCAGGGTTTAGAGAAGGTGTCACCCTTGTAGAACCCGCAAGTCTTCAAGAACAAACCCATTTCGACCTCTCCTTTGCTCCCTGCTTATTAAAGGTACCTGTGACTTCAACAAACGTCGGATTTTTAGAATAAAAGAAACCCTAAAAGTGCTACAGAGACTAAAGTGACACAGATCTTTCGAAAACGACTTAGGGTTTTCAAAATCGGGCCGAATCTCAGAAGTTTTCAAGACAAAAACTCATTTAGACTCGAACAGACTATGAAGCAGCTCTGATACCACATGTTATATAAAACCTTAGAAGATAACATCGCATCATAATCATACAAACACATATAAGAGTCTAATACCACAAAGCACATAGAAACAAGAATACCAAGTTACGTGGTTCACCCTATAACCAGGTTACATCCACGGAACAAGCTCAGAATTGAGCCCAGTAATCCACTATCAAGATCAGAAGTACATGTACATCGTCAATCACAAAGATTACATAAGAAATCACCAAGACCATAGAGGAGATCACAAAGTTACAAGAGATATAAAACCCTAGCAGAGAACAATCACAAAGAGAAAGCGTCTGAGAGACGGCCAAATGTGAACAGTGGACATAAGGTGTCTTATATAGCTAGGTTAAGGACGGGTCAGATCTGAAGACGGGTCAAGGCGCGGATCTTCTTGTGTAGATGGGCTTCAGTAAGGCAGCAGCAAGTGAAAACAGATCAAGCCCAAGGCATATCAGCCCAAAACAATTATCTGTTATAAGATAGAGAAAAATAGAAAATATACAACATAAGCAAAATGAATTATTATTTTTACAAGCAAAATGAATTATAATTTTTACAACGACTTAGTTAATTCATTTGTTTGAGAGTTGATAGACTCAACAGTGTCTATAATTGAGCTTTCATTGTTAGATCACTGTAATTATCTTTTTGAGTATATTTTCCAGGCAAAGTCTTGGGTGTTTCTGAAACACAATAAATTATTGTGTTTCAGAAACACACACGTGCAAATTTAGAAGCGCAGGAGATGCAAGAGCCGGCGCAGTACCCCTATCGCAAAGTTCAAATATCTGCATACATTAATCTGGTAGTTTAAGTGATGATGACTGACAAGTGTTTATGTGTCTGTTTTCACAGATTATAACCAAACACTTTGAGATATGTTTTAATGCTGTCTTTTGCTTTCAGGCAGAGATGAATGGATAGCAATGTTTGAGAATCTTTACTCATCTTTGATAAATTACAGGCACAGATACATAAAATACAGGCACAGATAATAAATTCGCAGGCACAAACAATAACCACACAGGTACATATAGCATCTCAACAGATATATATATATATATAAGAATTGAACAGACACAGATACATAAATCACAGGCACAGATAATAACTTCGCAGGCACAAACAAATAACCACACAGGTACATAAAGCATCTCAACAGATATATATATATAAGAATTGCCAGACACAGATACATGAAACACAGGCACAAATAATAACCTCGCAGACACAAAAAATAACCAAGCAGGTACATATAGTATCTCAACAGATACACAAGTACCTATAATAAAAAGATAGGCAAACCAGTTTCTCACCAGATAAAAGGTTTACAGCAGAGAATAACGGGACGGACATGCTTAAACAACCTGATTACTGCACAAAATACGACCAGAAATACAAGGAGGCAGCTGCTTCAACTGATCAATCATCAATGCCACCAAAGGACTAACAATAAGAGTCAATCCCAGTAACACCATTGCTGGTATCTGATAACACATTGACTTTCCAGCTCCAGTTGGCAAAACAAGCATAGTCGATTGTCCAGTAAGCACCATTTTGATTGCTTCCAACTGCCCATCGCGGAACGAATCATATCCATATACAAGCTTCAACAATCTCACCAGATTTCTCATCCAAAACCTGCTCCCTAATAGCACTCAATGCCTCATCAAATAAATTGCCAGCTACACCTTTTCTCTTTTGAAGAGACTCTTGTACGGCCTCAACAATAAAACTCTCTTCTCCCTCTTCTTCCTCATCAGCCTCCTTTTTATATATATAAGAATTGCCAGACACAGATACATGAAACACAGGCACAGATAATAACCTCGCAGACACAAAAAACAACCAAGCAGGTACATATAGCATCTCAACAGATACACAAGTACCTATAATAAAAAGATAGGCAAACCAATTTCTCACCAGGAATGGTTTCACACGTGTGAAACTTGTAACACAATAAAATAGTGTTACATGTAACACCCAAGACCTTCTCTATTTTCCAATGGATTTTATAAAATAAAATAAAGGTATAAATGATGAGTAATGGATAAAATAGAAGTGGCATATCTTAACTTGATGATTAAAGAAAATAAGTAGTTGTTGTTATATAGAGAAAATGAAGATATAGTTATGGAATAAGGGTACTTAAAAAATTATTTCCTTTTTATAACTTTAGAGACTAAATATAAATTTATATATCATTTTATTGATAAATTTATGTCAGATCGAAATCAACTATCTAGATTTTAAATCATATATCATTACTAAATCTATCTAGAAATAACATAATTATCCTTCCCATAAGAATTTTTTAAAACGTATTACAATTTTAACACTTCATTATGATGCATATTTCAATAATTCCTATCATTATTTGTTACTTCTATAACTATAACTTATCTTTTAGATCATTTATGAATATATCAAATATAGATCTTCATCAATTTTATAATTCTCAAACTAAATTGTGGAGTTGCCCATTTGTCTGAAGCAAATCCTTTTATCCATTCCCAAAGCTATCCTGCTGTTAGGAGTTAAACCAAATTGGTTATAATCCTAACAAATTTAGAAATTATTCAAATTAGAACCCACTTGATCCAACAAGCAGGATGATTATTCTGTTATGCCATTAGTGTTGAGTACATAAAAACTATATAGAAATAAAGTACAACTGCAAGATAACTTAAAAAAAAAATCGGCTAGAAGCAGTCAGTAATGTTACGCTTTAGTCATAGATAACGAGTCGAAACTACGCTTTAGTCATAGATAACGAGTCGAAACTACGCTTTAGTCATAGATAATGAGTCGAAACATGCTTAATGGGATTAGAGCCCTCTTATTAAAATAAATGACGGCCCATCCTTCAGCCACAACCAAAAATAATCCACAGGAAAAAGTAGGTCCCAATAGCATGTTGGCCCCACAATTTTAATTGTATAATTAAATATATGAATTATCGCACCCCACAATAAAGTGATTTTAGCGAAATGGAGTTCAATAATTCGATCTAGAAGCCACCCTTGATTTTATGATTTTTGTTAGGAAATTTTCGGTTCTATCTCACCTTCTTCCTAGTTTCAAGTTTGATTCAACAAAATAATCAGACCAAAACACAATATTTAATGTAGTTTGACAAATTGTCTAATCCAAGGAAAGATAGCAACTTTACTATAAGAAATAAGAATTACAAGCCATTCGGACAACTCTCTCCATATAAATTTTTTTTCTTTCTTAAAATCTCTTTTAGGTGAACAACTCTACTGTTAGGATTGCCTTGAATCACAAGGATTTCCTTTTAGGAAGGTTTTCCTATTTTGAGTTTGGATCTATTTCCTAATGGTTTGATTCCTTATTTTGGAAAGATTTGGTTTTCCTAATTTGGTTGATTGTATTCCTTAGTTGAAAAGGAAACAAATTAGAAAAGTATATTTGATGATCATTATAAATAGAGTTGTCTCATGAAGAAGAAAGTATCCCGTCCTTTTGGGTGGTGATCATTGGAGTTGGGTCATACCCGTGGGGTAATGATCATTGGGGTTGGGGTCTCGCCATTAAGGAGATTTCGAGTATGAGGTTGGGATCTCGCCATTAAGGAGATTTCGAGTATTGAGGTTAGGGTCTCGCCATTAAGGAGATTTCGAGTTGAGATTGGGGTCATGCCTGCCGAGTGGGGTAATGATCATTGGATTGGGGTCATGCCTGCCGAGTGGGGTAATGATCATTGGATTGGGGTCATGCCTGCCGAGTGGGGTAATGATCATTGGATTGGGGTCATGCCTGCCGACTGGGGTAATGATCATTGGATTGGGGTCATGCCTGCCGAGTGGGGTAATGATCATTGGATTGGGGTCATGCCTGCCGAGTGGGGTAATGATCATTGGATTGAGGTCATGCCTGCCGAGTGGGGTAATGATCATTGCATTGGGGTTGTCTCGCCATTAAGGAGATTTTGATTTGGGGTTGTCTCGCCGTGGTGGAGTTGTTCGCCTAAAAGAGATTCTGGTTGAGAAAGAAAGCAATTTTGTGTGGAGGGAGAGTATTGTCTGAATGACTTGTAATCCTTATCTCTCATAGTAAAGTTGTTATCTTTCCGTGGATTAGACAATTTGCCGAACCACGTTAAATATTGTGTTCGTGTTTGAGCTGATTGTTTTGGTTGAATCGAACTAGGAATTAGGAAGCAATTGGGATAGAACCGGAAATTTCCTAACATCTACCATGGCGAGACAATCCTAATACAGCATCTCCTTGCAGCGAGACAACCTGCAAACAGAATCTCCTTACGACGAGACAACCGCCAAACAAAATATCATTAATGGCGAGACCCAACCCCAATGATCATCACCCCCACTAGGCATGACCTCAATCCAATGATCATCAACCCATAGGGACGTGATGCTTTATTCTTCATAAGACAACTCTATTTGATGTGATCATCAAACATACTTTCCTAATTTATTTCCTTTCCAACTAAGGAATACAATCAACCAAATTAGAAAAACCAAATCTTTAAAAATAAAAAATTAAACAATTAAAAGATAAATTTAAACTCAAAATAATAATAATGAAAAAAAAAAAAAACTTTCTAGAAGGAAATGATCTAACCATATATAATTTTAACAATAATATAATTTATGTCATCGCCCCACGGCCGGAAACTTATTACAGTATTATTATTTCCGGTAAAAATGAACAAATGGGTCTAAAACTGTGTCAAAACGTTACTGCATATAATTATATCATATCGTCTGCGTGGGTCACTCACCTCCTCAACTTCCATTTATTTATACAGGTCTGGAAAAAGGAACAAGAAATATAAGAGGGATGATGACAGAAATAGTAATATAATTATTATACAGAGAAATAACTATAATGAAGACAGAAGCGTAAAGTGGAAGAAGAAAGAAGAGAATGATGAGACACAAATGGTGGAAGTGGGTTTCATCATACGTTAAGCCAAGCCAAGATTGTAGTGTATTTGTGCATGAGATTTTTTTAATGTATGATTGGTTTCACTTTTCACCGTATATTGATACATATCTCCCGGATTTGCTTAAACTGATATTATTTGATATTTATCACTAAGGTTTATTATGCCTTTCCTCTCAATGATTTTCATTTCAAAAGGAGGTTATATTTCTAGTTCTTTTCTATTTTTTTAAAACCTAAAAATATAAATAAAAAATTACTTAAAATTTTCAATAAATATATTTTGATCATTACAATTGTTAATATTTTTTAATTTTTTTAATAAATTAGGTTATATATATATATACTTAATAATATTAAATTGAGCAAGTTGGAATCATTTTAAATTAATTTAGAGAACTTAAATACGGTCATTAGTTTTATAATATTTGTGAGCTCCTAGATTTTAAGGCTGCCTAGTTTGCTCCCATTTCCAGGATATTTGTATGTTCGGATAGAATGCATTTGATATGTGTTCATGTTAATTCTGTTAATTCAAAATGTATTATGTGTGTGGATATTGGACATTGAGTTACTAATCAGACATGGACTTACTAGTTAGACATTTTTGTTTTGTATGTTAATTTGTTTAATCGGAACGGAAAATGTTGCATTCAGATAGTCAGGTGGTGTAGTAAGGACACATATCATTCGCATTACATCGGCTCTGGCATCTAGTTTATATTTTGTACTTATTTTCAAAAAAATTTTAAAATTTTGTAATGGATTTTATTTTATTTCTATTGTAAATCAGAGTTAAACTCATATTTTCAAATTATATGTTCAGATGGTTTAGAACAGATTTTGGATAATGTAACGTTGAATATTTGATTTTCTATTCATATTATATATTTCAGAATTTTAGTTAAAATATTTCATATTTGACTATATAACCTGTTTTTCTGTCTCATTATTTGTCTGTTTGATATGGTGTTCACTTCTCTACACTTATCTGTCGGGCAGGAGTTCAAACGTTACATTTGGTGATATCAGAGCACAGGTTCTCGATTGCCTCTTGATGTACATTACCAGTGAAGTGTGTTTGTGCATTATTTTTAAAAAATCAAAGCGCTAAACATGCCCTTTGCTTCTCTCATTTTAATTGGCGAGCTCAATCATGCCAACTTCTTCGGCATCCTCTCACCATCTTTTATTTTTGAATACTTTCAACTTTTTTCTTCTCTTTTTGACATCCTTTTTATTCTTTTAGCATTCAAATCTTTGGATTCCAAAATACTATCATTTAACCTGAAATTCAACATAATCGGGAGATAATTACCATAAAAATCATATCAATTAACATCTGAATCGCCACCAAAAAGATAGGTTAATTTCAAACCTACCAACTGTCCAAAGCAACGGATCAAATGGCCATCATAGATTGAGTATTGTTATAATACTTTATATAAAAGAGCATGAGATCTTCACCATTCAAGGTGCTTTACGCTCAAAATCCTCCATCAGTATATCTATAGATCAATTGTTACGGAAAAGGGATATTTATCTAGAGAAGATTAAGCAGCATTTATTGAACACAGACTGACAAGAAGAGAAGGGCAGTAGAATTTTTAATGACTTTGCATGACAGAAGCTAGCTCCCTACCGCCCATACTATGGTCAGGAGAGAGGATGATAAAAAAATACTCCATAATATTTTGGACAATTCAAATTTGGAAAAGAATCACTAGCGTAGCATATCAACTTCAACTTCATGATGGTGTGATAATACATATTGTATTTCCTGTATCACAGCTCAATGCAGTAGTAAGGGAGAATCCCACAACTAAGGGGTGATACTAGATCAATGGAAAACACCAGCTGCAAGTCGACTCGAAAGAAATGCAAATAGTGTGACAGAAATTTAGACAATTTGAGCCAGAAATCCTTGTAAATAGAAAACTATAATTAATGTTGAAGTTACACCAAAAAAAAATCTAGACAATATGAAAATAAAAATTCTATAATATATAAATTTTATAAATATATGACAAAACTACTCATTATTTTAATTTTGATTTTGAAGGTAATTTTAGTAATTCAAAATAAAACGTTTGAAAAAAATTGCAATTTTAACTTACGTAAATTTTTTATAAGTTTAGAATTAAGTTAAGGAAGTTAGGCTTAACTTTGCGTTGATAAATATATTGAAACCGATTGGTTCCTTAAAATAAAACCAGTACCCCACCCACAAATCAAATTCTAACACTATCAATTTGACCAAAAACATAACACCATCTACTCGATCATCATATAGGTAAGATATATACATACAAGTTACAGTAAATCATACTCATATCTAATCATAATGTCTCCAAACAACCAAGATATTAAGAAGAATATTCACGCCAAGCAAAATTTCCCAAATCATCACTTCTCATCCCAATCACAGTAACTATTCACCAAGGGCAGTCATGGAATCATATTTTATAAACACCACCTAAACCAAAAAAGTGACACAAGAACAAAATACCAATGAGACCTTATTAAAACCCAAAACTCTCTCCTAATCTTCTCAAGTCATGACTACCACAACCTCCTCCTCCGGCTACGGCATGGCGATGTGGTTGATCAACGGGGTGGCTTCCGCCTTTTTCGCATCTCTAGAACGGTGCTCTTGCATCCGTATCGCCACCGTAGACGACGGCGAAGAGAATGATGTGCCGTTGATGCATGATGATGGGAATTTTGTGAAGCATCATAGTACTAAGAGGAACGTGACTAAACGGAAGAAGAGACACGCTTGATTGATTTTGGTTATGGTGTATGTATGTTGTCTAAGTGTAAGTTTTTTCTAGTACTATTATATGTCGGCCTTGTTAGGCTTCATTTTACTTTGGTTTTGTATCATGTGGGTATATTAATATTACTGTAATGATATATATTGCAATATTGCCAATATCTCAAGGGTGCTGTTATTCAGTGGATTCATATGTTCAGTGAAAGAGAGATTCTACGGATTAACAATGTGTATGTATTTTGATTTTGAAGATGGTATTAAGACCATAAAATGCAGGTCTAATGAACATTTTAAGAAAAGGTGGGAAAAGTAAATGGGGCAACTAGTATGTTGAGTTAAAGTTAAAGCAGGTGTTTAAAAATTCAAAAATGCTTTTTGGGAATGCATGATTTTAATCATGGTGTTGGCTAAAGTTTCTTTTACTTTTGTTTTGGTTTTTTCCTGATCATGATGGGTGCGAATCCCATGAGGGAAATTTTTGAGGATTTAAATAAGAATTTTATATTTGTTTTATTTAATTTACTGTATTCAAAATTAAAAATATATTTAACTTTAAAAAAAAGAAAAAAAGAAAAGAGGGAAGCATAATAATGATAAGTTGGTAAAAATAGAGATTGAAATAAAAATAAAATTATATCGATTTAAATGTTTTATTAAAATAAATATAAATAAAATTTATTATTTGATATATAAATTTTGAAAAAATAAATTATTTGATTAAAATATTAAAATAAAAAGGAAATTTCAGTAAAAATAGATTTAATAATTGTATATTAAATTATATTTGAAGTAATTTAAAAATAATAAAATAAAATCACACTAAATAAGTTATTTTCTGTAGTTTTAAAAATTTGTGTACAACCAAAACAAACCACCTTCCATTGGTAAAAGTTTTAAATTCATAATATTATTATAGTTTACCATTTTAATTTATGAATTTACGAAACTAAATAACCATATCAAATATTGGATCACTAAATTTACCGTCAAATTTATTTAAGAAAATATTAATCCTGCATCTATATAAATACGAGTCGAGTTAAGTTAAGATTTTGAACTCAAAGTTATTGTTGGGGTAATTCTGCCCCGGGATCTTAAACCCCTTACTAGATCAGGCGAATGTCTTCTTCATTGGATGAGGCATGTCTCCTTGAGTTGGATCTCCAGTCACCTACAAAGACGAAAAGTAGAGATCGAAGGGACACCAGTGTGGTCAACCGATTGGCTCTTAGATGCTCAAGACAGATAAGCATTTCTTGGAAGAGGAAATTAAAGGAAAAGAGTGTTTGTGGCTGTTTTTTGTGAAGGTTCTAAAGAACTTACCCAGTTGAGGAGGAGTCATATCTATAGCGAGCATCAAAGATGTAATCTCGGAGCGTTATTAATCTAACAGTTTGGATGATGCTCTAGATTGGATCATACTTGCATGGGCAAATGGGTTGGTTAAGTTAGTCACTTGATGATAAGACCAATTAGCTAGGATTCCAGCTATTACAAATTTAGCTATAAGACAATAATCGAAAAACCAGAGGAAAGACATGTGTCGCAATAGTAAAGGATTGTCATTGTTCGATCACGAGTTCCCTTGTATTTAATAACTCCAAAGCCACCTAAGATCATCCTAAGATCATCAAACTTTCCTTTAACTGTATCAAGTGGAGGCCCAAAGTAAGGCCCTCATAGTATCTTAAGACCTCTACCTTTGACCAAAACTACTAAATACCTTTTGGTCGAAGATATGTTACCCTTTTACAAGAATGGGCCTAACAGGTAGCCCTCCCACTCTTAAATTAAAAGTAACAATTTGTTTAGAAGAGAAAAGACACATATTGGTAGATCATGAAGACAATTAATAAACGACTTAAACAAATTTCTTTTATGGCTTTTCTTGAGAGAGTCATGATCCTCGCAATGTTGTTTTTCTGTTTCCAAGACGTATATGATCTCATGTCATGCCTAACTTGAGAGTCATCACTTAGGTTTAACGATAGTGTTGGTAAAAATTTCATGAGCTTCTTATTCCTCGAGAATATATTGAATTTTACAGTGCCAAATATCGTAGTTGTCACTATTAACTTTTCTCCCTTATTCAACTCGGCCACAATGGTTTTTTAAGTCAATGCCATAACAAAAATAACACACGTAAACATTAGAGACCACCTATATTCTTGATCTAGCAGAATTTCATCAGGTAACAGTATTACTCCAGTCCAAAATAATTCAAAATACAAGGACTAAACCTAGAGAAGGGATTTCAACAAAGATAGTCTAGGCTACCTAATTACCCTCCACATCCTTCGATTTTTATCACCATATTCAATCACGTAAAGGAGCAATCTAGTCTTAACATATACCTAGTAATGACTCCCACATCAAACAACAAAATCAGAGTAGGCATGCAAAACAGTGATCAATAAAACCATGCAGCATACAAAAACTGTTATCATGAAACAATATGCTAAAAACAAAAACAATGTACAGGATAAATGATCATAACAAATGCAACTACTATAATGATCTCGGTCTGCCCACAGTCTCCGAATATCTTCAGATCCATCTTCTACAAGATCCTCCTCCTGATTCTTTTCTTGACCATCAGCTTGATGCCCACTAGGCCCATGATCAGTCTTAATCCATCTAGGAGTAACCTCATAATATTTATATTGTAGTGCTAAATAATACCCATAATCACTAAAGCCTCATCCGATGCGGACGCTCTAGCAGGTGAACTCAGAGGATAATTGAGATTGGTTAGAGTATAATTGGGTGAACAAACGGGAGATTACTCTGAGGAACTAGGGGTTGCTATCGGTAGCCTCAAACTAGAGCCTGAAAGCTTGGTGGTCTGACTCCTTAACGTCTGGTAGAAGGAGAAAATAGGGGTCCACTTAACATAAAAACAAGTGGACACATATAAGAAATCTGTCGGATCGTCCTCTTTTATCATCCAAGATCTCAATAATCTCTATAGTAGAGTTTACGAGCTAGAATTCAATCATGTCATCATGATTAGAAATAGGTTAATCCTATTTATGTGCATGCTTGAGGTGCTAGGGAAGTATTTTGCACCAAGAAGCAACATAGGATGCCCTTTGCTTATAGGGAAATCATATATAACCGTTGGAATCAAGTCAAAGATAAGATACAACCGAGCATGTTGGTGTGGAATCCACATCCTGCAATAGAAGAAACCGAGCCAGTATGGGTCTATCCTGTGCGAAATCCATGTGTATGCAAATGATAAAAATTAATACTAAAGTCGATTCATGTCATTAAATAAATAAAATCATATAAGCAAACATAAAAATACATAAAAAAATTTCTTAAAAAATTACTAAACAACTGTCTGCAACACGCTAGCCACGCGCAGCTCTGTTGCGGCGTGTGGTCTGCACGTGCTAGTGACACATAGAGGTATTGCCATGTAGTGTCGACAGCAGCCACTTTGTCAGTCTTGACATACGTGGATGCCATGTTGGCAATCTCGTTAGCGCTGATGTTGCATTACATGCGTAATGCTGACAAGGCGCTATATCAGCGTTGCGGCCATGTGTGTGGCATAGGTAGCTAACAAGCGCTACGTCAACACTGACTAGGCCGGATCACCCAACTAGTGTGTGCTACACACACGGTGATTCCAACCACCGATGGTCATTAGACCGGTACTAATTGATTTCTAACGTTGATTCGACTCCTAAAATTGATTCGAACTCCTAACTTTGATTCGATTCCTGCAATGGTCTTAGATTTTTAAAAAAAAAATTAAAAATCATTTTTGAAGTTCAAAATACTAGAAAAAAATTAAAAATCACTTTTGAAGTTCAAAATACTAGGATGCGACTGGTTCTAGTTTTTAAAATTTTTCTTTAGAAAACCTTTTCAAAAACCTAATTTCAATCATTGGTGTTTCGTTCCAATTTTTTAATGAATTAGTTTTGAAAATTTAAACCATGTTTATAGAACATTATACAAATTTTTAAAAAAAAAAATAGTCACGAAAAGAAACCATGTTTTTAACTATGTAATGTCATTTTTTTTTAAAAATTTTTAATGCTATCAGACTCCTTGCTTGAATAATCTTTGATGTTCCATTTTAAACGCTGTGGGTACTTGGAATCTTTTTATTAGAGGTGGCATGAAGAAAATCCTTCATATTTGGGCATACTTCTAATAGCCACCACTGCAAATCCAAATGAATCAAGTTAGGTTATTTAAAATTCAGATAACATAACGCTAAAAACAACGTAATTCAATTAAATACTTACTATTATCGTTCATGGACATCCATAAAAGTTGAAGGTCTTCACTGTATGTGCCTTGCTTTCAAGGACATTCCGAATGCCATTTATGGTATAAGAATAGGAATAAGTTCCCCATGGAAACGGGTAGAATCGTTCTAAGTCCTCTACCATGTGCCACAATAGCTTTCTTATAGGCCTTTGACCTTCTAAACCCATCAAGAACTTCTCCAGAAATGGTATAGCAAATCTTCAATGCAACTCGTGCATTCATATCATGTGGTTTTCTAGTTTTAAACCACTTCACGATAGGACTAATTGCATCATTACCCTGAGGCTGTATATATCGGCTATACACAGAGCTAAGGTCTTCGGGAGGTCGATTAATTTTTAATAACTTCTTTGAGATCTTTTCAAATCTTAAACCGGTTATCAATATAAAATCTTCTCTACTAAACTGGATTGCTGAGTTTCCAATCACAAACCATACCTCATCATCCTTACATTTTTTTCCATCTCACATTCTGCCAACCAATCGTAGAACAAAGTTTCCTGAAAAAGCGTCATTCCTCTGGTTTATGTCGACAAAAGTGACCAAATGGACATTTCTTCCATTCCTCAACTAGATTGAACGCCTTCAATTGGTCCTCAATCAAGTTCATTATTGAAGGCTGACCATAAGTATTAAGCTTCACATCTGAAAAAATTCCTTGCCAGATACTTGAAGTACATTCCACCTTTGAAATATACCTTTTTAGGAGCATCCTAAAACATAATGAAAACAAAACACCATTAAGTATAATATTAAATTAACATAAAATAATAAAGGAAAACAAAATATTTTGCAGGTGCTTCTCGGCTGGAGAAACCGGAAAGTTTGGAGCTATTATACCTACTTCCCGGTATATCAAACCTAGAAGCTTGAAGGAAACCAGTAGGTTCTAGTGGGTTCCCGGTTTGCTATATCGGGAAGCAACCTGCATAAAAGGAAGCTTCCCGGTACTATATACCGGGAAGCTTTAAGTATAACTAATGATGCTTGAAACTTTCCGGTGTACAATACCAGGAAGCTGCCTTTTTATGCAGGTTACTTCCCAGATTATCAAACCGGTAAGCCATTAGAACCTACTAGTTTCCTCCAAGCTTCCCGATTTGATATACAGGGAAGCAGGTATAATTGCTCCAAACTTTCCGGCCTTTATGATCGGGAAGCACCTATAAAATATGCAAATACAATAGCATAATTGAAATTAACACCCAAACCGTATCTAACCTAAAATTCCAAACAAAATTTACTTAATTGCAAAACACTAACCTAAAACTAACCCTAACAGCAACCCAAACTCTAAAATCGTCACATTTAGACTAAAAGAAAGTGAGAAATAAACCCTAACCTTCACAGATTGGCTTTTGGTTCACTGAACAACCTTCTCAAGCAGCTTTGTTTTGCTAGATTTTGTTTTGGCGGTTTTGGAAGGTTCTAGATGGCTTATTCAGTTGTTCATGTTGCTTTGTTTTTTTAGGGCTGGAAGTTGTCTTTGACCTTGGTTTATTTCCGTGGTTGGTTCTCGCCATGGAAGACACTTGCGATTAGGAACGAGAGTGAGAGTGAAAGTGGTTAGTTGAGAGTGCGATCTTGGTGAGTTGAGGGGGAAATAGAGAGGTCTGTGCGTGCGAACTGATGTTGTTCATCAGAGTAAGGTTGAGATGAAAGTAAAATTCAAAAATGTCCGGTAGATTGTTAGGGTTTGCTTTTGATAGAGAAGATGAGAGGAGAGGTGGGTGAGACGATGATGATGTTGTGGGAAGATGGAACTGTTTAGTTTCTTTGATTTCCAACGGTTATTTATGAGGGAAAGTTAGGAATTTCAATTTTATTTTTATTTTAGTTTTATTTTTCTAATTATTTATTTATTTAATTTAATAATTTTTAATTAAATGGACAAAATTGTCAAATTGGTTCAATTGATGGAAAAACTTTTTACAGATATTTACAAAACTTTTAATTAAATTTATTATTTAACAAATTTTAATTAAATGGACAAAATTGTCAAATTGGTTCAATTGATGTAAAAACTTTTTACAAATATTTAATTTTGTAAAATTTTTAATGATGGGGCAAAACTAATCTTTCATATTTTAATAAATCCCTAAAGCGAAAATTATCATTTATTGAATTAAACCATACAACTAAAATGCAATACATCATGACTAAAATAATAGTTTATGGTTAATTATTTGTGTGATTATTATCTTCTCTTTAATAAAACTCTAATTATAATTTATAAATAACGGTTGAGTTATAGGTATAATTAAACTCATATGTAATATACAAATTACATCTATACTTTTGCTTGGTATTATGATTATTATATTCAAACTTGATTGGAAGAACATTCTCTAAACAGTTCTCCTCTAAGTCCAACCATTCGTATAAAAGAGACAGTCAGCTAAACCCAGAAGCAAGCACTTAGTTTCATATAAGGAAACTAAGTAACTCCTCATCCATTAGAAAAGAGCACTTTGGTTGTTGCTCCATAATAGCGGTAAACTAAAAAAATATAGAATGACAATTTTGAGAAGTGTTGGCGTATGATATAAATATACTTGTGATTTTCATATTGATGGAAATTATTGAAAATAGGTCATCTAAAGTTTGAATTATTTTTATAGGTCTATTTTCAAATTTTTACAAAAATAAGATTTCTGAAGTTTGATTTTCAGAAATAGGTCGTGCTGGCAATTTTACCCTCCACTTGAAGTTTTAATTTTTGTATTGTCATTCTGATATCACTTCACAAATTCTAAAATCTCTTCAGACATTTTTGAACCTAGATCAAAAATAAAATAACAACTGAATCACAAATTCTGATTTTATATAAGAAATGTGTGATCGTGGATCACAAATTTGTGAAATGCGCGATATTTGGAAAATTTTGAGTCGAGGGTAAAATTGAAAGCACAGCCTATGGAATGCAAACCAAACTTTACAAAGTTTATATTTGAAAATTTTTTAAACTGGGCCTATAAATAAAGTTCAAACTTTAAAAAGCTCATATATGAAAAAAAGCCCTTTTCTATAATCAAATTTATATATAAATTGAATTAAAATATTTATAAAATTAAAATACTAATTTAGAGTTTATTTGTTAAACAGTATTTTCAATTATAAATTAGTGTTTTGAGGAGTTTTAGAGGTCTGACCAAATTCAAATTTCTAATTTTTGGAATCAATTAGTCTAATCAGCTAATTTGATCCAAAACACTAATTT
Organism: Cardiospermum halicacabum; assembly: GCA_031304145.1. NCBI lineage: Eukaryota > Viridiplantae > Streptophyta > Magnoliopsida > Sapindales > Sapindaceae > Cardiospermum > Cardiospermum halicacabum. Next base: position 7,901,627 of record CM062394.1, on the reverse strand, counting down.
TCAAGGGGGGATTGTTAAATACTGCAACAAACTTATTAATATCGCATCCAGTATTCCAATATTACCATTTTATTTTGATTTTTCCGTTTGTGAGCTTCACAATCTCATCTCTAGCTTTCTCTCTATTATTCTATCACAGATCAACACTCTGCAACATCTCTTGGATCCTCTTCACATCCACGGCTCCAACGACGAACTTCATTACTGCAACATCCTCCATCTCCATGGAGCTTTGGGGTTTGAGAGTCTTACTTTTGATTCCGACGGAGAGGGCCCCTATACCGGCATCGCTGACAATCGTATTCTCAAATGGAGGGGAGATGATCTCTGCTGGACCGATTTCGTCATCACTTCTACCAACAAGTATTTTCACAACTATATAAATGAATTTAATTTATTTCTTCAATGGATTGATATTTACTTTGGTTATTTCGTTGAACAGAGTGTCCTCATGTATGTCGACATTTAATTAATGTGTAAAGTTTGCAGGTTTTTACTGATGAAAAACTGTGGCAAATGGCACTAAAGGTTGAAGATGACATGCTGTCATCTTGTGTCACCCCTAACACAATTACTTGGTCTTACCAGGGTCTGTTCCTCGTAGTTGGTACTTGGAACATATGGTGCTTTGTTGTTCGACACGTGACGAACCAAAATTCGTTTGAAGTGAGGGTATGGAACCCAGTTCGTGATTTTGGTGGGAAGCTGAAATACTTGGAGCTTTATGTGGTAACAATTGGTGCTTTTATTAATGTGTGTATTAAGCTTCTTTACTCTACACATCTTAAGTTTTATGTTGATGGAGTTTTGAATCTTCATCATATGAACGATTTCGAGCATTCTGGGATGCTTCTCATGTTTTTCATCTTCGATTCTGTCTGTTTGATCTCTTAAAAAACCAAGTAATCATCTATTACCTCTTCTTTCCTCTTTTGCAATTACACACACACATATATATATATATCAATTTATAGTAAGTTCAATAAGATCTAAAAATCCATCTTGATCAAGTCTTGTATCTATTGATCTTATTATTCTTGAAGGATGATTTGTGTATATTATTAGGTTGAAATGGTGTGATACACATTGATTTTGTTTGATATTGTTAGTGAGGAGGTAATAGAGTAGATAATGAGTTTGGAACTATGGTTTTGTTTGATCAGATTGCTTCCTCTGCCTGAAGAGACTCTATGTTTGGTAGCTGCTGCAGCGTTTTGTGTAGAGTACCTCCTTTCCTACTCCCACTCGACAACTCATAAAGGACTTGAAGACTACTACCATCTACTGCTTGTTCTTTTAATAGGACTCTGTGTCTTAACAACAGTTGCTGAAGATATCTTTCCAACCTACTTTGCCATTGACATATGTAGTGCTATTACTATAACTCTCCAAGGCCTTTGGTTCTACTAAACTGCTTTCACTCTCTATGGCCCCATGATGGCTGATGGTTGTAGGCTTGAAGAAAATACAGTATCTTGTCATTCAGTAGATAATGAAATTCGCAGTGAGTTTCTGGCGAACTTCCAGTTCTTTGCTATGGTCTTCACAGTCCTTGGTGGTGTTGTTGGATCATATGTTTTTGCTGCTTCTAGATATGGCAATTCTTATCTTGTGAATTAATAGGTATACTTGAGGGTTGGTGGATATGTTTTGATAACATGATTGGCTTGAACACGAGCTAGGAACATATACAGGTTAAAACAAAAGATGATTTTTTTTCCTATTTTAATGTCAAACGGCTTAGGAGAGTTATCTCTTCAATTCTACAGTAATCTGAAAATGAAAACGCAATGTTTAGATGCATTAAGTTTGAGCAAAAAATGCTTGTAGGTGCTCTATGAAAATCTTATATAGGTGGATTGTATTTTACAATTGATGTTACTAGATATGTTCCGGCTAAAAATAAGCTGAGTCAGCTACTACATTCGAGCACAACAACAAGCCTTTATGGATAAAGTTATAACAAGCTTATAACAAGGTTAAAACGAGAGAAATCATAAACTTGGTATTTCATGATTCAGTACTTCAGCATGCCATATTATTCACAACAGTTCAGCTGATAATGAGATGGGTCATTGCATGAAGTGCAACAATGTCTGGCAGTGTATCAGGATATGCGCAAAGTAGGGTAGCCACACCAATTGTTTAGGCTTTCTCATGATAATTAATACACATTCATGACAGATTTATTCCATGATTTAACTCCTTCCATGTGCTATATGTAAGAGAAGTATATCATTGACTCTTAGTAGTAAATAACTATTCTTCAACTATTTTGATCATCTATGGTCCATGCAGATTTATCCATATTTTTCTCAATAAATGCTTTCATATTCATCAGATTAGGATACTTTTCAATATCAGTAGAAATTATGTACCAGTTTTCATCTAATAACTATGAACTTCACATTTAAAAACCCAATGATGACTATCTTAGGGAATTAATCGAAGTGTGGTGTGAAGGAGTAATTGCTTTAAGTTTTATGTATTTGCAGGCAATTCATGGCTTCTATATTAAGTTAAGACAAAATTTGTAGATTACTGAAATACGATATAGATACCAAAAAAGTAAAAGTCTTAGTAAGAGATATTGCCTTCATCAATGGAGTAACTCTAAGCAAAGATCGGAGCTCTGTTCTTGTAGCTGAAACAACAATTAGTAGAATTTTAAGATATTGGCTTCTAGGTCCTGAAACCGGAAAGGTAGATATTTTCCAGAGGTACCTGGGTATCCAGACATAAGAAGGAATTCAAATGGGGAGTTCTGGGTTACATTACATTCAAAACTACACTTTTTGGTAGAGTAATTCGATCTAATCCATGGGTTGGGAAAACTCTGTTGAAACTCTCATTTACCTTTGAGCAACTATTATATTTATCACTTTTCTTAATTATCTTTTTTAAGATTAAAAGAAAAAATATGGTACTCACCAGTTTCAAATGTTCATTTATAATTCAATAGGAACGTGATAGTGCAACTAATAGCATCTGTTTGATATATCAAAAGATTGTCAAACTGATAAAGGTTACAAATAACAAATTTGCAAATAATTACTGATGATTGGTGTGATTAACTCTATAATAAATCACAGTGAGCTATCTCTCTACCCTAGATAATTTGAATTTCCAAATTGGCATCATAATTACTCAAAAGAGATAACTGACCCAAGCCTAAGTAGCTAAACTACAAGGTATGACTAGGCTCATATATATTCCCTAGAAATTAGAAAATTTTCCCTTATCCCTGCATTCCTAGATCAGTGAGTTTGAAATTAAGATAATACATTCATTAAACAAATCTGCCCACCTTAACCTGCAGGGATAAGGAACAACTCCACCAATACCATATCCAAAGGTAATATATGAATATACATGTGTGAATCCACCAGGCTGCCAAGACAAACCAGCTCCATAACTGTGGATGGGAAACAACTTCAACTATGTTACTAAGACACATTGTAAAGGAGCCATGCCATTTCAGGCAACTGAAGCAATAATCATAACCTAAAGTAAGAACTCTCTAGACCATGCCATTTCAGGCAACTAAAGCAATCATCAGAACCTAAAGTAGGAAGTCTCAAGGTATTCAAAGCACATTTGCCTGCTAACATGGCATACCTCATCCTACATGATGAACCATCAACTCAGCCATCAGATAACAAGACAGTAACCGTGCAAAGAAATTACAGAGGGCCATTCTAGTGAACATGAGAAACCAATATAACTTCTCATCAAACCTATAAATTTCTGGTAAATAATCATGCTTATCATCTAGAAAGTAAACAAGCAGCCAATGATGACGACATTCTCAACACCCAAACCACAAATTATATTCACAAGGAACTAGAGAGCAGCAAGGGAACTCGCTTTCAAAACCAGAAATATTAGACCTAAGACTCCTAACACGCAGTGATCCTACCAAGACCCCTTGCTGCAACATCAGTAGCAGTCATTATAGGACTTCTTCCACTTTTAAATTAAGCCAGTACCCAATCTCTCTCAGCCTGGTTTTTATCACCATGTATTGAAAGAGCTGACCAGTCATCCATTCTCAGTTGCCTCGTAACTTGGTCACATCCTTTTTTTGTCTCCACAAATGTGAGAATACGACTTTCATCCATCATTTCTTTAAGTAGTGTGATCAACCTACATCAAACACAAATATTAGAAGATCAAGATCAGATAGCTAGGGATTTCCCTATTGCCAGTAGTCAAAACAAACCTATTACACTTCTCAGCATTTGTGACAGGATCAACAACTTAGTTTAAGATTAATTTGCTTTCAGATCTATTGATCCAATGATTACCTAAAAATAATCATATTAACAAGGATGATAAATGATAATCACAGAAATCACATACTGATATATATGAACATTTACAATGGCAATAAATGAAAATCACAAAAATAATAGTCTTACAATAAAAAGTTTCTAAAAAGACATGCGCAAATCAAACATAAATTAGCTGTCTTCTATATTTGATATCTAACAGGATTTCATAGTAATACAGACCAAAAGAAACAACCAATGAACCAAGAAAATGTGACATTGTCAAACAGAAGAATGACAAATGATGTTTGATTCAAAAATTTTGTCAAACACTTTATATGCACTACATATATTCCATACTAGATACCCACAAAATCATAATCATTCCAAATTACAGCATCACTACAAATATTTCACATAACACACATTTTTTCAAACACTTACTACATATATCTCATACAAGTTACCCACAAAATCATAACCATTCCAAATTACAGCACCACTACAAATATTTCACACAACACACACATTTTTTCAAACACTTACTACATATATTCCATACAAGTTACCCACAAAATCACAACCATTCCAAATTACAGCATATGCACTACAAATATTTTACACAACACACACCTAGAATTATAGCCATCCCAAATCTTCACTACATATCCAAGTCTTCACTATATATCTTATTAAGACTATGAAATTTTGTTTGAAAATATAGACACTATTACAAAGTAATGATACAGCCAATAAATAATCACTGCATACAAATAAAAACTTCTAATCACTCAATACACATTAAAATATTACAAACAATCAAAGATTCCAAAACATAAATTGCTCACCTTGTAGCACAAAAATCACATTTTATTACCTAATAGGGTTATTTCCAAAAACCAACCGCAGGTTTGACAAATTAGCCAAAAATCAACAACTTTTTCATTTTTGGCCAAAAACCAACATTCTGACAAGTTCCATCCATTTTACTGTTCATCCGTCACTTGATGAACAATAACTAGGGGCATTTTGGTAATTTTCGATTTTTTAAAAAATAAAAAACAATTATCAAGCAAAAGAAAACAAAAAAATATTTCTTAAAAATTAGAAATTACAAAAATACCATTGGTTACTGTTCATGAACTGACGGATGAACAATAAAATGGATGGAAACTGTCAGAATGTTGGTTTTTGGCCAAAAATGAAAAAGCTGTTGGTTTTTGGCTAATTTTTCAAACCTGCGGTTGGTTTTTGGAAATCTCCCTACCCAATACAGACAGACTAGAACATACTAAGTTGTTACACACAATAATAAACAACTAAATAAATAAAATCACATGCCCTCTTATCTTTAATACATCTTACATGCATCAATTCAATATGGTATAAAATACACAAATTTTATGCAACACTAATTTTCATTTTAAACAAAATAAAAACCTTATGAAAGAAATAAAAAATGCATTTAAAATTCATACAATTCAAAGTATGTATTAATTGGCTGAAAGAAAATTGCATAAAAAAAAACAACTACATTCTACTCATTAAACTCTTTCCATTTTTGCAATCTATCAGCATACAAATCTAACAACCCAGCAGCATGTAGATGTTAGTAGGCTTCCCATTGTAGATATATAGGAGGAAGTGGGTGTCTCGGTAATACCTCAAGCTGCATTTAATAATAAATATAAAAATTTGATAAATACATAATGTATCAAATAATTTATAAATATGAAAACATATGTATCACTTATAGCAATGTAGTGTAAAGCATCTTTAAGAAAACATATGCAGATCTCACAATAGGGAGTATTGATATCATCAGGTAACCATAATGGGAGAAAAATTGTACAACCAATGTCTCTAGCTATAACAACTGATATGTAGCCACTAGATGTCTGTGGTCGCCATCAACAAACCAATATGAAAAATTTGGTGTCCCACCGTTGTACCACTCCAATGACTTGCATACGCGACACATATCGTTGGGACAAAAAAATTCAAATAAAAGTCAGAGTTATCCATTAGATGCAAATGCAAGACTGCACGAACCTTCATCCAAAGTGATTTATCTTTAAAAATGAGATGAGCAATAGACCTTAACCCACAATTTCCATCCCCAACGACATTAAGAGATCCCCGAATAAATGATATAAAAAATGGAGGAGCATCTTTTGCAAATTGATAGTTTTCCTCATTACCAGCTAAACTTGATGATGCTGATGTATTTCCCCGCTCATAGGATCCATGTGTAGTCCTACTACTAGAACTAATATTATGCTTACTACTATAAGTTGTCCTACATTTTTTTAGAACTATGCGAGTACTTTTTCTCTATGTACTCCCAACCGGATGGATCTCTCTTCATTGATTTTGCTTGTGGTCGCCCTTTAGTGCGTCGTATTGGTGGCTTTGAAAAATCAGAATATTCAGGTTGTGTCATTCGATGTATCTGTTCTCTAAACATTCTTCTTTCTTTATGTTCTAACTTAGACATTTTTGCAACAGCCGACAAAATGTAACTTTCATCATCATTATCCTCAAAGAATTGTATGAAATCACGCTCTATATCTACAAGCTTCCAAAAGTCATCAATCGTACTAAGTTGAATATATCCATCATTCTCCATCATAGTTGTAAGTTCATGAGCACAGGGTAAACCATGAGTATGTCTAATAAAGCAATTACATGTTACATGATCCCAACCCTTTTTATCCACCCCAACAACTCGCCTTTAATGAGTAACAAAGCATCTTTTGTCACATGGTGAATCAATGTTTGAAGTGCCGGAATTCTTAATATACTATGTGGGACTTGGGTATGATTATCTTCTAAGCATGCCTTGATTTCATCTAATTGAATTTCGATCATAGAGTGTAATCTTGGAAATATAATATCAAGGGTTATTGTAGATGTCACAAGAATATCTTTGAGTACTGAATGTGCACTCTCCACCCTATTATGCACAATATATCATCATAAATTGACTATTTATTACTTTAACAATAATGAAAGTACTACAAATGTAAATAATACATGTTACTTGTGAGCAAATCAAGGTGGAACACATTGTTTGTCCATGCACTAATAAATCGATCTTTGTAGGGTAGTAACCACTCTGTATCAATATATGTTATCAAACCTGGTATCCAATTCCATGACTTAACCATGTCCTTGTATCTATCATTATATTCTTTGGTTGAGGTAGACTTTACTAGATTCAACCATTTTCCTCGGCTAAACGATGTGCCTATCTTCTTATCCTTCACCAATTTTGTTGTATGGTTCTCTACATTCTTACTAATATGACGTCTACATTATAAATTTGTTGTCTCAGGGAATACAATACGAATAGCTTTCATTAGACTTAGCTCTCTATCTGTCACAATAGTGGATGGATTAGTACATGTAGAAAATAAATCTCTTATAAAATGTAACCCCCCATGTGTAACTATTCTCAATTTCATTGGACATGAACACAACAGCAACTGAAAAATTCTTCCCAATGGGTGTCAATCCCACAACCTCTAATAAAGTCATCTTGTATCTGTTAGTCTTATACGTGCAATCAATCACCAATACATAAGGAAAAAATCTTAACATATTAACACACTTCGGATGCACAAATGCAACATCACCTAAAGTACGATTACCTCGAATAGGTCGATGGTTTTGTGAGTAACCATTATCCTTTAGCAACTTCATTAGTTGTTGAATAGATGAACGATCCTCCATCTCTTCCTGTTTTAATCTGTTTCTCACATTATAAATATATCTTAAAGTCGAAGCATCTTCAGGATCTTGTTTTTTTAAGTGATCTAGAATCAATTTAGGCTTCACATGACTTTTTGATAACATGGATGTTACCTGAAGTTGTGATCCACTCAATCGCCCTGCCACGAAATGTCCAACATAGGTTACACCAAGCTGATGATTATGGTATCCATTTAGTACTTCAATATTCCAAATTCCATTTATACTTTCTGTTCCTTTCAACATGAATGGGCACATACACTTCTTTGTCCTAGTAACATGATAGAAGATGATGTTGTGAAAATACGAGTTTGAGTAGAGAAAAAGAATCCCACATTGCTTAGATAGAAGAAGTGAAAAGTCTTTATATATGGGTTGATGTGTTGGATTTATCAAGTAACATGAGTAAAGGGCTTTTGTGAGGATATGGGAGATATTATACACTTATGCGCTATCAAAAGATGGGACTTGGGGCACTTGGGGCCTTGTTACCTAATTCAATTAGGTTTTTTGTTAAATTTTATTTTGAATTATTTTAAAATTCGAAATAACTACTCATGATTATTTGGAATCGACAAACATTAACTGTTGTGTCTTATCCAACAGTTAAGACCTTTGGTTTTCTTAACCACTCGTGACTCATTATATATGAGAGGAAAACATATAATAGAATTTCACTTGAATAAAACTTCTCTTCTTCTTTCCTACAAAAACCAACATTCTGTTCTTTGATAGACTCTGTATTTCTACGTTGCAATTTTATAAAGAAATAGAGTTTGGAGGTTATATCCTGGGGCAGTATCGTTTTTAAAGAAAGCAATATTGTGAGCGGTCAAATACTGTCTAAGGACATTGTTGTGCAAGTCTCCTCCAGATTTGATAAGAGTAGTAATTTTAATTTTCCCGTTTTTATATTACTTGTGATTTAATTTTATTATGGTATTTGACTGTGTTTCTAACATTCTTAGACACTATTCATGGATTCACAATCAAATAACAACAGTTCCAAGAACGATGAGAAACCTGGGAAGTTTAAAGGCTTGGACTTCAAACGTTGGCAGTAGAAGATGTTATTCTGGCTGACGACCATGAAATTGTCTCATATTGTCAAAGAAGATGCTCCTGTGTTTAGTGAAGATCCTCTGACTAAAGAAAATTTCATGACACTAGAAGCCTGGAAACAGTCAGATTTCCTTTACAGGAATTACATTTTGAACAGGCTTGATGATACGTTGTATGACATCTACTCTGAATGTGAAACAGCGAAGAGTGTTTGGGAATTATTGGAAAAGAAATACAAGATATAGATGCAGGTGCGAAAAAGTTTTTTGTTGGAAAATTTCTCAAATACGAGATGGTTGACAACAAGTCTGTGATTAAACAAGTTGAAGAACTACGAGTGTTAATTCACAAATTACATGCAGAAGGGTGTTCTGTGAATGATCACTTTTAAGTTGGTACAATTGTGGAAAAACTTCCTCCGTCTTGGAAGGATTTTAAGATATATCTGAAACACAAACGAAGGGAGATGTCAATGGAGGATTTGATTCTTCGACTTCGGGTGGAAGAAGATCACAGAAAGGGAGACAAGTCTGAATCCAGTGAGAAAGATTTGAAAGCAAATCTGGTGGAAAATGACCCTGGGAAAAACAAAAATCAGAAACAGAAGCATAACAAGAAGAAAGGAACAAAGAGGATGAATCCTTCACATGCACAGAAAGGTAACAATTCCAATAGGATAAAAGGAAGTTGTTACGTATGTGGAAAAGTTGGTCACAAGGCAAAAGACTGTCGTCATAGGAATGATCAGAATGTACAGAATTCTGATTCAAACCAAGCCAATAATACTGAGATGGAAATAGATTTGGCTGCTGTTATTTCAGAAACAAATATGGTGACAGATGTCAAAAGCTAGTAGGTGGACACGGGTGCAACTAGGCACATATGTGGAGACAAAAATCTATTCTCAACTTTTACAGAAGGATCTGGTGATGAAAAGCTCTACATGGGAAATTTGTCATCATCATGTGTTCAAGGAAAAGGAAACATTTTACTGAAATTCACCTCTGGAAAAATTGTTACACTGAAAGATGTTTTATATGTTCCTGAAATTAGGAAAAATCTAGTTTCTGGTCCACTGCTGAGTAAGAATAGATTCAAACTGGTTTTTGAATCTGATAAATTTGTACTTACCAAAGTAGGGATATATATTGGGAAAGGGTATCTCACTGAGGGGATGTTTAAGCTGAATGTAATGGTTTTAGATAACAAAATTAACTAATTTACTTATATGATTGATTGATTTCATTTGATATGTGGCATGCAAGATTAGGGCATGTAAATAATAGATGCATTTATAGAATGGTGAATTTAGGATTATTACCTAAATGTAAAGTTGATATAAAACACAAATGTGAGATTTGTGTTGAATCAAAGAGTGCTAGAAAAAGTCACAAATCTGTGCCAGAGAAAGGAAATGAATTGCTGGAATTAATTCATACAGATTTATGTGATTTTAAATTCATACCAACTAGAGGTGGGAAAAATTACTACATAACTTTTATAGATGATTGTAGTAAATTTTGTTACGTGTATTTGATTCGCAGTAAAGACGAAGCTTTTGAAATGTTCAAATCTTATAAAGCAGAAGTAGAAAATCAATTGGAAAGGCAAATTAAGGTTATAAGTTCTGATAGAGGAGGTAAGTATGAATCTACTGCCTTTGATGAATTCTATACACAAAATGGAATTATTCATCAGACAACTGCATCATATACTCCTCAACAGAATGGAGTAGTAGAACGAAAAAAACAGAACTTTAAAAGACATGATAAATTCCATGTTAAATAGTTCTAGTTTGCCACATAATTTGTGGGGTGAAGCCTTACTAACAGTGAATCACATTCTAAATAGAATTCCACATAAAAAGACTGATAAGTCTCCATATGAGGTATGGAAGAAACGGTTGCCAACCTACAAAACGTTAAAAGCGTGGGGTTGTCTAGCGAAGGTTCGTATACCAATACCGAAAATTACAAAACTCGGACCTAAAACAGTGGATTGTGTATTTTTAGGTTTGGCCAAAAATAGCGCTGCATATAGGTTCTTAATCATTAAGTCAGATCATCCTGATATGCACGTTAATACTATATTTGAGTCTGTTGATGCATAATTTTTTGAAAATATCTTTCCATATAAAATGGATAAAACATATTCTTCCAAAAAGAGAACACTTAGTGAAGTCCAAAATAATTCGGACAAAGAAATTGAAAATGAAGAGCCTCGACGAGGAAAGAGACTGAGAGTTCCCAAAAATTTTGGTCATGACTTTATTAGTTTCTTGACGGGAGCAGAACCACAAACATATAAGGAAGAAATGGCTTCTGGAGAAGCAACCCTATGGAAGGAAGCTATTAATAGCGAAATAGAATCCATCTTGTAAAATCACACTTGGGAATTGGTTGATTTACCACCAGGTAATAAACCGATTGGATACAAATGGATTTTCAAAAAGAAACTAAAAGCTGATGGAACCATCGATAAATATAAAGCAAGATTGGTTGCTATGGGATATCGGCAAAAAGAAGGGTTAGACTATTTTGATACATATTCACCAATATCTAGAATAACGTCCATAAGGATGTTGATTGCCATAGCTGCAATAAATGGAAATTCATCAAATGGATGTTAAGACAGCCTTTTTAAATGGTGAATAGATGAAGAAATATACATGGAACAACCTGAAGGGTTTGTGGTTAAAGGACAAGAAACAAAAGTCTGTAAATTAGTTAAGTCTTTGTATGGACTTAAACAAGCACCAAAATAGTGGCATGAGAAATTTGGTCACACATTACTTTCTTAAGGTTTCAAAATTAATGAATGTAACAAGTGTGTATACATCAAAGAAATGAAAAAATCATGTGTTATCATATGTTTGTATGTTGATGATATGCTCATACTTGGAATAAGTAAGGATGCAATTAACTCCACTAAAAAGATGTTAAGTTCCAAATTTGATATGAAAGATCTTGGAATAGCAGATGTCATATTAGGAATTCAAGTTAAGAAGAATGATGAAGGGTACATCCTTACACAATCCCACTATATAGAGAAAATATTAAAAAGGTTCAATCAATCTGAGTGTAAACCTGCAGTTACACCTTTTGATGCTAACTGCAGTTTAAAGGAAAATAATGGGATTGCTGTTTCACAATTGGAGTATTCTCAAGTAATTGAGAGCCTAATGTATTTGATGAATTCTACAAGGCCAGATTTAGCTTATTCAGTAAGTAGGCTCAGTAGATATACACAAAATCCTGGAAATGATCATTGGACTGCGTTGATACGAGTTCTAAGGTATTTAAAGAATACATAAATTTCGAATTAGTATATAAGACATATCCACCTGTGATTGAGGGATTTAGTGATGCTAATTGGATATCTGATAATACAGAAACTAAATTCACCAGTGGTTATGTTTTTACATTATGAGGTGGAGCAATTTCATGGAAGTCCTCTAAGCAAACTTGTATTGCAAGATCTATAATGGAATTTGAATTTATCGCATTAGACAAAGCTGCAGAAGAAGCAGAATGGCTTAAAAATTTCTTAGAGGACATACCTGTCTGGCCTAAACCAGTAAGCACAATATGTATACACTATGATAATATAGCGGCTCAAGCTAGAGCCAAAAATAAAGTGTATAATGGAAAGTCTAGACATATTAGGCGCAGACACAATACAGTTAGACAAATGCTTTCTAGTGGAATAATCACAATAGACTATGTGTAGTCTAAAGAAAATCTAGCGGATCCATCAACAAAAGGCCTTCCTAGAGAGCAATTTAAAGTGTTGTCGAGAGGAATGGGATTGAAGTCAATCGAATGAGTTGATCTAGATGGAAACCTAACCTAGCTAATTGGAGATCCCAGGGACTAGGTTCAATAGGCAAACTGGTAAAATGAAACTCTGAAAACTCACCAACCAATTAAACTATTCCTATGACAAAGATATGTTGGTATGAAGACGTAAAGGTATGCAATAAAATGCATTTAATGATATAAAGAAGATATCTAATATCACCTATATAATGGTAAATGTGGGGTCGCATTTATGAGAATGAAAAATTGGCTAAATTCTCTAAAGCTATCATGAATACTAGGACATGTTCAGGACCAAAATGAACAACATCGTATAAAGAATAGGGATCAATAATAACAGTATTATGTGTGAATCGGTTTGACTAGGTCAATTGTTATAGAGTGAACAGTTCAAGGTAATTAAACCACTGTGTCACTAAGTTGACCCGATAAGATTTACAATTAGAGAAGTTCAAAGTTATAAAATGACTACTTCCTAATAAGTGATACTAGTTCAGTGAGTAGGATTTTTATCTCTATTCAAATGTGGGGTATTGTTGTGAAAATATGAGTTTGAGTAGAGAAAAAGAATCCCACATTGCTTAGATAGAAGAAGTGAAAAGTGTTTATATATGGGTTGATGTGTTGGATTTATCAAGTAACATGAGTAAAGGGCTTTTATGAGGATATGAGAGATATTATACACTTATGGGCTATCAAAAGATGAGCCTTGGGGCACTTGGGTCCTTGTTACCTAATTCAATTAGGTTTTTTGTTAAATTTTATTTTGAATTATTTTAAAATTTGAAATAACTACTCATGATTATTTGGAATCGACAAACATTAACTGTTGTGTCTTATCCAACAGTTAAGACCTTTGGTTTTCTTAACCACTCGTGACTCATTATGTATGAGAGGAAAAAATATAATAGAATTTTACTTGAATAAAACTTCTCTTCTTCTTTCCTACAAAAACCAACATTCTGTTCTTTGATAGACTCTGTATTTCTACGTTGCAATTTTATAAAGAAATAGAGTTTGGAGGTTATATCCTGGGGCAGTACCATTTTTAAAGAAAGCAATATTTTGAGCGGTCAAATACTGTCTAAGGACATTGCTGTGCAAGTCTCCTCCAGATTTGATAAGAGTAGTAATTTTAATTTTCCCGTTTTTATATTACTTGTGATTTAATTTTATTGTGGTATTTGACTGTGTTTCTAATAGATGATACATAACAAGCTATAATTAATTTTTAAACAAAATTAATTCTAAGTAAATAAATATGCGATTAGATCAAAGAAGATGGTACAGTTGATTTGTACCTCATTATTAGGATGTCTACCATCTTTTTTCTCATTATAGATATTTTTGTCTTTGTAATTACTTTCTTCACCGTCAAAATCGAAACAAAAATTACTTCCATTATTGTCTTCCACTATTGTATAATTGAAAAAAAAATAATAAAGAAGATTGAACGAGTTTAGATGATGAAAAGAAAACAGTTTGAATCAGTTAAGAGAATAAAATTAAGAATTTCACTCAAACTAAATTTTTTTTTAAAATTATGTTAAGGGCATAACTGGAAAATAAATGCAGTATTAATCAATTTTCTTGCGGTATTTATCACTTTTATTTTTAAAACGCTGATAGTATGAGCGTTTGAGAGGTTTGTTAAAAAAACAAAATTACCTCACTTTTAATTAGAATTATATTAATTATATGTTAATAAAATAATTGAAACACATTATAATAATATTTAATACTTTCAGTATTATTTTTATTATAGTATTTCATAATTAAATTTTTTTATAATATTTTCTTATTATTTTAGTAGATATATTATTTTTTTGAGTATGTTATATTAATTAATAATTTATATAAAAATAGTAAATATTATTAAAATTATTATTTATTAGTATTATTAACAAATATTAAATATTTAACCCATTATATTATCTATTTGAATGTAGTATGTAAAATATATCTAATAAAAAATTTTAAAAAATTATTATTTTAAAATATTCTTTTACGTCATTTTATAATTGAATCCGCTAATAGTGCTATTATTATACAGTTAATTATCAAACATTGTATCATCTATTCGTTAACCACTAATAGTTGGTCAAGCTGCTAATTGAATCCGCCAATTGCTAACTACTAACAGCTAATTGCCAAAAATACTCTTATTAAAATTAAAAATAAAATTAAAAATAAAATTTAAAAATATGTAATATTAATTAAATTATTACAATATTTACCAAATTCATAAATATATACATATATATATATGACATTTACAATTTATATATTATCATTATATATAATAAAAAGAAAAAAGAAATGTAACATAATAATTAAGATATTATTATTATTATTATAAGTATTTTAGATAATTTAATTATTTTATTAATTTGTGTATTTTCTTTTAAGTGTGAGATGGAGAGAGAATATTCCTTTTATTTAAAAATAAAATTTGGTTGATTTAATTTTTATAAAATTTTTAAAAATAAAATAATTATGAAAATTATTAAATTTGATTAATATTTTAATTTTTTTAATATTAAAAATTTAAATTTAATCGCTTAATAATTCAATATCGGATCACCTTTTCTAAACGGTGTCTACTTAATTCTAAACCACTTAGAACATAAATAAAAATAATTAATTTAATCCAATATTTAGTAATTGAAATACTCAATTAAAACATCACGTAAATACATACAACTACAAGATTTAAGACTCGACCGGTCATTTTACGATTTTTTTTTTTCAAATTTAATTTAAAATTTAGAGTTATTTTTAAAAACCAACCGCAAGTTTGACAAATTAGCTAAAAATCTACAACATTTTCATTTTTAGCCGAAAACCAACATTTTGACAGTTTCATCCATTTTACTA
This sequence comes from Cardiospermum halicacabum, assembly GCA_031304145.1. Lineage (NCBI taxonomy): Eukaryota > Viridiplantae > Streptophyta > Magnoliopsida > Sapindales > Sapindaceae > Cardiospermum > Cardiospermum halicacabum. The sequence continues at coordinate 7,885,846 of CM062394.1, read as the reverse complement.
TTTATCCGTCAGTTGATGAACAGTAACCAGAGACATTTTAGTAATTTTTAATTTTTTTAAAATAAAAAATATATATTTATAAAAAAAAATAAATAATTTTTTTTAAAAAATCGAAAATTACAAAAACCCCCTAATTACTGTTCATACGCATAAACGGAACATGTCTAAATGTTGGTTTTTGGAAAAAAATGAAAAAACTTTTTTCGCTAATTTGTGAAACTGATTTTGGAAATCTCCCTAAAATTTAATTACCCATCTACTTAAATTTATTCACTGCCTGCAAACTAAGGCAGCACGAGGAATCAGTTATCGGTGACGAGGTGCATTAAATAAGCAAGTCATTCATTGTTTACGCTCGAGTCAAGCAAGACCGACTGACAGTTGGCTCTGCCACACCGCATCGATCACGCTCGCGCCAACTCTAACCTCCAACCAAGAATGTGTTGATATCGAACCCCTTTCACTTCTCGTACCCTTTCAATTTCCACCCAACCTGGTTCCCACCAACGCTTACAAGATTATGCTCCGTGATTCGGAACAGACTCCTTCTAGGTACATTTCCTTCGATTAGGGTTTACAAGCCTAATTTCTCTATTATTTCTCTAACTCAAGTTCGATTTCACATTTTGAAGCTCTTATCTCTGTATAGTTTGACGAGTCTTATCAGTTAAAGTTGTTAGTTATGTCTTATTGAAAGTATGTATTTTGCAATAGGAGTGAACTGTTGAGTATGGTGAAAAAGCATTCGAATTTGTTGGGGAGGACGATGGTGGAAGTGCAGGATGCGGCCGATGTTGAAATGGATGCTGAGTTTTGGCATGATGTTTTTGATTTGTACTTTATTCGTGGTAAAGAATCTAGAGGGCGACATGATGATGATCTCTTGTTCTTCGTCAGAAGACTGGTAGGTTTTGATTTGAACTTATTTAGATATTGGATTGTTACTTGTGTGTTTTTTAACTTTGTATTCATGTTGCTTGTAGAGTTTGCAAGGATATGGTTTCAATGAGAATGAAGACGACTCTCCTTACTTCGTACGCAGGTGGGCACCCAAGGTAATGGAACTTGATGCTGTGTATTTTATGTCAGTAGTGATATAAGGACATTTGTTGGTACTTCTTATTTTCCAGCGATGTATTTTTTGAGTTTGGTGGTGACTGCATTAGACTTATTTTTCTTTGGTAAAAAGGGTGTGAGTAGCGTTATACTGTGAAATATTTGCATTGAAATTGTCAGCCTGTAGAATAGCATGTTACGCTTTTTGGAACAGATTATACAGAACTATCATAGTGTTAAATTCCAAATTATAAAATTTTGTATTGAAGATGTTTCTTAATATTGTTGTCTGCTCATGTTCCATGCTCTAGTACATCAGCTGTACAATGTATTCTGTATCAAATTTGGTGGATATGAAGTATAAGCTTTCAACTGTAGGGTACTTTAATCTAGGAATATTTTAGTATTCATATCTTTCCATAACTTTCTCTGCTTGATGTATTAACCTGGAGATGGCATGATATCAATTGATTATTTTGAACAGTTTCGTTGCTTCTGCTCTGTCTTCTTTGGCTAGTGTTTCACTATTGAATGATCTTTACTTTGTGTGGAGCAGTTGGATAGTTTACTAGGAAAGAATTATGTGGAGGTGGACTGGAGACGCTCATTTTATCTGAACATGATTGCTCACACCTCATTTTCAGTGACAGTGGCAATCTGTAGGTAACTTCTGTAATTCACTCCTTTTTTAATCAAAATAAAATAAAACTGGCTTTTCTCTTTCTTCTTTTTTTTCCCCTCATCCCATAGATCCTGCCTTTGCAATGTCTGCCACATTGTCCTTAGTCTGGTGATACCTTCCAATAGAAGGTACAAGTTTGGGAATAAAGTAGGAGTTGTTTGTAACAGGAAAACTAAGCCTTGTACGATAATAGAGCAGTGTTTGGATGGAATTATCAGTCTGGATTTTGGTTGTCAGTTTGTTAGGTGAGCTTAGGGCTGTGGAGTAACTGAGCGTCTCAAAGATCTAAGCATTATCATCTGTTCTTTACACTCTGATCATCACAAAAACATACCATGTCCACTCTATTATGTATCCTATCCTAGGCATATCATCTAGTTTTTAACAAGTTCATATATTTGGTCACAGGATACCTCTAGTTTGTAAAGATGCAAAGTTTTATATTCATGATAGTGACATAATTGTTGTGATGGATCTGAGATGGCTTCAAGTGCTTTTCTGTGATTTGCAGATATGTAATGTGATATTTGGTTATAAAGTGACCAACCCCTGTGTCTTATCACTTAATGGCATCATTATGCTGTCACATTCCCTGAATTTTCAAGATACATGTAGTTTTACATATATAATGCATGTCTAAATTTTCTTTTCCTGCTTTTGTTACTAATACTATTGGTGTGATGGATTTCCTGTGCATTGTTCTTATAAAAAGTTGATTAGCCATTGCTGCTGCTGTCCTTACAACTGTTACCATCTACAACCTTTCCTTATTTTAGAAGCTATAAATGTGATCTGACTTCTTGATATTGGTTATAAAGTAACATTACATATGATCTGTTATTTATAATGTTCTGTTTCCTTCTTATTGAACTTGTCTTTTTTAGTTATCCACAAAATTAAAAAGAAAAGTAATGTCTATAGGTATTTTTTGCAATGGGAATCTACTTTTTCTCATCTTCGTCTTGACAATGCCCTGAGACATTATTTTTTATGTTTTCTTTTTCAGCCATGAGGTTCTTCGAAATTATCAATCTGTTCAAAATACACCATTGTCACCTATATACAAGGTATACAGAGTCTTCAATTTAAATTTTAAATATGTACAATCTCATAAGGAGGGTTCTCAGGATAACCTTATCACATCTTGAATAGAATTATCACTTAGATCTTTAATCCTGTATTTGTTTTATGATAATATATTGGACGGTATTGTATTGTTTTAATTAGCAGAGGCTAAGTAAATCCACTATTGGTTGTAGTGAGAAGAAGACACCTACTGCATGAAATTTCCCTCATGCATGATCTGTCCCATGATCTCTATTTGGCTTATTAGGACCTTAGGGGAAGGTTGGTAGTGGTAGATGGCAACCCTTTTTATTAGCTTTATCAGCAGCTGCTTTCTCTAGATTTAGAATCAGATGTGTGATGCAATTTTTCATGTCAGCCTAACCATTCCCATGCGTAAGGCTTTTTTATTTTACATTCATGCAAACTAATTTTATGGCTTGTACCATCTGATTGCAGGTTGTAAAAACTGTTTATGCATCCCCAAGCCGTGTAAATTTTCACTTGGATTCGAAAAAGGCAAGTTTGAAGTTTATTGCCATTTTGTTTTTTTGGTAGCATGTTTAATATTTGAAGGTGCAATTAACATGCTTTTAGGAAGTAGAGACCACACCTGCCTATCCAGATATCTGTTTCGCAGTGGATGATTTTGACTCCACTTTTGATGCAGTGGTATGTTTCTTTCTATGATACGAAATTGATGAAATGGGCATATGATCTCACTTATTGTTTTTTCTTCTTCTTTCAAGTTACTTCTTTAACAAAGGCATTATGTGTAATCTAATTTGACTTTATGTATATGCACAGCACAAACATGTTTCCTAACTATCATCAGTATAAGAGGGTGTTTTACAAAGGCTTTTTCCAAGCTTAAAAGCTAAAAACCAAGCTCTTATCAAATTAAGAGCTTAAATATTAAGTAAAGTTGTCTTTTAAGTTACTTATTTTGGTAAGTTGTTTGACAATTCAAAAACCAAAAACTCTTATTTATAAAAAAATTTATCATTAAGAACTAACGCATGCAATACATAATTTTAATAAAGATATTTTTTTATTGATATTTTTTTTGTTCTAATTTTAAATGTTTAATACTGTTTCTCTTAATGTTTATTTATGTATTGATATTTTTAATAATTAATTATTAACATGAACTTAATTTACATGATCATATCATTTTTCACCTATGTTGCTTGCTTGGACTCGGGTTCCTGTGTTGGATATGGGTACATATTTAGAGGCAGATTTGTTGATTTTCAAATATTAGGATATATTGTTGTGGCATAAAAGGATCCAAATTTTTTATACGGGTGCATGGAAACATTGAAAGTCAATAAAAATTACTATTAAATTGATCAAATATTCAAAAGATTCAACTTAATAGATCGTGATATCTGACATATCGGATGATACTTGGAGCATTCCATTTCTTTTGCACTTGTCTTCCCTTGTTTTTGATTGTTTTATACTTTTGTTTTGGAAGTAAATAGTCCAATGCAAAATGTTATACTTTCTGAAACATTTATGATTAGTTACTTCTCAAATACTTGCTCCTTTAAATTCTTCAGGTCTTGTCAGACACAGACCATTGCTACTGTGTGCTTCTGAATGCGCATGATGGAGCTGCATTTCCTAGTGACAAAGAGCCACTTGATAGCAGTTCCAGTAATCCACCTCTGAGAGTTAATACTAGTTCTGAAATTACAAGAAGTTCTAAGGTTTGGGTTTTCTGCCCTTTACATGTCAGAATTATTGAGGAGCTCTGATCTACCAACGTTTCCTCTTTGTGTCCTCTGTTTTTCTTATTGTACAAATGCTATTACTGTTGTTTATCATTCTTGGTATTTGTCATGCTGATCTTCTTTAAAACATGCTGCAGTAACGGGCTATGTAATTTACGAATTTAATGTGCATTATCATGCCTAGGTAATTACTGTTTTTTGGCAAAGCCTTTAATGGCATTCATAGTACTATCTGTGAGACCACATACAGTAAAGTCTTCTAAAAGATTGGACCAAGGGAAAATGCCTAGCAGGGTGAGCAGAGTGGGGTCTGTGTGCATTGGGGTTTCTGCAGGGAAAGTGATATTTTTTTTAGTATTATTGGTAGGATAGGGAAGGGTAGCTGAGGTGGGTTGAATATATGAATATAAATGAGATAGAGTGAGTAGAGCAGAATCATCATCTTTGTGAGTGAGAAAACTTGAGTATAGAAATCCCTTCCAACATGTAATTCAATGATTTCTTAAACCACATGATACTAGCACAGTATTCAAATCATGCTGCTTTTCTATTAGCATTTCTGGTTCCTGTCACTAGCCTGCATAGCTAATAGATGTTCCCATCCATAAGTGGAAGGGTTAGTGTTGAATCATGCTTCTGAGCTTTCTAAAATTTCTTCATGTCCTTTTGGTAAGGTTAAATGGTAATGGAGAAATCAGTCTAACATTGGCCCATACTAGGGGATCATACACATTCTTTTCAGAATTAAATGTTCTGCCAAAGCTTGTGATAATTTCCTTGAAGATTAGATAAAAATGATTACTCTTGCTTTGCTTTGCTTGATTGCAAGTGAATGAGCAGAATAAATTTTGTTCACATGTTTCATTAGGTGTGCCACTTTTAGTAGTCTATGAAGTGTTCATCTGCAGTGTAAGAATGTTATTTAAGTATGATTATTGTTTTCTAATACTAATTTCTGTACTGTATACAAGCTGGTTTGTCACCAGAGCTTGAAATGTGCTGTTGATTTTATTTTTAGATATCTGTATAGAACATTGAAATTGACTTGTGGTGGCTTTGATTGCAGCTTACCCTTTTCTCTGGTTTTGTCAGTTATCAAATGGTTCGAGAAGCATATGATGGTACCTTGCCTTCTAATTACTCCATATCAGTCTTTTTAATTCATGAACTGCATTTTTTGCTAGTTTTCAACACAATGGGTAACCCTTTTTTTTCAATTTAACCCAAAATACTTTTGTACCTAGACATAGAGAAAATTCAGCGCTCTAAATTTTATGTGAAAAGCATATGTGCCCCCTATTTGCTTACATCAAACTTTATAAGTAGTCAGTTGTAGTAACAACAATAGATTCGATTGCACTGTAACTGATTGTTAACTTGGTGTTTTTTTTTAACTACTACGTTAGCCAAACAATGCTTTAAATATAATGAGAAGCACCAAGCTGACTGCCAGTTCATAGAGAAGGCATCCATATCTTAAAGAAAGCATTAATAATTTGCGGCTGTTGCTACTGATCACGGTATTTGTAAACTTGGTGTTGCTGATAGTTTAATTTCTTGAGTGCCCATGTGGGTAAAACTGTTCACCTACCTTATTCCCAAATTTCAAACAGCAGCTAGTTTGTTTTCTTCAGTGAATGCATCATTTTCTTTTCTCTCCCCCTCTTTTATTTATTTATTTATTATTATTATTATTTTATTATTTTTTTTATTATTTTTTTTTTAATTGAGTCTAGTTGTCTGGTTTCACAAAATGAGCTTTGTAGATAAAGTTTTCCTGAATTGCTATGTACTTGGGTGTTAACTTTCTATTTCAAGATGTAAAGAACTTGATTCCTGGAATTGAATTAGCTCATGTAGCACTCTTTCTCTTGTTCTGTTAGCTGGGAGGTCTGGATTTGGGAGTCTTCTTTCATTTGGTAACTCCCAGGGAAAAACTGACAGGTTATACATGAAAGGCCCTGGAGGACGTGGGGAAGTGGAAGTAGCCGTTTCCGGAGTAGCTGGTAAATGGAAAGTTCATTGTTTAATTTCATTGGCATAGTGTGCTACTTGGTTCTTTCTTTGACAGTGTAGTATTTAAATCAAGATTTGCTTGTAAATCACTCATAACTATTGTTGAATAAAAAACCTTTAGGTGATTAGCCCCTTAGGTTCCTAACAACCATTACATGTGAAACAAGTGGATTAGAACAGGGTTAGAGTAAAAGACCATGGGCTATTTGCTATTCGAAGGAAAGTTTTTATACTGCGTGTGCTCACTATTGAAGGAACTTGATTACTTCTAAACTTTTGTCTCAAAAATAGTAAGTTTTTAGTTAGATCAATTTACAGTAGATAATGGGTTAAGTCACTTTTGATTGATTATTTACTGTATAAGGTTTTGATCAAAATGATTGAGATCAAATCATGAAGTCAATGTTGTATGCAACTATTTTGACAAAACTTATCCACCTCAGATCAAAGTCAACAAGATGTAGGCCCGTTTTCACCAGTGTTATCCAAGAGAGGATTTGGGCTTGGCTCAATTGTTCGTAAAGCAGCATCAGTTGCAACTGTGGCAGCAAAGCATGCCTATGCAGCTGCTGCTGCCACCTCAACTTCTGAGGATGAGATGTTGCCACTCAAATGCTGTTTGATGTCTGTATCCTTACCTTGGGATCAGATCGCTTACGATCTTCTGTTTAAGGTGAGTAGTAATTTGAGCTGAATAATGCATTATTTCATATATTAATACATGGTTTTGGTTTGATTGAAAGTGATATATCTTTTATTAAATTGAGTACTTTGTTTGAGAATTTCAGGGGAGTCCTCCTGTGAATATGTGATTGTGTTATGTTATCTGCCACTTGAAGTTGCAAATCAGTGGAGTCAACTTTTACAGTAAAAAGCATAGGAGAAAGGATTTTCAGAGTCAGAGGAAACAAAGTCTCCAACTTGTGTGGAGTAGGTAGAATATCTGGTCACATTGTGTATGTATGGAAAAATCTAAATCCTTTGCTCTCTCCATGTGCCTGTAAGTTGACCATCTTCTCCTGGTAGTTTGTATATTACATGTCATTATATATAATAAATGTTGCAGGATTAGTAATGTTCAAGAATTTCAATTACTACATCTCTTTCTTTTCAACATATTCTGTTACTTGTATACAAAGAAAGAATCTGCAGATTCAAATATGAACACTTTGATCTTGTGGATTCTGTTTGATTTCGATGTGACAGTAGTGTAATTATTTGGATTCAATGCAACAAAGTTAATTTATTATCATGGCAATAATGTTGTAGGAATACACCCTTTTTATGTATCCCCTTCACTCACAAGTAGTTGGTACAATAAAAGTATACAAGATAGGTAGTGCGAAAGAAGAAATGGCCTATGAGCGTCGTGTCCCATGCAGAGTCAGTCTTATTATGTAGCCAAAGCCAACAAAAGCTCCTACCACGTGATTCACTGCCACTTACTTTAAAGCTTCTTATCATGGACAAAGCAAAAGTTGCATTTCTAATAACTAAACCTTACTTCCTCTGAACTAAATTATATGTCACTGAAATTTGGTTAGTTATTATGCAACTAATATGCAATTTTGGTTTCTACCTTTGTGCTATGCCCACATATAGGTTATGTACTCCATCTATGAGTAGCTCTTGGTTTGATATAATAACTGTTTTGTAGTAGACGGTATAGAGTAGTGGTTGTAATAACTATTCAGAGGTATCAGTAGCGGTTAAAACTACTTTCACATTATAACCACTTCTCAGACGGCCAGATGTTACTCAAATCACTATCATTGAACAACCTTAGGAGTTAGAAAGCTAGAATGTAAGTGACTGAAAATTAAGGTTATGTTGGTAGACTTATTAGGATTTTACTTTGTAGGACGGTTCAGGAAAACGATTGGTGGGAGGCTCGCATCCCTACGTTCAATTTCATTTCATATTTCTTTTCGTGTAATAATCTTATAAACTAAGTTGAAAACAAAAGCCATCCTAATTATAATGGCAAGACGACTTATCACCATTTGCTGGATGTTGAAATACACTGTACACTCATGATTAATTGAAACAAAAACTATGAGATCCATGTTGTCGAGAGGAATGACCAAAAAACAAAACTAAAGGCTATGTAGATTAAGATTCTTATTATTAAAAATATAGAAAAAGTACCTCTGACACAACTGTTATTAGTTAAGTAGTGGAGATGGCACATGAGACCAACTTACTTACAGTTTCATTTCATAGAATAAATAAAAGAGAGAGAGAGATGCATGTTATCCTCCACTAAGAAAGCTAACCTAACATAACATGTCTTAACGAGAACTGCTAACTGCCAATAAGGGAAAACTCCTACCTAAACAAAATTTCTAGTTAAGGGATGTGTCTGTGTGGCTCAAAACTGTCCCCAACCGAATCTCTCTATCGTTTGCATAATTTTATTCCACTGCTTTTCTAAAGAGGTTCATGCTTTATGCTTGCTTCGGAAGAATTAACTCAATTGATTGATTTGTAAGTTTTTTTATTCAATTCATTACACTTTTTTTGTCAATAACTTCTATTGGAAATTAATGTACTAAAATACTTTATTTATTAACAAAAATAATTTAGGAAAAACTTAAATGAAAAGATATATGCATCACCAAATACATACACTTGCTATGATTTTTCATTTATTTATAACTTGCTATGATTTTTTTATATACATATCTAACTGAGATGAGTTTTCATATAAATATACAATATGAATTTTATATAAAATATTTAATATTAACTAAAACATTCGAAAAAGACATTTTTTTAAGACCGAGTGAAACCTATACTATAATTATGGCAAAATAAATAAATAAATTGGCTACTCTTAGTATCCTCTTCTACCTATAATATTTATTTAAATTTTACCCTCCAAACCATTCGATCCTAAGTTAATGCTATTGGTATATTTTTTAACTTAAGTATCATGAGATCTATAATATTAATCAAAATTCATAATCATAATATTTACGCTTCAGTGTAAAATTTTGTCAAACTTGCTATGTATCCTATAAATAATTAATATATCAATAGGACGTGCTCACCTAGGTCGCGCTACATTGACACCCAGGTCTAGTGTTAAATGAGTAAGAGGTTCCACCTCATTGTTGTCTAGATGGGGTAGAGTATGGGTAAGAATTCTCAAGTCACAGACGGATATAGGTAAAGAAGTTAGTCCCGCCACATCAACGCCTAGATATGGTGCCATACAGGAAAGGGTCACCGCATTACAGAAGAATACGACTAAAGAAGCAAGTCCAAGGTAGTCGCTTTAGGTCTTTAAAACATTAACACATTAACAGGGAAGTCCATTGAGCTGGTTGATACTTTGAAAAGAATAAATGTTGGTGTAACATGTTTGCAGGAAACCAATTGGAAAGACAAAAAAGCTAAAGAGGTAGGTAATGCAAGGTATAAGTTATGGTTTTGTAATTTGGATAACATCAGGAATGGTGTGGGCATTATTGTTGAGCCTAAGCTAAATACAAGGTGGTTGAAGTGAGGGAAGGACTATCTTGATTCAACTTGTGCTGGGGATGACACAATTAATGTTATAAATGCTTATGCTCCTCAAGTAGGTCTAAATGGGGCAACTAAGGAAATTTTTTATGGAGATGGATGAGCTAAAGAAATACCAGGTGATCAAAAAATTTTCATTGAAAGAGATCTTAATGGGCATGTTGGTAATTATAGTGATGGTTATGATGAAGTTCATGGGAGTTATGGGTTTGAACAAGGAATGAGGAAGGAAAAAATATTTTGGTTTTTGTTGTCGCTCATGATCCCGTGTTGGAAAATACTTGTTTTGAAAAGAGGGGTTCACACTTAATCACTTTTAAAAATTGACGTACTCAAAACTAGATAGATTTTATACTTACTCGCAGAAGGGATAAGAGTAAGTGTAACGATTCATGATCATCTAGGGTAAAGCATTGACAGGCCAACATCGGATTGTGGTCTTAGATGTCAGGACCAAAAGTAAATAAGAAACGAAGCATGATGGCATTGAATCAAGAATTAGATGGTGGAAACTGAGAGGTCATACCAAGAACACCTTTAATAAAGAGTTGCTAAAGGAGAATGTTTGGAGCTTAGAGCTAATACAGATGACTTATGGCAAGAAATGGAAGGGCGTATTAAGGAATTGGCAAGTAAAGTGCTTGGAGTATTTAAAGGGTCTGGGCTTTAGCCACAAGATACATGCTGGTGGAATATAGAGGTTTAAAAGGTTATTAGGGCTAAAAATGAGTGGTATAAAATGCTACCAAGTGCATCACAAAATATAGCTTTTAAGGAATATAAGAGAGCTAAGAAAGAGGCAAAAAGGTTGTTGGTAGAGCACCAGAAGGTCTATACTAACAGTTGGGCATTACAGAAAGGGAAAAAAGTATCTACAAACTCAAAAAGTTGAGGGAGAAAAAAAAGCAAAAACTTAATTCAAGTTAAATGCATTAAGAACGAAGCTCAACATGTTTTAATAATGATAATGAGATAAATGAGAGATGGAAGTCCTATTTTGATCGACTTTTCAACTCAGATCATGAACAAGACTTTCATAACCTTCTAGTAACAAGTAGAAATCTTAGCTAGTATAGGTGTATCAAACAAAGTGAAGTAAAGAAAGTCTTGAAACATATGAAGGTAGGTAAGGCATATGGTCTTGATGGTATTTCTATAGAGTTCTAGAAAAGCCTTGGAACAAAACTTTTTAACGCTATATTGGAATGACGTAAGATGCTTAATGCATGGAGAAAGAGTACTCTCATACTAATATATAAGAATAAAGGAGACCATCCAAAGTTGAACGAACTATCAAGGAATCAAACTAATGAGTCATACAATGAAATTATGAGAAAAAGTTATAGAGCATAGACTGGGAATGATTAAAAGAATGTTAGAGAGCCAGTTTGATTTTATATCACAGAAATCTACTATGGAAACCATTTCTCTTCTTAAAAGATTAATGAAATTGTACTAAATGAGAAGAAAAATCTCCATATGAAGAAGGTCTCCGCATGGTGTTTGTCGACTTGGACAATGTGTACAATAAGGTACCAAGAGAAGTATTATGATGAATTTTAGAAATAAAATGAGTCTATGTCAAGTATATTAACATCATCAATGACATATAAAAAATTGCATCCACTACTATGAAAGAAATAAGTGGGGACACTAAGGCTTTTCCTATAATCATTAGATTATTAAAGTTCAGTCATGAGTCTGTATTTGTTTATTCTGGTTATGGATGAGTTAACGAGAGCTTACAAGAAGATGTACCTTGGTGCATATTATTCACATATGACATTGGCTTATTGATGAAACTAGTGTAGGAGTTAATTGTAAGTAGGAAAGGTGGAGAAAAACTCTTAAAGATAAGGGTTTTAAGTTAAGTAAGAGCAAAATAGAATATAAGAAATATGAGTTCAGCCTAAGGAAGAAGGCAAGAGGTGAATTTAGAAGAGGTTTTGGTTCCTAGCACCAAACAATTTAAGTATCTTACATCTATGCTCAAGAATGATGGGTGATTGTATGATGATGTGATGCACAAAATGCAGGTTTCGGGATGAAGTGGAATGGGGCATTAAGGGTTCTCTACAACAAGAAAATACCAATTAAGATAAAAGGTAAATTTAATAAGACAGTTATTAGGCCAGCGATGCTCTACGGGAGTAAATGCTGGGCACCTACGGAATAACATATCCATAAAATGGATAAGGTGGAGAAGAGAATTTTAAGATGGATGTGTGGACATATAAGGTTGGAAAAGATTAAAAAATGAGCATATTAGACAAAATTCCACGTGGCGGAGATTAGTGATAAGATAAAGGGAGGTTAGGCATGTGCTAAGGAGATCTCCTCATGTTGTAGTGCGTAAATGTGAAAGCTTGTCAGTCGAGGAAGACCTCAGTCTACTTGGAAGAAGGTAGTTGTTAGAGATTTACGGGTATTAATTATTGAGTTGATTTTGTGCATAAAAGGCTTGAGTGGAAACGTAAAATCCATGTACACAAAAAATATTAAGGCTCGTGGTGACTACTTCCTTGTGTTGATTGAGGTTCACTGTTACAGGAGTCATGCAGTCGACCCTAATCGGTTTGAGATTAAAGGTGTGTTGATGTTAATTTAAAGTGACTAAAATAGAAGATCAAATTTATTATGATATCAATTTTACTCAAATCTAAACAATTTATACCTTAATTTTATATAAAATATCACATACATAAATATAATAATCAGATTATAAACCCATATTCTTACCTCAAAATTATATATATATATATATATATCAAAAACTAGAAACACTATAAAATATTTGTAAAATGGTCGAAACTACATGACTATATCAATCATCTATAGCATATATGGTTCTTAACTCATTTACGTCTTAAAAATTCTCTTCAACATAATCACAATCATCATCAGTATGTAAATGAATGAACAATTTTCTCACCATTACTCTTATCTTCAATTAAGTAAAACTTAAAAACACATCATCCCACTCATTTGAGAGTGAAATCAAATTAAGTAATCAACTATATTCATTCACTAACCAATTATTTTCTATTGAATCAAAACCTAAAATTTAATTTCAACATAAATATAAAGTAGAAATATTGATGGAAATACCAAAAGACTGATGAAATATAGTGTTGTTAAAGATGATAGTGACAAAATGAAATGACATATAAATGGTGAAAAATTAATGACAATAATGATGGCAATCAATAGACGGCTCAATAAAAGGCGAGTGTGCAATAAGAACACCAAAGGAAGAAGTATGTAAAATTAAAATTTTAGGTTTCAGAGTAGAGAATTTTAATTTAAATCCAATAATGGATCCATATATCAGTGTAAAGTTTTTCTAAATTAATAAATTTCAGTAATTTTTTTTAAGAAAATGAAGCTTAATTTATCTCCATCAGAAAGAGTAGATCCATCAGCATGACATGTAAATAAGGGTACTAATTGGTGTTTTTCAAACTCACTATTTTCATATAATAGCTTAAATGATAAAAATATTAGTAAGTGTTAGAATTAATAAATATTAGTAAGACAACAATGATACTAAAAGATAGCAAAGATATACAACAACTTATTGGACTAATCTCAACTGGAGAGGTAGAGGTGTCACAATTCTGTTGCTTTCCTTTAAACTTGATCAAAACTAAAAACCAATAGAATGTCGGAATTTAGAGGAGAAAATGTGTCACAACTCTCTTAACAAATAAAAATACCAAATTTTATATGGTTTACCATAAAGGACTACATCCATGAGGACCTCGAAAAATAAAGATGAGGCTAAACTATGAATAAGAATCATAAAATTACAAATTATAATAAGATTTAAAGTCTAAAGCAATAAGAACCACAAATAAGAAAAGCACAAAACAAAACCCTGACAGAGCACATGAGCAATAGAGAGCTAAACAACAACAAAATCGATAGATTTTTCTCACTAAGGAAACACATAGGCCAAACATGTATATATAAAAACAAGCACAGATCCTAAATCGGGTAAACTGGTCGCCAGGTGAGTAACAATCAGAATACACCTGTGGGCTTGTGAACCAGCTCAAGACTTATCTAATAGAATAATAATTAGGAGAAATAATACAAGTAGAAAGGATTATTACAACAAAACTTCCCCTAATAATACATTTCTACATAGTCAAAACTAATTTCAAAATAAGATACACATTTGATCTTCATTTTCAATCGCCTACAAACCAATGTCTTATTTTTGCATCTTCGGTCCCAAAAAATCAGCTACTAGACACGGCTGATGTGCAAGATACCTATAAGAATTTTCCTTATAGGTACAACCTTAGTGTCAATATCTGCAAGATTTTCATCGGTAGGAATCTATTCAACCTACGAAATACCATTCAAAACATTTAGTCGAATAAAATGGTATTTAACCCACTATGCTTGGTCATGTCATGATAATTAGATTCCTACTTATGTGATATGCACCTTAGCTATCTGTAAAGATGATAGCTTTGGTTTTAAGTGAATTGAATTCATTAACAACCCCTGAATCTAAAGTGCCTCTTTTAAGCCCTCGGTAAGAGCAATACACTCTACTTCAGTGGTTGATAAAGCCACGGTAAATCTTAATTTTGATTTCTAGGATATGCAATTACCACACAATGTAAACACATAAACATATATGGATTATCTACATTCACAGTCCTTTGGAAAGTCAGAATCAGTATAACTAGAAATATAGACATTATCAGTAAACCGGCCAAACAAGAGACAAACATCACCAGTCCCTTTAATATATCTAAATAAACCTTTATTATATTCCAATATTCTTGTCTAAGTTTCATCATTAATCTGCTCAATAAACTTATACAGTAAGCCAAATTTGACCTTAAACAAACCATAACATACATTAAACAGCCTATAACTTCAACATAGGAAAATGTTAATGTGAATACTTCATCATCTAAAAATTTTATGTCAAATTTATGATTGGAAGCTAAGGGCAAAGAGTTTGCTTTGCATTTATACATGTAAAAATTTCTTAGAATTTTAACCAAATTATTCTTTTGATCAAATAGAAAGTAGATTTCTCATATCGTTTCTTGGTTATATTGATACCAAGGATTTTATAGGCTTCCCCCAAATTCTTCATTTCAAATTCATTACTCAGCTCAACTTTTACATCATATAGCAGCTCCATGTTAGGAATCATGAGTGGTATATATTAACACAGAGCAACTTGAAAATAGGGAGCATGTCAATAGATATAAAATACAAGCCAACATCAAACATACTCCTTTTAAATCCTAATTTAAGAGCATAGTTATGAAAATTTGTTCCACTATCTTGGAGACTGTTTTAGACCATATAGAGATCTTTTCAATAAGCACACTTTATCACCATATTTATAGAACCCTTCAGCTAAGGCCATATAAATCTTCCTCTCTAGAAAACCATGTAAAAAAGTTATTTTAATGTCAATTTGTTCAAGTTCCCAGTTAAAATGAGTAGATAAAGACAACATAATTCTGATGATAATATATCTTATGAAAATTCATAAAAATCAACACTAGACTTTTAAGTGAACCTCTTTACTATTAACCTAGCTTTGAATCTACTATCATCAATTAATGGCAGGTTTTATTTAATTCTAAAATCCACTTACAAGTCACTAACTTCTTATTTTTTTTATTTATCAACCAGCTCCCAAGTGTGATTCTTTAATAGGGAAGCTATTTCATAATTCATAGTGTTCTGCCATTTAAAACAATTAGAACACGATATAGCTTCCTAGTAAGAATTGGGGACAAAACTAGTTTTATCCTGAGAATTCAAAGCATAGAATGCAAGGTTAGTGTGAACAGGTATCCTAATAATTCTATTTTCCTATCCCTACTAGATGTGCTCGTTTAAATCATGTTCTTGATAAGTCTCATCCATTTCAAGTTCATGTTGATTTTCTAACGAATCGGGATTATTACCTACAGGTTCTACTTGATTTAGGTCCACTTCAAGTTCATGTTGATTTTCTAACGAATCTGGATTATTACCTACAGGTTCTACTTGATTTAGGTCATTTTTCAGTTTTAGTTTAGTCGTTTGTGTCACCATTGTCACCTAGATTATTATTGTTAGCAGGTTCATCATTTTGAATGTCAAAATCAGACATACAAACTGAATGTGTCTTCTTGATCCTTGTTCCTTAAATTCCAAGAAACCGAAAAAAAATATTTTCAAAGAAGACTACATCTTTAGAGGTGGTAAATGGGTTGTCGGCCCGTGGGCTGGCCTGTTTAACCCGCATGCGGGTTGGGTTAGGTCCAATGCAATTTTGGCCCGCCACGAAAATGAGTCCGCTTAACCCAAACCTTTTAACTCGTGGATTTTTGCAGATTGGCCCACATAACCCGCGGGTTGGCCCTCTAACCCGTCATATTAAAAAAATATTTATCTTTTATATAATTAACTATATAAATTATCTTCATACATGTAAATTTTAAATAAACAATTTTTTTATGTTATAATTTATACTATTTAAAAATTAAATATTAAGGTATTTATTTAATTACGAATCATCATAATAATGAAATTAAATCATTCAACTTTAGTTTAATGTTGAAATGAATTTAAATAATATTAACATGAAATTATTTATTATATAATATATGTAAATTTTAATTTTGAACTTTTTTTCAAAAAATAATAATAACAACTCGTGGGCTGGCCTGTTTAACCCACAACCCGCGCAGGCTGGATTAGGGTTAGTAAAAAATTAGCCCATATCATAAAAAATAAAAATAAAAATAAAAAAAAACTGCGCGGGCTAACCTGTTTAACCCACAACCCGTGGCGAGCCGGGTCGGGCCGAGTTGGCCCGTTTACCAACTATATACATCTTTACCTACGATAAATTTGTAGATAGATTTCTCTTTATACACAATTCTCCATCATTTGTTACCAAGTTAAAATCCCATAAAGAGACCCACTACATATCTAAGATCCAATTTATCAAACTTTTGGTAAGGAAACACTTTACAACCAAACATTTTCAAATAATTTAGTTAGGTGGTTTGTCATACCATAATTCACGTGGAGTCTTAAAGCCAATAGAGGAGGATGAAAATATGTTTTTCAAGTAGGTGACAGTACTAAGAGCTTCCCCCAAGAATATTTTGGATAAATTGGCTTGGAACCACATAATTCTAACACTTTCTAGGAGGGTTCTATTCAATCTCTCAGCTACACTATTTCGTTGGGGTATATATCTAACAATTTTGTGCTTAACAATCCCGCTTTCCTCACACAACTTCTGAAATGGTTTACACAACTCCATACCATTATAAATTCTCAAACATTTTATTTTCTTATCCTTTTCATTTTCACCAAGGTTTTTCCAGATTTTAAATTTATTTAGTACTTCAATTTTTATTTTAAGTACATATATCCAAGAAAATCTAGAAAAATCATCAGTTAATGAAAGAAAGTAAATATTATTGCTAAATATTTTGGTCCTTCGAGGACCTCAAAGATTAAAACGTACGTAGTCTAGACAGATTTTGATTTAAAAATTGATTTTTCAAAAGACGGTTTATTTTGCAAGAACACATTTCTCACACAGAGGTATCTCACATGGTGTATCTTTATCTATCAAACCTTGTTTCTGAAGTTCTTTTAGACCACTAATTTCTATGTGGCCAAGCCTCCTTTGTCATAGGATAGCTCTATCAAGATTGGGATTTGCCTCGGTTTAGGTACCTAAGGCTTCTAGGGTCTCTCCTTCTAGAATTTACAGATTTTCTACCATGATCCCTTCATGACTACCTTACCAGAATCTGTCTTAGTTATCTCCAATAAGTTACTCTTAAACATACAATCTAAACCCATCTCACCAAGACTACTTACAGATACTAGATTTCTTCTGAGATCAAGAACCTATTTTACATTTCTAAGGGCAGTTATGCTACCATTGTATTGCCTTATATCTGTGGATCCCAGACCCTCTATACTGCACCTTTGATTTTATCCCATCAGAACAAAACCTTCCCTAGAGACTATACGATTAGCAAACCATTTCTTATTAGAAGACATGTGATGTGTGCAACCAGAGTCAATCACCCAATCAGAATAAGTTTTATCACTAACAAGCATATTATGTAATTTGATTAGAGCATTTTCACTCATAACAGTCAGACCTTCAAAATAAAATTCAACGTAGCAGCAAAGTTAGAAATGGAAAAATACCATTTGCCTCATCCTTCTTCTTCTGAAAACAATTCTTAACTAGGTGATTTGCTTTACCACAATACTAATATTTCTTGTCGGATTTTTTTCTAGTTTTACTCTTTTCATTACCCCTCTACCAGTTATTATTCTTATTAGTCTAGTTATTTCTTTTAGGCTTCTTACCTTTACTACTATTATTGTCAAGTTTAGTCAACAACAGATTCTCATTCTCCTTTTTAATCATTTTCTCCCTTACAAGTTTGAAATTCTAAGCATTTATTATGTCTTTAGTTGTTAGGGCATGTTTATTAAAGGAAATAAATTCTCTCATCACACTATGTGATTCAGGTAAAGCATGTAGTAGAACCATGTCAAATACTCAACAAAGAGATGAGGGAATCACACAATGTTAAACAAGTTTAATGACTTGTATATATCACACTATGTAGTAGAATCAAGAATCACACAGATCTAGGATTTCAACAATCAAGAAATCGCACTGATACCACTTTATCTTTATTAAGAAACCACAAATCAAGCAAATCAACACAGAAACAAACAAGAACATCAAGTTTTACATAGTTCACCATATAGGACTACATTCACAGGGACCTCAACAAAGAGATATGAGGTGGCACTATGAATTAGAAATATACAAGAACAAATTACAATAATATTCAAAGTCTAAAGCAACAATAACCACAAAGAAGAAAAGAACAAAGCAAAACCCTAACAGGGCACATGAGCGATAGAGAGCCTAACAACAACAACAAAATTGGCAACTTTCTCTCACTGTGGAAACTCAAAGGCCAAAGAGGTGTATATATACATTGGGTTGAAGTAAAAGGCACGGATCCTGAATCAGGTCAAATACCAAAGCTGGTCGCCAGTCGAATAACAATCAGAATACACCTATGGGCTTGTGAACCAATCTAAGACTTATCCAATAGAATAATAATCAAGATACATAATACAAGTAGAAATGAATTATTATAACACTACTCCCTTTATCCCTTCAAAAGTATCCACTTTTATGTTTTCACAAAGATAAGGCCCAATTGTTTGTTCCATATAAATATGGGATGAAATATCTTTTATATCTTTAATAAACGAGACTTAACTAATGAAATATTTTAAAAGTTTTATTAACTATATAGACAATATTAGAAAAAAAATTAATACAGTAAGAGAAATTAAAATGTACCATACAAACATTTTTTATGGTAGTACTTTTATGTTAGGATTGCCCCAAGTCTATAAGTGGAAAGAGTATTGATTCTCTAGGGTCCTTGGGCAGCAAGGGTAGGCTAGTATTGTTGGCCATATTGATTAAGTTATTAGTTAGTTACTTGGGTAGGAGGGTATCACAGTATAAATAAGAAATGTTTGTTATTGTGAGGGCATCAATCATTTTGTCATTGTTGTTTAGAACTAATGAGCCCTATACTGAAGCAGATGTGCTACTAATACATGTTTTGGCTGTATTTTGTGAGCTTCTTGCAATACAAGATAAAGATTTCTATCCTAAAATCTACCAAATCTAATATTGGTCTCAGAGCAGTGAGATCTAATGGAAGGTAAACAAGGTAGTAGAAAATAGGTAGAAACTCTTGAGAGCTTGCGGGAGGAAATTCATAGGAATTTTGAGCTCTTAAGGAATTATTACCGATTACATCGTGTACTATGGAAGCAGTCCCATGCAAAGTTAAAAGTGGCTGGAGAATCTATTTACGGTAGAAGTGTGAGATCTGAAAGATGTCGATCTAAAATTCAGCCACAAATTGAAAAAGCAAAATACGCAATGCATTACAGTCCTAGAATTGAGAAATACTCAGAGGATTATAGACCTAGAACCCAGAGATCTGTTAATCGAGAGGAACTTGAGGTAGAGAAAATTGCTTCCCTGCGCGACAGAGTCTGAATGTTCATATATCACAGGCAAAAGTTCAATAAGAAGGAGTTATCAGGAGCTGGTGGTTGGAATGACAAAGTCAGTGGAGATAAAGTCCGATTTGATGAAATTAGATATCGGAACTATGATTTGAGACCTGAAGCAAATCGTCGGTACATAGACAGAAAGAGAAATGACGATAGGAATTGTGGTGGTCGACAAAGAATTATGTTTGATGGCGGACTCTATAATGATGATCGGCGTAGAACCGAGGAAAACAGACGTGAGAAGATGTGAAGATGAGTGGCAACGTGATTGGGAACCACATGATGGACAGGGGAGAGATGTCGACTGGAAGTTTGATGAACATCGGTATATTTGTCGGCCTGGGCGATTTCATGAAAATAGAGGTGGCTAGAATGATGTATTTGATGGAGGAGGAGATTCATTCGGAGAGATAACTGGAAGGAAAACCATGAACGATAAATATAGTGAAGAAGAATATATCAGTGATGAGAAGTGGAAAAAATTGGACGACGATAAGCGTCAGCAAAAGGTGGCCGACAGCGTAAAATCACTATTGGCGGTCAGCGGCGTGAATTCGCTAATAAGAAAAAATAATACCAACGACCTTTATGATTTAGGGATTGGAGGAGATGTGGATACCCGATCGGGTAGAATCAAAATCGGATCGGAATGTTCAAGTAACTTCGATGAAGTTAGGGTTTTGAATTCCGATCCATTTGTAGTTGGGTCAAATTTAGTGATAGGAAGTGGGCTGAAATGTGATATCGACTCAAATGGGCTTAAATGCAAATTGATAGATGATTTTCGAGCAGGGCCGAAAGAAAAGATTAAAGACAACACAAGTTCAAAGCTTCAGCTCTGCAAGAAAATTGAGATGGTGGATCAAGAACAATATATGCATATAAGGTAAGTTCCATAATTACAAATTCGAGTGGGAGATCTAAAGCCGTGGAAATACCTAGTAGAGGTGGAGGCCTTGTAAAGTCGACTGAATATATTACTCAAGAACCAGGTGAGATATTACTCTACAATGATACATATTTCATTGAATCATCATCTTTTATGTCTGCTTATTCGAAGGAGGATGAAAATTTTAGATTAAAAGAAGAGCATATGGAAACATTGTCGGGAAGAAAGACTAAGTGTTACCTCTAGATAATGCTAGAGAATTCTCTTATGGCATTGGTGAAAATTATGAGAAGATAACAGAAAAGGAATATGATAGGTGTAGTAGAAAAAAGGGTGGCAAGCAAACTTGCTAGACTAATTTTAGAGAGCTGATAGATATATGGATTTATCATAAATCTGTCCTATCTGGTGGACCTGCAGAGATTAATAAACATTCTAATAGGAGCCATCAATACTAGAGAACAAATGAAATTAAGTCTTTTCAGATTGAAAAGAGAATGGTATTTGAGCCTTTTCAGATTAAAAAGGGGATGGGGAATGAAGTATATAAACTAGAGCTGTCTGAGAGAGTTATAATTTTTTCCATAACTCTGTTGAAGCCAATAACAGAAGAGATACAGGAGTTGTTTTTACCTTTTCAATGGGGGAGCTTCAGCAACGATAAGAGTCTACCTAGAACTCAAAGAAGTAATAATAAACAAGCAAATTCTGTTTCAAATTTTCAATATGCATCACAGACAGTTGACTCATGGATGTATCACAAGTCAATATTCACTTTGAGTTGGTTGCACCTTAAGGACAAGGTGAAAGTTAGGGGGAGTAATGTTAGAATTGCCTCAAGTCTATAAGTGGAAAGGGTATTGATTCTCTAGGGTCCTTGGACAGTAAGGATAGGCTAGTATTGGCCATATTAATTAAGTTGTTAGTTAATTATTTAGGTAGAAGTATATCATAGTATAAATAAGAAATATTTGTTATTGTGAGGACATCGGTCATTTTGTCATTGTTGTATTTTGTGAGTTTCTTACCATACCAAATACATATTTATATCCTAAAATCTATCCATAATAGAATATAATTATTAATTTTTTAAAGAGTGATTATTTTCACCTGGAATTTCTTGGTTACCTACCTTCTTCTGCCCGGTGGAGTATATCTCTATTCTTTTCCGCTACTCCTATGTTTTTTTCTTTTTTTTTTAATTTTAAAAATTTATAAATTTAGTTTCATACCTGAAGAGAATATACTAATGGATGATACTTAACCAAGTGATGCACCACTATTTTCACAAGATAATTCAACAGAAGACGAAACCAAAACCTTAATCAGTCCAACGTAATCCAATGATCATAATTTGACTGATAGGTAGAACCCCTGTAGTTATCAATTAAAGGAAGGTTTAACACATACTAATTATGAATTATTAATTATTACAAACTTTTTCTTTCACTCCCACCAAACCTAACCCTACACACCACCGACAATCTCCACGTACCCACAATTTTTTATTTAATTTAAAAAAGAATCCAATAACCTATTAACCTTTGTTTCAATTGTCTTCTCACCTTATACGACTTTTGTCGCTATCTTCGCTCTGTTTGATAACCATTACATCCAAACCCTAAGTTATTTTATTTGCATGTTCTTATGTTACAAAAAAATAAATAAGTTGTTTAGATTCTTCGTCATTAAGCTAACCCTAACTCTTCCTCTCAACTCCATTTGACCCCACCTTTCTAAAGCACTTCAACACTCCCCACCACCACCCCTTAAATCCGATCCGATAAAAAGCACTTTAACGTCAAAATAGTTTAATTCTAATTTTACAAGATCTATATACTAAATTAATCGATAATTAGAAATATAATTATATTTTAAATTAATTAATCAAATTATTGAAATATTATATTATTAATTTCAAATTCTTTATATTTAAACTGATTATTAGATATTATTTTATTTTAAAGTTATTTGTCATTTATAATTCATATGTGTATATATGAAAATTTTCTATTTTATTCTTAAACATAATTTTTTTTAATTATAATTATTTTAAAGATTGAGTTAAATTAATGAGTTAAATAAATTTTATTTTTTAAAAATAAATTTTTTAAAATTTTAATGTCATAAAATGAGTCATTTCATGGATTGATTGTCACGAAGTACGAACTATTTCTGTCACAGTTCACGGAGAACCTTCATTGTAAACAGAGGATTTTATTAATTCATAATGAGAACAAAAATATATAAATAAATAAATTATTTGTGAAATTAAAATTTTTATTCTTTAGAAAATACAAAAATTAAAATAATTAGATTGGTGGTTTTGAGATTTTGATGGGTAGTTTTAAAATATTATAATATTTTAATAATTTAAAATAAATATTTAAAATTATTAAATAAAATTTTAAAAATAATTAAAATATCATAATTATTCATAATCACCCATCTACTAGCAAAACCACTAGTTATTTTGAATTTAGAGTGATTTTAGAAAATATTTTCAGAATCAATGGCTCGAAGTAAAATGTTTGAATAAAAATTTTTTTAGAAATAACCTATATATATAAATAAAGTTATACATATGTAATTATATTTTTTTTTAAATTCATTTTGACATGATTAAATAATATCTTAATTTCATTTTTAAAACAAAATAAAAAGATAGTAAAATGTTAAAATAGTTTTAAGGCTCTAATTATGTATCTAATAATGTATATAACTAAACATGTTGTATAGATTTTATTAGAATTTCTTTACACCTGTGCGTAAATGATATTTCTTAAATGAATTATTTTTGCAAAATGAAAGACCTACTTTTTCAAGACTATATTATCGGTTATTTTCAATTGATGATGGTATATAAGTGAAACAAGGTTGCTGTACTCTTTCACATGTGATAAAAACATTAACTTTATTTTACTTACATGTCAACTTTTTAATTTTATTTTTTGAAAAATATTTAACAAAAACAAAAAATATATATTCATAAGCTCTTATTTGACTTTTTTAGGTATTAAATGTTGATTAAATTTATTATTATGTCATTAATTTTTTAAATAATTATAATAGTAAATTAAATTATGCAATTAAAGTAAAATTTATAATTTAGTTTTAATTAAAAAAAATTAAATAAATAAATTTACAAAAAATAATTTTAAAATTCAATTTTATTTTTAAATTAGACCAAATTGAACCATATATATATAATCGAATAAAAATAATAAATAAAATTATTATTATTATTATTAATTTGAAATAAAATAAAATAAATGATCCTATGAAAACGGTGTATACATTTACTTGGTAATAAAAATGACTAAACAGGACCTATAGATCGTGTTGAGTCTGATATAAATACGAATCCGTAAAAAAAAATTGACACAGACACGGTCTATTTATAGTACGATTTGAGACCTAAAAACATTATTATATATCAGTTGATATGACCTATTAAGTGCATCAACAGTCTGTTATATCTATTAGCAGACTCGTTATCTCCATTAGGAGACTCGTTATCCCCATTAATAGATTTTATTAAATTCATTGGTAAATCAGTTAAATCCATCACCAGACTTGTCACTATATTTCCAAATTCTAGGGCATGAAAATGAATGTACATACATTTTATATAAAATTTATTTAATCACCCTTTTTATATAGATTGATATGCATTAATTATGCGATTTGTGATTTTTAACATAATCACGGCTAATTTAATAAACGAGTTTATAATCCAATTATGATCCAATCTATTTAAAATAGTTATACTTGTATCGTATTGATTATTGATGTAGATTATCGTTCTTAATTAGTGGTGAAACTTTTTTTGTTATTTATTTTTATTTTTATTTTTTAAATATGAATATTTTGAGAGAGGGTTAGATAAATATTTTTCACAAAAGATTTATGTATAGTTATCATATTCTCCCATTTGTGTGTAGAAAAATATAAATAAAAACTACACTCAATGGTAATAATTAAATCACTCTTTTAATCACATAAGTAAAGTAGTTATATCAAAAGTGAAAAAACAGAAAACATATGCGCGTTCCTTTTTAATTTTATTTTATTTAAAAAAAAAAAAAAAAAAGTTTGCCCTAATTAAATTTGCAATTTTTATTTTTTAAAAAAAAAGTGCTTTAAATAAAAAGTAGTGTTCTCATCTCCAAAGTCTTTTGGTTAGATGGACCCCACATATCAACTTTATAGTTGTATATATACCCTCCTCCTGCTCTTCTATTCTTCCCTTTTCTCCTTCCTTCCTCTCTCCCCCATACTTTAAAAAAAAAAATGTTCTTGTCATCCGAAGAAGAAGTCCAGTCCGAGGTCCTAACCTCCAAGGACATAGAAGAGCTCCTCTCCATCATCCAACCCTCTGGAGATGACACGCTCGACCAAAGAAAGAAGCGCCGGATGCTGTCCAACCGCGAATCCGCCCGAAGGTCCCGCTGGAGAAAGAAGAGACATTTGGAGAACTTGACCCATCAAGTCACCCGTTTAAGACTCCAAAACCGAGAGCTCAGACTCAACTACAGCCTCCTTTTAAACCACTGCCATTTCCTTTGGACCGAAAACCAACGTTTGACTTCCGAGTACGTCGCTCTTTGGACCACACTCTCCAATTTGACCACCCTCATTAATAATAAATAATGCAACTATTAATAAAAATAAAACATGAAGCAGCTAATTAGGAACGGAATTACGTATATGTAATATGAGAGCAGTCACGCACGAAGCTCGATTATGATTTTCCACTCTATGTATATATTTATTATAATTTTATATTTATATTCGTCTTTCGAGAACCATCCGTGAATGCATTCTCTTCCTTTTGTTTAAAGTGTTGATGTTCACTGTATAGTGAGAGAGGGAGAGAGAGAGAAATGAAGGGTAGCTTTTTATATCCAAACAAAAGACAACAGAAAATAATTTGAAAGACAAGGGGTAGGGTCCCACAAATCATGTTAAGATTCATGTGATAAAAAGCAACGTTTGTTTGGAAAATGCCCTAATTAAAGTTGAAAGTTGTACAATACCAAAGTAGACCATTACGTAACCCTACCTTTTTTCTAACATACAATTTTACTATAACTCAGAGAAATTGAATCCAGATGAAATTCATATTGGACTGCATGTGTTACAATTTACAAATATGAAATAAGCCGAAATTGTTATACGATGAAAAGTTAATATAAAGCATCGATCTCTGCCACTAATCACGTCTTTAAGAAATGAGCACGTGGGTCCTGGTTCCGATAATGTTTTGTGATCACCATGCAGATTATTTTAATTAGTGTATAATTTTATGGGCACGTGATTGGTCCTCACAAGTTCTGAAATCAAACAGCAGCTGAAGCTGAATATTCCTCAGCGAAATATAGTAGTAGCAAGTTGCAACTTTTGGACATAGTCTAGATGAATAAATTCGCCGACTAAAAGAGAGTTTGTCAGACGATGTCGATCAACTATTGTAACTACAAAGGAGAAGAACAAAATAGTCTGAAAAATATAAATTAAAAATCTTATTATACAATTGCTCATTGAAAAACACGAAAATATTAACATTATTCTACGGTAATTTTTTCTTTGAATAAATAAACATCATCATTAAAAAAAAATTTAGTTAGGAAGCATATATAAAAAATTTGAAATCTCGATTTAATAAAATTTAAATTTTATTTAGTAATTATAATATTTATATATTATTAAAAATAATCAATTTATTTGAAATATTACTGGTCAAAATTAATATTTATGTTTTATTATTTTAAAAAGCACTATTAACTTATCTATTAATTAATTTAACAATATTTGAAAGTTTAAAAGTAATCCAAGAGATAAATGATATCCAATTTTAGTATCGGTTTATTTCAAATAAAAATTATTATTTTATTTAAAATTTATATAATATAATGTAATATATTTTAAAATTAAATTTAATTAAAAATATCAAATTAAAATTGACAAACTTAAATTTTTTGCTAAATTGAATTTTTTTAAAATAAAATTTCCTTAAAATTTATTATTAAATGTGATTACATTGAATAGAGGATGACAATTATCAACCACCTAATTATGGGATCGAATACATATGCTACCAAGATTACAAGTGATTAATTGGTTAATCAAAAAATGAGAATTTATAGATTAAGTTTGGATATAGTATTGTTTAGGTTATTTATAATTGGTCATAGGTTAAGTTTAGTTATGTGTAGGTTGATTTGAATAAAATTTTAACCCATCATCAATTTGGAATATTATTATGAGTTCATATATTTATTTTCCAAAATCATCTCTAAGCACTTCATTGACGCTCTGCGTCGACATACTGCATCCCCTTACTCCACTGTCTCTCTCTGCCATTGTTAACTCACCTCCAACAATATGAGGTATGTAACTTTATAGATTCTTTATGAAAGTTGTGAATAGAAAAAGATTAAGGTTCATGATCGATGATGACGAGTCTGGGTCTATAGCTTTTCTACGATGGAGTCATCTTCCATGTCAACAAAATCTCAAAACACCTTAAAAAAAATCTAAAATTCCGTCTACTCTACATTCAATTCCCAAAACGGAGAAGTTGATGGTTGTCGATTATGAAGAAAAACATATGCATCATCTGTTGAAGAATGATTTATAGAATCTGAGTCAGATTTGGTGATAACTGAATTTAAAAAGTTGGTAACTTATTTTCCTGTAAGTCAATTAATAAGGAGCGTATCTAGCCCTTATTTAGTGTTTAATTTGTTACTTTATAATTCTATGTATTAATGCATTTTATGTTCTATTCAACTAATGTAATAACATTGCTCTCTCATATATCTATTTTTCTCTATTTTTCTACTTTATTTTGCACTATATTATCACTATATATGGTTTCATACTCCAACAATTATGGTATCAGAGCCAATAGGTTGAGTGCCTTTTAGGGAATCTGGGTTAAACACATGAAGAAAATTTTAGAAAAATTAGATTAAAATTATCAAGTTAGTGCATAGTACAAACAATATGACAACATTTGATATCTCTTCTATAATAGGTTTGATTTCTCGTAGCATTTGTTGTCGATTTTTAATAGTAAGAAGTATGAATGATGGAGTATAAAGGTGAAAATACTACTTAGGTCAAAAGAGCTATGAGATCTAGTTGAATTTGAATTTGTTGATATTCTAGAATTTGATGCAGCAAAAGAAGTTGATGAAGCAACTTAAGAAGTTAATAATAGTGTCAAAGGAAGATTGAAGGAAACAAAATGAGAGAAACCAAAGATTGAAGGAAACAAAAATGAGAGACACCAAAGAACTCTTCATAATTCAATAGGTTGTCCACGAAATAACTTTTTAACAAATTACAATTGCAAGAACATCACATGAAGCTTGGTCAATTTCATAGAAAGAGTTCAAAGGTAGTGGTAGAGTCTTGGTGGTAAGTTACCATCTTTAAGACATGATTTTGAATTATTGAATATGAAAACTTATGAGTTAATTAATGATTATTTTTCAAAAGTTATAGCAATTATTTGTCAAATGTGATCATATGGTGAACAAATTTCAGATGCAACGATTGCTGCAAACATTTTGAGGAGTTTGACATCAAAATTTGATCACATGGTGGCGGGTATCGAAGAAGTAAAGAATCTAGATATTGTTTTGGTATATCACATGATGGGTCTCTTCAATCTCTTGAGCATAGAATTAGCATACTTCATGAAAAGGAAGAAAAGACATTTTAAGTGAGTGAAACTAATGTCCATTTAGCAGGTAAAGGAAGAGAAAGAAGGGGCTTTCACGGTCGTGCCCGCAATAATGGTAAAGGTAAAAGACAAAGGAAGTCAAGTGCATAAGAAAACACAAATAACATCAGCAACCAATAAAATTGAAAAATTATTCAGTGTTATCAGTCCAACAGAGTTGGACATGTTTAGGTAAATTTTTAATATAAAAATCAGACAATGAAATATGGTGATTGAACAATGTTATCACTGTTACAAATTTGGACATGCACTAGATGATTGTTGGTAAAAAGATCAAAGTGTTAATGTTGTAGAGTCAATAAAGAATAAAACGGACTCTTTATGGCTTTCTTTGATTCTAACAAAAAAAAATAAAGTAATCTATGGTTTGTAGGTTGCTGGTGTTCAAATTATATGATTGGGTTCAACTTTTTATTCAATGAGCTCGATGAAATATAGAAAATCAAGGTTAAGTCTGGAAACACTAAAGATATGCAAATTAAGGATAAACGTATCGTCTGAGTTATCATCAATGGTAAAATCAAACTTTAACATGATGTTTATTTTGTGCCTGACTTGTGATATAATTTGCTAAGTGTTAGACAATTATTAGTTAGTAGATGACTTGGGATGATTATAGCTACATGAGTTGGATGTACTTTCTTAAAAATAAATTTGAAACCTTTAACAAATTTTAAACTTTTAAAGTTGTGGTTGAAGAGCAAAGTGGCTACAAAATTCAAATGTTGCATCTATGGACAAAGGTGGTGAGCAGTGGCGGATCCAGAATTCTTGAAATGGGGGACATTTTATTTACCGAATTTTAAAAGTTATTTATAAATTATAAAAATTATTAATTTTTATATATATTCTTAACTCGATATTGTTTATAACTCTTCAATTTTTTTATACTTAAATTATTAAATAAAAATTATCATCTTAAAACACACACTATAAAATAATATATATATATATATATATATTATTTTATAGTGTGTGTTTTAAGATGATATATATATATATAATATATATATATATATCATCAATACTCGCAAATTGTGCATAGAGTAATATTACGGTAGGTTTTTTACTCTCCAAATTTATCCCTTATATAATGAATTCTTAGTTAAATATTTTAAGAGGTAATGAAATTTTATAAATTTATGAAATATATGTAAATATATTAACTTCTATTTAATCTTTCACTTAAATTTTTTTACTCACTCTCACTTGATTTTATCCAAAACTTTCAAAATTCCAACACAAATATTTTTAAACACTATCTAGAAAAATGGGGGACATTTTGTCCCCCATTTGATTCACTAGATCCGCCTCTGGTGGTGAGTTTCTCTCTAATGAACTCAATGTGTATTGTGAAGAGAGTGGCATTAACAGTAAGTTAACTACCCCATATACCCTAGAGCAGAATGATAAAGCGGAATGGAAAAATCAAACTATGATGGAAATGAAAAGAAGTATGTTATAAGCGAAGGGTCTCACAAATCAATTTTGGATAGAAACGGTAGCAAAGTCAATTTATTTACTAAAGATACAACATTTGATGAGAAAGTTGTTGGCTTTTGGTTTGTGGTTTAACAAAAAACAGAGCAAACAAAGAAACCAAAACTATGAACCAAAATGTGCAGACTACTACTCTGCAGTTTTTCATTTCAAAATATATAGAGGGAATACAAAGAGATAAACTTAACATCTAAGATAACATCATTACATATACTTTTC
Source organism: Cardiospermum halicacabum (assembly GCA_031304145.1). Taxonomy (NCBI): domain Eukaryota; kingdom Viridiplantae; phylum Streptophyta; class Magnoliopsida; order Sapindales; family Sapindaceae; genus Cardiospermum; species Cardiospermum halicacabum. The sequence continues at coordinate 7,855,265 of CM062394.1, read as the reverse complement.
CAATACGGTAGAGTATGGGTAATCATAAAACCAAACTACAATCTAACCTTGTCATCAATACAGTAAAACATCATTACTTCAATACTCCTCCATGATGTTTTTGCTGGAAACACCAAGCATACATCTCAAAGTTTCAAACCTCTGTTTTGGCAATGCTTTTGTGAAAATATCTGCAACTTGCATCTCTGACTTACAATGCTCCAATCTGATATGCTTCTCTTTCTCAACTTCTCTTACAGCATGATACTTAATCTTGATATGCTTGGTTCTACCATGAAAAACTGGATTTTTTGCCATAGTTATAGCTGACTGGTTGTCACAAAACACCTCTGTAGCTTCTTCTTGTTCCTGTTTCAAATCAGATAATATTTTTCGAAGCCAAACAGCTTGATTCACAACAGCAGCAGCTGTTATATACTCATCTTCAGCGGTTGATTGAGCAACCGAATCCTGCTTCTTTGAGTTCCAGCTAAATGCGCATGAGTTTAAAAAGAAAACATAACATGATGTACTTTTCATGTCTTCAAGTGAACCTGCCCAATCGCTATCGGTATAACATATCAGCTTCAACCCATTTGATTTTTTGAACCAAATTCCATAGTCAGCAGTTCCCTTGATGTATCTGAGCACCCTTTTTGCAGCTTTGAAGTGCAACTCACTTGGACATTGCATAAATCTAGATAATAACCCAGCTGCAAACATTATATCAGGTCTTGTTGTTGTCAAATACAGCAAACAACCAAATAAACTTCTGTAAACTCCTCCATCAACCTTGCTTGCTCCATCCTCTTTGCTCAATTTCTCATTCTGCACCAGAGGAGTATTCACAGACTTCGAATTCTCCATGCTAAATTTTTCAATATTTCATTTGCATATTTCTTTTGACAAATGAAAATTCCAGCTTGTGTTTGATAAACCTCCAAACCAAGAAAATATGACATCTCACCTAGATCAGTCATCTCAAACATCTTTCTCATATCCTTCTTAAACTTCTCAATCAAAGTTGAATTGTTTCCTAACATAAGCAAATCATCAACATACAAAGAAATAATTAAATGATCACTAACCTCATGTTTCACATAAAGAGTATGTTCATTCATGCTTCTACTAAACCCAAGACTTCTCAAATAATCATCAATTCTACCAAGTTCTAGGAGCTTGTTTCAATCCATATAAAGCTTTGTGAAGCTTATACACTTTATCACCATCTGCTGATTTTTTAGAACCTCCCGACACTTCAACATGTACATCTTCCTCAAGAACCCCATTTAACAAGGCGGACTTCACATCAAGTTGGAAAATTTTCCAACCATTTTGAGCTGCTAAAGCAATTAACAACCTTATTGTATCATGTCTTGCCATAGGAGCGAAAGTATTAGTAAAATCAACCCCATATTCTTGTGAGTAACCTTTGACAACTAACCTTACTTTGAGTTTGTTGATAGAACCATCAGAGTTGTGCTTGACTTTGAAAACCCATTTCACCCTGATCACTTTCTGGTTTTCAAGTCTGTCAACTAAACTCCATGTTTCATTCTTCTCAATCATATTCAGCTCCTTCTGCATTGCAGCTCTCAACTCTTCACTTTTAGAAGCTTCAACATAACATAAAGGTTCCATAACAGCAATATTACATCTGTTATATATATCAGCAAGTGATCTGGTTCCTCTCACAGCAATTTCATCATCTGAATCTGAGTTGTCTTCTACTTGATCAAAAGACCCTCAACCTTCTTGTTGTTCAACAACTTCTTTCTCACTTATATCCCAACTCCACTTAGCATCCTTATCAAATTTGATATCTCTGCTAACTAACACCCTTTTGGTCTCCACATCATATACTCTATAGCCATTTGAAGCTGAACTATAACCAACAAAAATCCCAACAACAGCCTTCTTATCAAGTTTGTCTCTTTTAATACTAGGTACATGTGTGTAACAGAGACTCCCAAATATTTTCAAATTCCCAACTGCCAGTTTCACTCCATACCAAGCTTCAAATGGAGTCATTTGAACAGCTTTAATAGGCAGCCTGTTGAGTAGATACACTGCTGTGTTTACAGCTTCTGCCCAGAAACTTTTTGGTATTCCTTTCTCAAAAAGCAAACATCTGGCCATCTCCATAACAGTTCTGTTTTTCCTTTCACTTACTCAATTTTGCTGAGGAGAGTAAGGTGTTGTTAACTGATGATGTATACCTGCTTCAACACAAAATTTATCAAACTTGTTAGAGGTATACTCAGAACCATTATCTGATCTCACCACTTTGATGTTCCTATTTGATTGATTCTCTACCAAGGTTTTAAACTTGGAAAATACATCAACAACCTCAGATTTTTGCTTCAAGAAGTATACCCAAAAAAATCTAGTAAAATCATATATAAATAAGATGAAATACTTACTTCCGTTAAGCAAGGCTGTTTTGAATGGTCCACATACATCTGAATGAACCAACTGAAGTCTTTCCATAGCTCTCCATGCTCTGTTACTCGGAAATGGCAGCCTGCTTTGTTTTCCAAATTGACATACTTGACACACTTTGATCCCATCACCAATGATTAGAGGCAGATCTTGAGTAAAGCATTTTTTATGTGAATGCTTGAGTGCTGCAAAATGAAAGTGATCAAATCTCCTATGCCATAGAGTATATTCATTTGCTGATTTGTTACTAACATGAAAACTGGTCTCTTGCCATTTGATTGGGAACCCTTTATCCCACATATTTATAGTCATCAGCTCATAACCATTTTGATCAACAATAGTGCATGACATATTATGGAAATGCAAAGAGTAATTTTTTTCAAGCATTTGACCCACACTCAACAAACTGATACTAATCTTAGGCACAAATAACACATCAGTTATGTATTTTGTACCTTTTGAAGTCTCTACTGCAACTACGCCTCTGCCTTTGACATCAAGTAAATCTCCATTTCCAACCTTCACTTTTGACTTGTATGACTCATCTAACTCCTTAAAGTTTCTCACATTTGGTGTCATGTGATTTGTACACCCACTGTCAATAAGCCATGTATCTGTTGTAGTATTATTTGTTGCATAACATGTAACAACAAATAACTTTTCAACTTGATGATGTTGCTGCTGATTTTCTAATGAGCGTGTCTTCTGTCCCTACTGCTCATTTTTCCTTTTACATACTCTCTCAACATGGCCAAACTACTTACACGATCTGCATTGCACATTCGGTCTATACCAGCAATAGTTATCAGAATGACCTTTTCTCTTGCAGTGAGAGCATGAAGGATAATTTTTCTTACCTCCATTTTTAAACCCAGCTCTACTATCTTGACCTTCATTCCTCTCCTTGTCTTTCTTGTCACCAAACTGCTTCTTATCACCAACTTGAGCTTTCCCCTTTTGCTTTACAAGTAAAGCTCCTTCAATTGGTTTTTCTTGTCTCATAGATCTCCTTTGCTCTTGAGCTTGAAAGGCATGAACAAGCTCAGACAATGAAATCTTTGTCAAATCCTTTGAGTCCCCAAGAGAAGATATTTTAGACTCAAATCTTTCAGGCAGACTCACCAGAACCTTCTCAACAACTCTTTGGTCTGATAAATCTTCACCAAGCAGTCTGATTTTATTGACAACTTCCATGAGTCGATCTGCATACTCTTTAATGGTTTCATCATCTTTCATCCCCAAAACTTCAAACTCTCTCTTGAAGTTCAAAATCTGCATTTGCTTTGTCCTTTCACTACCCATGTACATCTCTTGAAGTTTATCCCAAGTCTCTTTTGGAGTTTCACAAGTCATAATCCTTGTGAAAATTATTTCTGATACTGCAGCTTGTATATATGACAAAGCTTTTGGAGATTTTGCAACTTCTTCTTCATGAATTCTAATTTGGTTGGGAGTTGGATTCTCTCCCAAATGTAATACTTGCTTCTCTGTTTTAACTCATTGCCACAAACCAAGACCTCTCAAATGAGTTTTCATTTTCACTGCCCAAACTTGATAGTTTTCACCATTGAAGGTGAGGAGTGGTGGAGCAGATGTGTTGTTGGTTGTCATGTGTTTAAGTGTAAAAAAAAAAAAAACTTACTTGTTTTCTCTCTTTTGAAAATCACAGGCCCTCTAAGATTAGAAGTGCTCTGATACCAATTGTTGGCTTTTGGTCTGTGGTTTAATAAAAAAAACAGAGCAAACAAAGAAACCAAAATTATGAACCAAAATATGCAGACTACTACTCTGCAACTTTTCATTTCAAAATATATAGAGGGAATACAAAGAGATAAACTTAACAAATAAGATAACATCATTACATATACTTTTCCAATACGGTAGAGTATGGGTAATCATAAAACCAAACTACACTCTAACCTTGTTATCATTACAGTAAAACATCATTACTTCAATAAAAGTAAGCTTGAATTAGAATGAAGAACGACAAAATATTTTCATAAAAAATTAAAAATCCAAGACTTCACATTTCTCTCTGCTATTAAGCCTGACAACTTGAACTACATCAACATCAATTTAAACCATTTAAACTCCCATAGATGATTCCTGATTCCTCAAGTGAAGCATAACAACAATGCTGCAAAGCATTAGTTGACATTTATAATCTTGCTAATTTTCTCTTCCTGTTTCAAATTCTATAAGTTTTTGTTTTAAGTTAATAAAAAACAGGAGTGGCAAAAAGTAATGGCTAAGAAGATTAATACTATGGAGAATAATGGAACATGGGAGATGATGGATTTACGGGTAGAAAAAGAAGAAGATATTAACATTAATTTCATGCTAATTTTTTTTTTTACTAAAAAATATGTAGTCTATGAGTACTAAAATCTCAATTTTATAAAATTTCAAAATTTAATATGATAATAATTATTAAAATATTATTTAAAATTTAATTTATTTGAAATATTACCAGTCAAATTTGATATTTATATTTTATTTTTGAAAATACTACTAACTTATCTTATCTATTAATTAATTTATTAATACATGAAATTTCAGAAAAGAAAAGAAAAAGTGATATGTAACTTTAGTATCTTTGATGGTTTATTTTAAAATTATTATTTTTTTATTATGCAGCATGTTTTAAAATTAAATTTAACTAAAACATATTAAATTAAAATCGATAAATTTAATTAATTTATTTTTTTTGCTAAAGTGAATTTTGTAAAATATTTTTTTCTTAAAATTTATTGTAAAATATGTTTATATTGCATAGAAAATGACAATTATCAATCACCTAAATTATGGAATCAAATACATAATTTACAAAAGGCACAGTCAAATGATTAATTGATTAATGGAAAAATGAGAATTTGATTGAATTAACATTATAATATTCTTTTTCACCTCTTCATTTTATTTCATATTAATTTTTAGGTAAAAAAGAATATTTAATATAATATATTTTATAAATAGATAAAAATATATTTTTTTACAATTAGCTAAAAATAAAATATCCATTTCCTTTATAAAAATAAAAGGATGAATAAATGGTGGAGGATAAAAAGAAAATAGAAATGAATGGAATGGATATATATATATATATATAATTTGGATAAAATGTATTTTTTTTTACCATTTTATTATTTGGAAAATTTTAAAAATTATATATGAAAAAAATAATTTTAAATTTTATTAAAAATATATATTTATTGGTTTTCATTAAAAAAATTAACAATCTAATTAATATAATATTAAAGAAAAAAGAAAATCCCTTTCTCGATTTTCAGACCATAAATATAATAATATTTTTTTTTAGGTTAAAGCTTACTGTGTATTGACAATCTATTCGAAAATTCTTATAATCCTTCCCTCAACAAATAAAACAATATAAACAAATTGACAACTAAATATATTTTGTAAAAAATATCTATAATTATAATCACAAGTAAAAACAGTTCAATTAAATTGTGAAAAGTTATAACAATATTATTTAAATAAAAAAGATGATTAGAACGAGTAGAATGAATAATGGATGATGTTAAGAGATATACTAAGATTATGAACTTTTCGGAACCTTAGTTATCTTTAACCCTCCTTCACCGGGATCTTCATAGCCACATCTCAGGCCCTTTTTATTTAGAGATCAATCATGTCAAATGCATGGCAACTTTGATTACACTTATCACATAAAGAAAGCTTAATAACTAAACCTATCTAACTTTGCGAGAATAAAATCTAGCAATTGAATATGAATCAGTCATGTCTCTCATTCACACCAAGTACATCCATATAATTGCAAAATCCATTACGAGACTCGTCAATTAAATGTTACTTTAGTGAGTCAAAATTATACACGCATATATACCAGTACCACCCTCACATATAAACCTATTCCGTGTCAAACCGACTAACAAGTCATCACTTTATTAAGTGTCCAAAAGTAAATAAAGAAAGTGTAATAGTGATTTTGTGAATGTGATAGCTAAACCCTAGTAAATATCTCTGGCCGTATTGTTGGAAACATTTGACTCCATGCATGTATTAGTTTGTTGATAAGGCTTCTATTTTATTTGACGTCGAACTTTAAGGAACCACCACATCAACTACACTGCATGATCTCTTTTTCAATATGAATTGAGATGAATCACGCACCATGATTTTGATTCTCCAACGAGAATGTTCAATTCATAGTGGATTTAAAATCAATTTGAAAAGTATGTAAAGAAGAATAAATGTGTATAATATGACTATCAAGACATCGAAGCTTCATTGAATCCAGATAAATATAAACACAAAAGTCAAAAAGGCTAATGGCTTCTCTTTATGTATCAATATCCTTTCTAATAGAATAGACCTACTAGGCAGTCAATTGTGGTCCGCTTAAACTATGCTAATCATAATTAACATTATAGGATACGAGCACTACTCAATAATAATAGTGATGGTAATAATTAATAATAATAATAATAATAATAATAATAATAATTTTGGTGCATTTTTAATAAATAAATGGAAATAACCTTAACTAAAAATACCCAATAAAATGATGATATTTATATATTATTAGTCAATTTTGTTAAATTTATTATTTTTTAAATAAATATATAATTATGTAAAATTAAAGATATATATATATATATATATATATTCTTTTTCTTTTTCAAAAATAAAAAACGACATTGTGGAAAAGTTGTAGCATATTCAACACATGTAGTTAATATGATTGTGTGCGTGTAAGTTTGTAGGGTGCTTTGCGGATACTCATAATAATTTTATATTTAAAAAATAAATAATTAATTATGGAATCATTTGGGGCCTCTGAATTGGTGGTATGTTCTCGTAGTAGCTAGGTGCAAAGAATAGTAGATTTGGATTAAGAAGATCTGTAGCCCCCATCAAATCAATAAAGTTCATTTTCTTGAGGGAAAAAAAGTAATTTAAAGGAAATAAAAAATTAAATAAATAAATAAATAAATAAAAGAAACTTTTGAATATTCATGATCGATCGTGCACAAGAAATAAAAAGAAACCAATGATTTGTTGACAAAAATAGTGGTGTCTTAATTACTCACCAGAACTTTTTGATTAATCAAACACGTGCACTTGTATCATGGACGACGACTGTTACGATATGCATGACCATTATTTAATACCATTAAACATGGAATATAATGTAATGTAATTCACATCTTTCTACAAAAGCAATGGTTAAAATCGTTACGTGTATGTTTCATGCGCTTTATTTAATTTTGAATTTCTTTAAGGAATATATATATATATATATATATATATATATATTATATTTGCTTCGGAGGAAAATGTAGACAACCTTCGACTGAGTGATCGATCGAAATAAAATAAATAAATAAATGATATAATTATAACTATTATAAAATAAATAAAAATAACAGGAAAAAAAAAAAGAATGATAATAAAAAATAATAATCTTATTAAGTCAAGAGAATTAAAGTAAAATTTATTATTATTAAATTTACTTATTTATTACTATTTTTAGACCGCAAATTCAAGTTGAATCATTTTACTTTGTATGGAGTTATTATTATGAATTTGGTGTAATGAATTTTTTCATCCCAATTTATAACGAATTTATAAGAAAATAATGATAGTCAAAAACTTTTTAAAAAAAAAATAAAAATTGTGATAAATTTATAAGAAAAAATTCTAATAATAATAATTATTATTATTATTATATATTGAAATTATTATAAATTTTCAATAAATTTATGACGCTTCATTCATAATTATAGTTAATGATATATTTATATTATATTTACTTTCAAATAATATAGCCTTAAAATTATTTAAAGGTCAATATCGTCATAAATCCATCTAGAATTATTTAAATATTTAAATTAAATATAAAATTTTAGTTAATTTTTTTAAAATATCAATATATATATATAATGTAAATAGTTACAATTTAATAATTATTTTGAAAAAAACTATTTGATAAAAATGATAGATAATAATAATAATATAGTCACATATTTTTCTTTAAAAAAATAGATAATTAAAATATTAACTTTTTGTTAAAATTTTGAATGGAAATGCCATCCATAGTTACTCCCGATTATCATAAATCTATGATTCATAAAAGTTACATTCATTAGGTGGGTTACCATGCCTTCCTCATCTTCTCTATCGCCTTCTTCGGCCACTTTAGTCAAGTAGATAACTTTTTTCTTGTTATCATTTTCTTCTTGCAAGGCTTTCAGTTTCTCTTCAATCGAAGCCTGTTCAGCTTCCAATGACTTGAATTTCACCTTCAGAGCTTCATTCTCGCAATAGCTGACTCTAGTTCAATGCAGCTCATCTCAAGCTTAGTGTACTGGCACTCCAACATCTCAACTCGAACATCTTCTACTCAGGGGTAGACTTGGGATTTGAAACATGGGGTTGCACAATTTACAAGACATGGTTAAATTAAGTTCTAAATTCAAATCAACAAATAAAGTAAGAAACGAAAGACAAATACATAAATAAATTACAATCAAAATGACATTCCACTGACATATTACAAGATTTAACAATAAAGTATCACGTTTTCACATAAAGGCTAGCTAAGTTCTAATGATCTAACCTTGAACAACACAGTCTTCGTGTCTTAATGATGGAGTGCATATTATGCACATTTTCTATTTATTTTTCATAATTATTTTGGACTTAATTGAAGAATTTGATTCTTATTTGACACATTTTGTGATTTTATGCAGTTTTAAAGAAAAATTGCAATGAAGAAGAATTTCATGGGTTAAAGAGAACATTTTGCAAGTTAGGAAGAAATTAAAAGACTTAGTCAACAGAAGCTATCATCACTCTGTTGTTTGAGTTTAAATTTCATATTAGTATAGATTTTTTTAGGGATTTTAAACTGTTTCTCTCAATTTTAAGTGAAATGTTATATTAACCTTGAGAGAGATTTGAAACGGAAGTTAGCTATTTTACTTTCTTGCATTTATCGAATTCTATGTTTTTTTATTTTCGTGTACGTTTGTTTTATTTATTCAATGATGATGATGCTATTTGCGCCCACAACTAGGTAAGTTTTTTTTTTTAATCCAGTAAAGTACTCTATTTCATTTTTAAGTATTGTGAGAATTGTGTTTAACTGTTTATATTACCAGTATCTGTGTTTTCTCTGATTTACTTGGTTTATATTGAATTGTTATTCTATTTGATTGATTGATGTGTACAGTTAATTGATTGAATAGGTTAGTATCTCGCTATTCGATTAGATTAAACTTTTGAATGTTTAATTGAATCTATTTAGACAGCAAATAGTGTGACATGTTGTGCTGTGAGAATTCGTGATCATAACTAAATAAACAAGCAAAGTTGATTTGTTTGTTATGGGCGCAAGTCTTCCTAGTTCTTAAAACAATCTATTATTTAACCTTATAGGTTAGGGGTTGGTCGTAGGCGCATATTCCGATCAGACTAATAAGTTAGGGAAGATTGATTGTAAGGTGCAGAGTTGACAACTATAACTCTTTCTACTGAATTAATATAATTTATTCTAAGTTTCGATGATCAATACATTAATGATAGATTTATTTCGCTAGATTGCTTTTATCACTCGATTAATCTATTTAGTTGATTTCTGTCGGTTTATTTCATTTGTAATTCAATATTCAAATATCTACTATTTATTTCATATATTAATCTGGTCATAAGTAATTAAGATTAATTGGTCATTCTCCATGGGATCGACCCTAGCTTCCTACACTACTGTTTGCAGGATTAAATATTATGAAACATGATTAAATATTATTTTGACGGTTTCGACACCCGTCCTTTAATCTCCATATATATAATACAAAATCATCATCAAGAATTAAAAAAGAGTGTAACTGCTTTTTCAATAGCCTCTACATTAAAAGTTTCTTATTTGAGTATAAAGCATATCTTCTGAAATGAGGTGCCAAGTCTTCTTCCAATCAAAATGTGTCTTGAAAAAAGAATTAGACATTATCATTAAAACAAACAACAATCTTAAATAAGTTTTAGAACTCCATGTAAATGCTTTTTCAATAGCTTCTACATACTCTTTATCATCATAAAGTAATCCAAGTTCATAACAAGCATTCATATATGTTAAATGAATAATGCCTCGAACTACTTTAATATATTCAAAAGAGTAAGGACCTTTGATTTTTGTGAGAAGTAGTTGTTGATAGTAAATTTCTCCAATTATGGAAGGAACATGATAGATTTGGCCAATGGAATATCCTTGCTTAAACCATTTACCTTTGGAGTGACCATAAACAAACTTGGAAGGGAACTCTGCATAAGTAAGTGATTTTGCCTTTTCATACTCTTTATTCGCCTCGAACCAAGTTGTGAAAATACTTTCTTTATTTTTTTTTTCCAAATATTGTATCAAGAGATTCACTTTCCTCATAGATAATATATTTTTCATTAGTAAGACGAAAAGAAAGTCTTTCTACTGATGGTTGCCTATAATGGATAAAACCAAATATCCTTCACAATACTTCACATGCTGATATGTATTTTCAATCCAAATAAGTTATAATCTCATAAGCAAAATAACAATTTTTCAAGTTATCCACAAAAAGTTATTGGTTCAATTAACCAACCATTTAAATTCCACAAACCAAGTGGTAAAAACCAACTTGTAGACATCATCAACACACACAAACACATTATCACAAAGTTGTGGGTTCAAGATTATAAATTCTCAACAAACAAAATTGGTATCAGAATACACGGAACCGCTGAAATCAACCTCAAAAGCAAATACTCCAATTCTATAAATCTCTATCAATTGTTGGACCCTCCGGAGCCGCTCCCCAACTCCCACATTAGTATGATATTGTCCGCTTTGGGCCGAGGGCGAGCCTGCACGGATTTGTTCTTGGGTACCACCACCCAAAAGGTCTCATACTAATGGAGTTCTCTAGATGCTTTATATACAAGTCATTATCCTCTTGTATTACCGATGTGGTATTGGGTTTGACACCCTAACAATCCTCCCCTTCAAACCAAGGGCCACATCACCTCCCCTCGAGTTAGTCCACCGATCCTCCAAACCAAGGATCACTCGTCAGCCTCCCCTCGAGATAATTCACCGGCCCATCGGTCACCGGCCTCCCCTTGAGATAATCTACCGATCCGTCAAACCATCTTGTACCGCCGTTACTACCCAACGAGACCTGCTGCCTGAACACCATATTTTCAGGAAGACTTTCGACACAAGGCACACCACGGATCTGATCACGGGCTCCATCTCTGAGCCAGGCTCTGATACCACTTGTTGGACCCTCCGGAGCCGCTCCCCAACTCCCACATTAGTATGATATTGTCCGCTTTGGGCCGAGGGCGAGCCTGCACGGATTTGTTCTTAGGTACCACCACCCAAAAGGCCTCATACTAATGGAATTCTCTAGATGCTTTATATACAAGTCATTATCCTTTTGTATTATCGATGTGGTATTGGGTTTGATACCCTAACATCAATCACCAAAACCAAACACTTCCACTATCAACTTCACATCTCAGTTCAATTTCAATAAAAAAAGAAATCTATAATGTCGAATCTGAAATGTAGGAAAAAGTATCAAACAACCTTCCTATATATTCACACTACCAAATGATCCAATACACGCAAACATTAAACCAAATCCAAAATCCTCAATCTTTTTTTAACATCTTAATACAAACATAAAAACCTTTATTTCTGACATATTACATAATTTTTTAAAAATATATATATATATATATAGGTGGATTTGGGAAAATTGAAACCTTGAAAAAAGACTGCACCTTATAGCATCGAATCTCCCGTCTAAGACCATAGCGGGTGGCTCGGACCACCACTTTAACAATGCCATTGCAATTTACAATTTAGGAACAATTTCAAAAGCCAATCAGTTTTTAAGATATTTTTGTGAAAGCCGAATAAAGAAACTATTTTCTTAAACATAAAATACTTGGTATAAATCTTATATAGACAATGTGTAGAAATTCAAAATGGATAAAACATATTTTACAATCATAATTCAAAGACATTGTGAGCGTATTTACAAACACGATAAAATCTAAAATACATGTATGGGTGGTTACAACATTAATGGACTTCACCATGAGAGCTCAAATACCACATACCTTGACATTAATGTACTTCACCATGAGAGCTCAAATACCACATGCCTTACTCGATCGGACCTGAAAACACAATTTACAGGGAAAAAGAAAAAGAAGAAATGTCAGACACACGTCTGGTTCACATTCCATGTCTCAAACAAGCACACGCAAATGCTCTTGTCTTTCTGTCGATATGCAATGCTTTCACACACAATGTAATTCTGATATGAGCATCTTTATGCTCACCTTAACTTATAGAAGTCAAGCACAATCAATTCCTAGCAATCAATCATGCTAGTGTAACAATCGAGGCATGATATGCCACACGTTCATGTTCATTTATGGTTTACCAATCATTAAGATTAATCTCATTTCTCTTTTTTATTAACCATATGGATCCATCAATCAATAATGTGATCACAAGACAATCAATACAATCGAGTCAATCGAGACCATCAATTCATTTAAGTCAATCAAGACAATCAATTCAATAAAATCAATCCATACAATTATCTTATGATGACTAAATCAAGACAATCAATTTATAATGACCAATCAAGACAATCAATTCATGAGTAAAACCCCCCACTTATTCCATCAAAGTATTAGATGAATTATATTTTATTTGTTATTAATGTGTTTATTTATTTATATATAAAAATTATTTATCCAATTTAATTATTAAGTTATTTATTTTTTTATATATTAATTAAGAAGTTAATTAATAATAATAATAATAATTTACTTTTACTAGTTATTAATAAAAATTCATATTTAAATATAGTCTAAAATATTGTTTTTTTAAATTTAAAAAATAAATTCAAATATACCATTTTGATCTTCGTAAAGTGGGGTGAAAAATTTGAAAAGAGAATATTTTATAAAATATGTTTTTTCTTAATACCAAAATGATACGGGGATGGTATGTGATTTGAGATGTCTTTAACGGTATATTTTTTTTCTCCTTGACCAAAATATCGGACCCTTGCTGAAAATACTTGTTGGGCCGATGGTAAGCAATGGTAGGAGATCCAGCCCATGTATTAAGTTATTTTACCATTTTAAGTCGGCCAAATCTGTCCGTTGAAATAACATTTCAAAACCAAAGCCCGCCTGTAACTTCTGAATTTGAAAACAAAGAACAACGGAAGAGCCATGGAGAAGATCTGTGTCGCAGTGAGAGTGAGACCACCTGTTTCTCAAGAAATCTGCAATGGAACCTTCTGGAATGTCGAAGATAATCGCGTCTCTCTTCACAAGCAACCCGGCACCCCCATTTCCGGACTCTCTTTCACTTTTGGTAACTGTCTCAATCTCAATCCCTCTTTTTCTTCATCTATCCTGCAAAATCGTGTTATTATGCTGATCTGTATGTTTGCACATGTGAGCGCAGATCATGTGTTTGATGAGAATTGCGAAACTGCTCAAATCTACAAACTTCTTACCAAGGACATCATTCACGCTGCGGTCCAGGGTTTTAACGGTAATTCACTTTATTAACTTCATTTGAATTCCAATTTCAGGTAAAGGTCTCAGTTTTTGTTAGCTTGCAGTGGAAATTGAGGTTTTCAATTAATTTCTGGTGCTTTAGGTCATTTATTTAGTTTATTGTATAGGTCGAGAATTATAAGGAGAGGAGATTGACGAGTGTTATATATTTTGTAACTAGTTTAATTAGTTATATGAAGTTTTCCTCAGCTGATGCATGTAGCTTTTTAAGTGATTATTTTGTAACTGTTGGAGTATGTAGGTACTGTGTTTGCGTATGGACAGACTAGTAGTGGAAAGACTTTCACCATGAATGGTTCCTCAAGTGAACCTGGGATTATTCCTCTGTCGGTTAGAGATGTTTTTGATAACATACAAAATGTAAGAGTTGATATTCCTCTTTTTGATATGAAAATGTGATGCTTGAATTTATGTTTGCACTAAATATTGACTTTTCGTGTCGCAGTCCTGTGATAGGGAGTTTCTGATTCGAGTCTCTTACATGGAAATTTACAATGAGGAGATTAATGATCTCCTTGCCGTGGAGAATCAAAAGTTGCAAATTCATGAGAGTTTGGAGGTTTGCTAGTGATGAAACAGTGACATTTTTTTTTTTTTTTTTTTTTCGGTTTCTATACATTGTTCAAAATGGTTGACTCTTCCTTTTGCCAGCGTGGGATATTTGTTGCTGGCCTTAGGGAGGAAATTGTGAATAGTGCTGAACAAGTGCTTAAGCTCATCCAGTCAGGAGAAGGTTGAGAAAACAAATCAGTAATCGCCTTCTGCTTCTTGTCCTATTGTTGAATTCATGCTAAAGTTTATTTTTGGTCTTTTATCTTCAGTTAACAGGCACTTTGGTGAGACAAACATGAATGCTAGAAGCAGCAGATCTCACACCATTTTCAGAATGGTATATCCTTCATCTATATCATTGGAATTAGTGAAACTGAGTTTTGTTTGTACATTTTCTTTGTATTTTTCAATGTTTGTCTCTATCTATCAGGTAATTGAAAGTAAAGGGAAAGAAGCCAATACCTCTGGTGAATATACAAGCTCTGATGCCATTCGAGTCTCAGTCCTGGTTTGTGACAATGCCTATACAAGTATATATAGTGTACTATGCTACTTCTATTTTAGATGTTATAATTTATTTATTTTTTTTAAATACCTGTTTCGGAAAAACAGAATTTGGTAGATTTAGCGGGATCCGAACGGATTGCTAAAACTGGAGCTGATGGAGTAAGGCTGAAGGAAGGAAAGCATATCAACAAGAGTTTAATGGCTCTTGGCAATGTGATTAACAAATTAAGTGATGGTGCGAAGCAGAGGTATTTTATTCTATTGCTTTGTGGGTTTTAATATCTGACATGAAAAATATATTGCTGACATGCAGTTCTAATGTAGGGGTCATATTCCATATCGTGATAGTAAATTAACTCGCATACTTCAACCTGCTTTGGGTGGTAATGCCAAAACTTCAGTTATTTGCACTATAGCCCCAGAAGAGGTAAACCCTTATAATGATATGATACACTACATAATCATTATTGCAAGCACTTTTTATTATTCAGGAAATGAAGGGAAAATGCAAGTATCTCAATATAACATATTTTTGTTTTTGCAACTTGATACATTTAGGTTCATATCGAGGAAACAAAAGGGACTCTCCAATTTGCGAGCAGAGCCAAGCGCATTACCAATTGTGCTCAAGTGAACGAGGTCTGTTCATTTTCATATTATAGTCTATTTGTTAATTCTAGTATGCTAAGATACCTTGTGAGTCTAGATTTTCTAAGCAATCATGATGTTTTCTTGCTGTGATGAGAAGAAATGATTAGTTGGATTGATTGTGATAGTTGTTTTTATTTCATAGTGAATCAATTGAGACAATAAAAAATGGAATTTAAAAAGATTTATATTCAACTTGAGAAAAGACTGCAAGAGCACTTATCTGGTATTCACAGGAAAAATCCCTACCTTGATTTATGCGTTAAGCTAGTACTCATACATGCAGTTCATAGTTTTGAGTTTAGCCACCTTTTCTGTGATTTTCTAAACTATCTAGAGTTTGGGTAATACTTAAATTTATGTATAATTCAAACATATTAGAGATTGTATCTGACTGCGGAATTCTCTGAACAAAAAGAATGGATATCATGTTATAAAAATCTTAAATATCAACTGGCATGCAACACTGAGAAGTATTCATATTAATGAAAGCTTTATCTCCTTCAAACTGAATATCTCACAACGTAGCTGATGATGATAAAATTGTTCCAGATTTTAACAGATGCAGCTTTACTCAAGCGGCAGAAATTGGAGATAGAGGAGCTCCAAAGAAAACTTCAGGTTATGAGGATATACTTGCTTGTTTGCTGCAGATAATGGTTAGAAACTAACACCAATTCTGGTCAAACTCTTATTCAGGGATCTCGTGCTGAGGTGCTGGAGCAAGAGATCCTGAAATTAAGGAATGATATGCTGAAGGTAATTTTATCCTTTTTTTATTATTATTTTCTTCCTTCTACAGGACCTGGATACAATCTTAACTTCCAGGCTTCAATTGTGCAAATATCTGATCCTGTTGCAAATGTAGTATGAACTAGAGCGTGAGAAGCTTGAGATGGAACTTGAAGAGGAGAGGAGATCCCGCAAAGAGCGTGATGAATGCATCAGGGAGCAAGAGCTAAAAACTCAGAATCACATAAATTATTCCATATCAGATAGTGCTAAAACTGCTTCTCAGGTATTGTTTAGCAATGAAAAAAAAAAACACTAAAATCCTACAATTATCAATACCAGTTTTTTGTAGCTGTAGTATGTAGCTGTATTGAATGATCACTTTCCGACGGAAAAACTATGATTCAGCAGTATTTGCTATCAAGCCATTGGTTACTGTAAACTCTTATAACTATTCTGGTTAGACATGATTACCAAGATGCTTCCTTTATTTTTGAGTTTTGCATCAAAGGCAGATTGAGTGAGCTTTACATATTGCTTCAATGTTTATTTATTTATTTATATTTTAAATCCTAGATGGCTATTGAAGTTATGGTTTTTACTGGTAGGAGCTGGTTTCAAGGAGAAGAGTCTTTGAGGAAGAATGTGAAGATAGCAATAGTGTAAGCAAAGCAGATGTATTCGTGACCCCTTCTTTCAAGGCAGCTCGCAATTCATTTGTCGTTAAGCGATCAAATTACTCAAGCCTGCCTGACTGTAGCCCTCTTCCAGATGCTTTTAGCAATTTAGCTGATGAAGACACCTGGTTTAAAATGAACAAAGGTTATGTAGCTGATCTTGATTCACTACAGATAACTCCTGCCAGAAAAGTTCAATCCTTTCCATCAAATGATGCAACTCCTGTGAGTTTATCTTCCAGAGTAGGTCTTCAAGTAGATGCCACAGTTCTAATAGATGAGCATATAACACATATTATATATATACTCATACTATGAGGAAGTTTTTTTTTAGTTCTTACCCGATGCATAAAGTAATTTTATGGTTTTCAGTGTACTTATTACTTTTTCTTTTATTGATCAGGGTTGTTCAAATGATAACTATAGAGAAGAGGTGCAGAAACTCAAAAGACAACTAGAAATTATCAGAGCAGAAAAGAATGACTTGCAGGTAATTTAAGATTACCTCCTACTCGTTTTCTTTATCTCAAGTCTGTACTTGTCTTTACGTCTATGTAAATTTGGAAGTTGAAACCTTAGTTTGGTTCATGGTGGGGTATACAATGTTTAGTTAAAAGGAAATTATAAAAAGCATAATGCTTTAACCTGTAAGTTTAAGTCGTTGTTACCTGATCATCAAATGACCTGATCATCAAATGACCTGCAATCTATTTTCTGTCTAGTACCCTATAAGCGAGCATGCTGGTTATAAAGCTGACTTTACAGTTCAAGCATATGACATAGTAGAACTGTGTAACAATACATCTTATAAAAGAAAATCTGTGGCTTTTGCAATTTATTTTTTGGCACTCTTCATCTGCAGTTTCATATGTTTTTTCTTTTTATCTTCTATAATAAGCAAGCATACTCGCTGCTTTCTGCACAGTTTTCTTTCCATTCTGCAGTACTCATTTAGTTAATGTGAATTCTGATAGTGTCATATCTTATATGTTTTCTGTTGTACCTTTCGATACCTTTTGATTAATGTTGTATATGCTTGTATCTCTTATTTTTTGGCTCATCTTCACAGCGGAAGTACACTGAAGAAGTTTCGTTGAATGGTAAACTAAATGGGGAGATATCTGAACTTACACAAGTAATGCGAGAAATTCCTCAAACACTCTGCAAATCTGTGGCAAATTGTAAACAACTTTATGAGGATTTTCTGTTTACACTGCAGGTGAACATGTGCATCATATATATTCTATTATTAAGTTTTGTCTTCAGATAAGTATCCAAGTAATTCTGATTTTGTATCTTTTTGTGTGATGGTAATAGAGTCTGGCACCTGGTGGGAACTCTTCTACTGCCAAACTGCTATCTAGCACTAGTGAGATTGGGTCAAGCCTTTTCTCATCTCTTGAAACCCATTTCTCAATGGCAACAGATAGTACCCAGTCCCTTACCAGGAATGCTTTTCTATTCCAAAAACATTGCAAGGATCTTTGTGAGAAAATGAAAAACAATATTACAAATTCAGCACTATCAGAAACAGCGGACTTCGACAACAATCAAACGAAGAATTCGCTGTGCAGATGCAGCAATAAGGTAGCTGGCTGGTCACAATTTTCACGATATCATTTACTAATTATGCTTTTTCTCTTTATTCTGATGTTTGGTTGTCTGTTTTATTTTCCACAATAATGAAACTTGAAAATGTGCTTTTTATATATGGTCTATCAAATACCCTTGTTTGCTTGTATACAGTTTCTTAACGTAGGTTTTTCAGATGAATTGAACGACAATAAGATAAATGGAATGAATATCCAGTCTATTTTGTGTCTATATTTTCAAACTTCGACAGGATTTAAGTTCATCTCAATGTTATAAATTTACATTCTATATATCAATTCTTTTCTGTGCATCCTATCTGCCCTAATATAAAAATTTATCATTCTATTGTTAGACTATTTTCTATAATAACTACACAACCTTTTAAGTGTCAGAGAGTGATTTAGCCATAAAGTAGAGAGTGATTTAGCTATAAAGTTTACTTGTTCATCATAATTATGTTACCATTATTATAGTAGATAGCTAAGTGCTACGAGTGTTTAATATAATCATTAAGAATGTGCACACTTTAATTTTTGATAATATGAGGTTGTATCTTGTTTTTTTCATTCCATGTAACAAATTTTGAGGCAGGCTTACTTTTGTGTGAAACTGATATAGAAGAAGACTTCAACCACTGCTGAGTTTCTTAAGCTGAACAATTATCTTTTGTACTAACTTCAAAGTGATTAAGTTAATAAATTAACCTATAAATAAATAATAAACACTGAATATGCTCATAAGAAATGCTTTGATATCTCTAATATATGCTGTCAGATTGATTTTAAATCAACATCTTTTCAATTAGTGGTTTACATAGGCAATCTTATTGTTTATTTGTATACCAAGGTTGCTTAGACTTGTACAACTTGGCTATTAGTAGTATTACTCTGCAGAATCATGCTGTCCTAGCCTTATATGGTAAAATTTGTGTGTATCATCAATGCATGCGAAGTTTGAGTTTATAGGAAAAAACAAATAGGAAGTATAGGTTGCATTTGGTTGTGTTTTAAGATAGTTTTTGAATGTGATGAAGGGTTGCAGCCTGGGAGAGGAAAAAACTAATTGGGAGGAGAAGTTGAGAGATGAAGTCAGTTCTATCCAGGAAAAATATCAGGGCTTGGAGAAAGAGTTCAATCTCAATAATAAGCTCCTTGAGGATTGTAAAGTGAAATATAGTAGTTTGGAAAGAGAGTTTCAGGTATTGAAAGAAGAACGAGATTGTTTGGTTGAAGAAGTAGGGGAATCATCTAAAAAACTTGTAGTGGTCACTGAACAAAAGGAGAATATGCTCAGGGACTTGAACTCAGAAGTTAAAAGAAGAAAGGACATTGAAGAAGAGATTAACAAAATTAGTGTTGCTTTTGCGTCAAGGCAGAAGTCACTCGTTTCTTTCCATAACGAATTGAAATCTAAGGTTGAGATCCTACGAGCTCAAGATCCAGTTTCGTTACCCAAATCTCTTGGGGGTGTTAATTAGGTGTTCTTTTAATTGATTGTGTAGGGAGACATCATTTATCTCCTTGTCATTTGTAGTACTTCATGTGTATTATCTTGTCTGTGCATTTGACTGATATATTTCAATATATCTATTTGTCTTAATTGTTAATTGGATCTTCAGCTAATTATTATTAGTTTTGAGTTTTTTTTAAATATTATTATGTATTACAAGGCAGCTGGTTGGAAAATTAGGAGTGACATAGTTTTAAATTTAAGATTAGATGAGGGATTCAATTTAATTTAGGGTAACTGCATATGCAGTATTTATTTACTTATTATTTTGAAATTTGTTTATATTGTTAAAAAGAAGAAATGATGGAGAGATGTAGGGGTGGATAACGGTTTGGAACCGAACTGATAAATTTTCGTTTTCGGATCAAAGAAACCAAACCGAGGTGGAAAATCTGACCGGATCGAAAAATATTAGTTCGATTCTTTCTAAAATTAAAAAAATCGAATTAATTTAATTAATTTTTTTTTCGGACCGAACCGAATCGAAATTATTAGAAATTGATCCGAACAAATCGATTCGGTTTTATTCCGTTTCAGTTTTTCATTTTTTAAAAAATATTATATTAGTTTCTAATGAAAATTTTAGAAAATGGGCTTTTTAAAATTAAAAATGCAATTATAGACTTTCTTTGAAAAACATATAAAAACAGACTTTTAAAAGTATAGTTTTTACTTCATAGGCCAAGTTTGATTCTGTGAACTCACAGTCTGTGAATTACTGTCACAGTCTGTGAATTACTGTCACAGTCTGTGAATGGCCTATTGAATGAAAATTAAACTTTAATTTTACAAAATTTTCAAAAGTGACCTATAATGGTATGGTAAACCTTTCATAGCTTCTAAAAAAAAATTTCCCCAGTTTCTATCTCATTATTAGAGATGTTCAAAAATCCGTGACCCGACCCGACTCGAACCCATCGAATTTATCGAAGGGTTAGTTCTAATTTATTAACGGGTTTGGCATCGCGCCATAAAATTTTAAAAAAGTCGAATTTTTTTAACAGGTTCTACCCGACCGACCGACTTGATAAGAGTTTATTTCCATTATTTTATTTTTAAAATTTTTGTAAATAATGCTAAATATGTAATATTTCATAATTGGTTTTTTTAGTTGAATTCAAATATAAGATTCAGATTAAAACAATACAAATTCATCACTTTTTCAATCCAAATTCACATTCTAAAAATAGATTTGAAAATTAACCAATCTAAATTCAAATCATAACTACAGGTTTGGATTCATAACCACATCTAGAAGGAATCTTAATATTTTGGTGACCAACATCTTAGAAGGCCCCTCTTTTCCCTTCATTTCCACACTAATTACTTAAACAATTTTCCTTCAAATGATTAACATAAACTGTCCCACCTGCCATATAGTTAGTTACAACCAAAAATAGTTACAAAACAGAATTAGCAAATCATTAAATAATCCTCCCAACAGTCACCATTTTCCTTTTCCTATTATCTCACCATCAACATCAAGTTAGTGTGACATTGAAGATAACGTTTTAGGTGTACCTCATTTCTGTAGTTTTGTGATTTTAATACCTTCACTTTATCCACCTTTCTCTTCCAATCAATCTTCTACACGCAAGCAACTAAGTTTTCAATTCTCAATTAACTTTACAAAAGCCATGTTTTGATTCATTAAAGTGAAGTGGCAGACAATTTCTTTCTAATGTAAACGTAAACCAAGAAAACCCCTCCTATCTTTCTTCATATACATAAAAGAATAAATAAATAAAAGAATAATCTGGGTACAGTATGAGACAAAAGATTCCGGAATTCAATTGAGGTTTTGTATCCATCATCAATGTTGACCTGTTATGGACACCAGGCTCTATATGATAAGACAACTTATGCTGGGACCAATTTAGTATAGTAACAAAATGCAGAACTGAATTGAAGAGAATTGAATGACACTCTAAATTAAAGTCTACATATGAAGACAAATGCCAAAAGCGCTTCAGACAAGAATCTGGATTTGAAGAATACTTAATAGGTTTTCTATAATCTGAATACAGAGCAGATAAAAGGGTGTTTTTTAAACCTCACTGTTAAAGCAAAAGACTTAAATATCCAATTTTTGTTCTCCAAGTGACAGATAGATATGTTGTCTGTGAACATTTATTAGACCTGCAACTTCCACTCTGCCACTACTTCCTCATCCTTTCTTGTAAACAGTGAGTCAGTCCCCACATCTTCATTTCTCAGTTACCAGTGCTCCAATGGCCACCACCACAACATCAAGGCCAGTCAAGAAACTTGGACAGCTCCTTGAAGAGCAGCAAGAGCCTTTTATCCTGGAAATTTATCTCTCAGAGAGAGGGAAGAATTTCAATTCAATTAAGCCTTTCAAGAGGTCAAGCAAAAAGGGTATCCATCAGTTCCCTAAGGTGTTCAAAGTTGTATACAGAAAGCTCGCTTCGATTAATAAGAAGAGCAAAGATGGTAAGTTCACTGCTACTGAGGCAGATGTGGATCAATTTTCCTCTGCTAGTAGCACAACGGTTTTCAATTCCTGTTCTGAGAGTGATGCAGAAGAAGCTACTACCACTTCAAAAACTTCAGTCTCTTCCAGAGTCTCTCATAAAGAACAAAAAGAGGTAGGACAAACCATGTTTCACAAATTTTCTCTTTATTCCTACCATATCTTATAAAAAAAATTAATCAGAGTTTCTAATGAAACTAACTAACAGGTTGGTGCAGATAGAGAGAACTGGAGATACATAGAAGAGAGCAGTAGGCAAATCAGCCCTGATTCAGTACTAGAAGAAATGACTTCTAACTGTGAGTACATATCTGAAAAAAGTTACATTTTTCAGATTCAAATTATCTATCTAAAAATCATAATTGTGTAGCAGTGTCACATCAATCAGGTAGAATAGTAGAAGAGAATCAACCATCAAAGAATTGCATAGTTATGACGAAGAAAGTTAGTGAGGACTCCATATTATCAGCTTCTCTGTGGAACTTATTTTTCAACTCAGCTACAGAGAAGCCAAGCAGAAGAGAATTGCCAGAACTCATCAAATATAAACCGGCCAGGGAATTCTTAAAGTCAAAAAGGGTATTGCAGCAAACAAAGCAGCTTCTGTTTGACTGCGTGAGGGAGGTGGTAGAGACTCAGAGCAGAGAGAAAGGGCAGCAGAATGGTAGGGAATATTTGGAAACACAGTCAGTTGGAAAGCTCATTTGTGAGAAATTAAAGACGTGGAGGAGACAGTCCGGGAGGAGAGTCAACATTACCAAGTTACTGGAATCAGATTACAATGATTCAGTACCGGAATGGAATAACTTCGAGCAAGAGATAAAGGACATAGCACTGGAGATTGGAGATGCTGTACTGGAAGAGATCAAAGAAGAGATTGTTACTGATATGGTTTATTTTTAATTACTCACAGCACTGGCCCATTCATTTACTTCGTTCTCATATTTACAATCCATCGGCATTAAGTGCTGTTTAATGTACAAAAATGAAGTAGACACGTGTACAATGTCCAAGGAAAAAGACAACTCAATTCTAAACGACGCTATTTTCGGTTGGATTGTAATATGGAGGAATTGCTGCAGAGTTTTTCTATCAGAAAATATGCCCACGGACTCCACTACATTACTAACAATTTTAAGACTATTTCCAATGATTTTTTGGTACTGTAACCATAGAAAATACTTCATAAATTTTCAATAATAATTAATTTTAATCTGACATATTTTAGAATAAATATGTTAATATGAATTTTTATTTTAAATTTTCAAATAAATGAATTAATTTATTTTTTATATTATTTATTAAAATTTTTATATTTTATTATTTTTTAATTTAAAAAAAATTAATTTTAATAAATTTTAATTAAAATTTTAAATTTTTTTAAAAAAATCTAATCATTGTTCGATTATTTTTAGCCTTTCATAACACTTTTCAAATGAAAAGTTCACTAATTAAATAAATAAATAAATAAATAAATATTTATTTTTTCCTCACCAATCAATTAATCACTTCTTTATTTATTTTAAAATACTCAAAATTAAAATAAAAATCTAATAATCCTATATTATTATTAATAAGAAATTAAATATTAAATTGTACACTTTAAAAACTATAATTTTTAGAGAAAAATACATAAATATATATTATCAATTATTTACTCTAATATATAAATTTTTATTTGAGTTTTTAATATAAAAATACTATTATAGATTTACTTTAATATTAATCCAAACCATAAATAATTCTTTAAAAATTGACCATGCCTATGGAGCATAGGATGACAAGAACAATAGCCACATACATACGTCCTTGTAGTTTGACACTATTGAAAGAGATGGTGATGTTTAAACGACCAAAATTAAAGGCAATGTTGGGAGTTTTAGCCTTAGACGTCTGAACACCACACAGCACATGATAACGGGACCGACTTGACTATTAGGCCCCAGATGATACATAAATACAACTATTACTTCACCTCAAAATTTATCATTCTCCACCGTACGCACAAAATGTAAATAACAAAGCCCAGTCGGTGGATAACCTCCTTCATGTCTTCCAGATCTAAAGCCAGCCCCTTCAAGCCAGTGGTCTGATGACTTCCAGTTCGATCATGCCTGCCCACTATCATATCTGCTTTTCAGAAACCTGAATATATTGCAGAATCAAGTCCTATTAACAGCCTTAATGGCAAAAAAATGGTTCTTTCATTAGGTTTGTTCTCAGCAAAACAACATTTGCCGTGGGGATGGCAAAGGAGATCCCCTCCACTGCTGCCAAACTATCATAGCAGGCACGCGTTGCTATCTGGACCCTGTATAGATGCCCCTAAGTTGGTTCACCATTTGCCCGCCATCCGTCTGAAACTGGTACTGTGCTTGTGGCCAGTAACATGTTAAAACTGATTGTACCAGTTTCCTAATAATCAATGTTCCTGAAGTAACCAAGAACGAAAAATACTTTGTACATTTTGTAAACTATGTGGTCCTGAAAATGAACCCTACCCTAACTTCACAAAAGACAGGCTCATGAATTATCTGGGACAAATCATAAGATGAAGTTGATTGCATCAAGAGGTTAAAAAAATTATAATAAATCCATGTTATACCCCATTAGCCAACTGCAAGTCTTGCTGATGCACAATAGTTTGGTAATTTGTAAGAGGCGGATTACAGAAGATTATTGAATTTCTCCATCCTCGCCAAGCTCCCCATCTTCTAGGTCATCATGGCCACCATTTCTACGGGAACCATCTCGGTGATCTCTTTTGTGTTTCTTATGCCGACCTTCACTGTCTGAATCAGGACTGTATGCATGCTGACAAGAAACAACATAAAACATTAATCCTTCTACACACTGGGTAAACCGTAACAGTAAGCAAATATGTAGGTATTTACCTTTCTAGATTTTTTCCTATCACTGCCATGTCTTCGAGATTTTTTTGAGTCCTCCCTTTCATCCTTATCTGAGCTCACATCATCACTTTGATGTCGTTTCCGATGCTTCCTATCTTTCTCTTTTTCCTTTTTCTTTTCTTCTCTATGACCATGACTCTCGGTTACATCGGCATTTTCACTATCTGTATCATCTTTTTTAGTCCGTTCCTTCCCCTTTTCTCTTTCACGTTCTTTCTCCTTTTCTTTTCTATCTTTGTCCTTCCGTTTTTCCTTCTCATCTCTTTCTTTCTCCTTTTTGGCCTATACTTAGAGGTAAGTAGAAGCATCAAGATAAAATCTATTTTGAATGGAACACCCAACAAAATGTAATTCCTAGCAACACATGGTCAATTTAATTTACACTCACTCTTAGTACTATTGTAAGTTTAAATTCAAGCAATTACAAAAATGCCACACCAGTGAAGAGATACTATACCAAAATTCGCAGATTATCTCTAACCAGTTACGTTGCTAAGTCATTCAATTATTTGGACGTCTGAGTGACTTAGTAATAGATGATAACATTAGAGAAGAACTTAACCACCATATCAAAATAACAGTTAGCATGCTGCCCAAATTAGTGAAAATACCTTTTCCTCCTCCCGTCTACGCTCTTTGTCTTTAGCCTTTTCAATCAACTGTGAAATATACTCCTCAAAAATTTGTCTCCTTAAATTCTCTTCACTAATTGATCTGTTGAAGAGGAGTATAAAAAAAAGCTAAAAATTATTACATTCTCCACCATATTCCATAATTATATAAATTTCAATCTTTTGAGAAGAATAAACCATAAAGGGGGCGAAAGTATAGTACTTGTACTCTTGGCTCTCATCAAAAAGTTGTTTGGAATCCTCCCAAGTCGATGATGCAGTTATTTCCTACAGAAGAAAATATATATCAAAAAGTTGAAAGAACTGTCTGGCTAATTTTCTTAGTAAACCAGGTTAAAATGTTTTGTGATACTTTGTATGAATGCAGTAGATTAGTGAAGTCATCAGCAAGTCGTTGGCGCTTCTTAGCCTCTTTCTCCTCCTTCTCCTTGGCTCGCTCAAGTAACTCCTCATATATAAGCTTCAATAAAAAGAATATTATCAGCCTCCTAACAGATCATTAAAAAATAAAAAATAATAAAATAAAAACCTTTAAAAAAATTAAAATGAAAAATAAATAAAAAAAATTTAAAAAAGGTCGCATTCCCCGAGTACAATTAAAACTCAAAAATTGTTGGCATCTAGTTAAACAGCATCAATAAAGATAATATAAGACTTTTCACATATACCTACCCAGGAGCACAAAATATTTCACTACTCATCATTCCTTGGAGAAACATACAAAGTAAAACTAGAACTATGACAATGCGCAAGAAATATTTGAATAGGACTTTGACCATAACTGAAACCAAATACCTTTAAGTTGATTTCAGATATTTCTGGTGAAGCAACATCATCCAAAACAGCAGCCTTGAAGTCTTCCAGAGTCCATATTGGGGATACAGTAACCTAGTAAAAAAATGGCCAGGATTAATACTATAGTACACACAAAAGACAAGATATTTTTGTTCAAAATAATCACCTTCCTCAATTTCACGGCATCTTTTATACGAGTTTTGTCTTCATGATACTGTCAAAACAAAAAGGAACAAGATAGAAAAGCAAGAACTATGACAAATTGCACGCTACCAAACACTAAGCAAAAACAAAAAAGGAAGAATGAAAGCAAATATCCTACATACAACGAGTCATTAATGCCAACCATATACAAAGCTGCTACTAGAAATAAATGTGTAGAGATTATTTGACTAGATTTGAGATAACTACCTGAAGTGCATAGTATGGCATTTACTTATTTATAAGAGAAGGCAAAACATAGACATATGCAATGCAACACAGATACAACTGAAAATACAAGCTATAATCCTGCATAGCACACAAAATAATCGCAAAATTAATAAGGATGTCAATTTATAAGCACATATTGAATTAATGCATGCCAAGGTAGTAAAATATGGGTACAGGATATGACACAGTCATCTTCCAATACATGATACAGACAGACGTAACAATACAGTTGAATACAGATGATTGATACGGAAATATACACCAATGTATGTTTATATTGTGTAAGAAAAGGCTTTGAATTAAAATTTAAGATTTTATTAAGAATAATATAGCAATTTGGGTTTCTGTAAATTTTCAGGTAATATTTTATATTTTATGAAATATAAGGGCTGATTTGCTAATGGTAGGTGTAATATACTTGTAAGAATCTAATACCACTGCTAGACACCACTTCATCTTTATTTCTCCCCAACTTCCTTCTCATTTTCACAATATAGCAAATGTCTTAGTTGCTTCTTCTTCAACAACTAATTTGCTACTTCTTCAACTACAACTAACTACCTCAAATGTTTCATCTTCTTCTTCATTCTTCTTCAGCTAAACTTGTTAATCATCTGTTTCATCTTATTTAAACCTGAAACTGTGCTGTATATATATAAACTTTATGACCACATAAAGTATATGTTCTTATATACAGAATACAGTCATAATTCTGTTCTAAAAAGGTAGCTCAAAATGGCTACCTGTATACGGCCGACTTGAAACATCATGGCTCCGGTATGGCCGTTTTTCCATATATATATATATATATATATATATATATATATGGCCACACCAAGCTGTTTTTTGCAACAGAAATGCATGCAGACAAGTCAGCAGTAAATACACTTCCATTCGACAAGAAATAAAGTCAATTAATGAGGATACAAAGCCAATGTATTCCTGAACAAATCAAACCAGATTGGTATTGAAGAAAGCAAAATCATTTTCATGAGATTTGAGAAAGTAATCACACTAGGATATTATGAGGCAGATTCAGAAGAGATATTACCTGTTTATCCAATTCTTCAGAGACATCCTCAAACAATTCCTTTGGCGTTGAACCAGAAGTATTTGATGCAACAGCAAGATATTGAGGCAACTCTCTAACCTACAATTAATAACAGAACTGGAAATGAGAGAAATACAAGAGTTCCTGCAATTCCTTTCATCAGTTCTTCATAATTAATTCTAATTTTTCAGCTGTACTAGAGATTTTATTGTGTCTTGTTCAACTCCTGAAGTACTTCTGTTTCACAGAGAACAGTAAAAAAAAAAAAAAACAAAACAAAACAAAACAAAACAAAACAAAACAAAACAAAACAAAACAAAAAAAAAAAAGCCACAACAAAAGAAGTACCTTCATACAATAATCATGCCAATGAGTTTTAGCTGTGAGAGTGCCATCAGCAACATTTTCTTCCAACAGCTTACGGAACTCATCACGGTTTTTACGCTCAGTCCTCCGCAATTGATCCTAGAATATAAAATATTATTAGATCATGCAACCAATTTTTTTAAGTTGTGAACATCTCTCATCCTTTTCTCAAAACACACATTATACTGCATTCTACCTTCTGTATCTTCTTTTGTTCATCTTCTTCCTTTTCCAAATCACGAATATAATCCTGGAAAATGATCAAGCGATCAATTTTCTCAAGACGTGAGCATCTCTCATCATCTTCCAACCGATCTTGAATTTTGCGCCAAGGAGTGTTCACCTGCAAAATAAAATATATGGCATCATAAACAGATGCCCACAGAAAAGTTTATAAACAAATTCAATGGCTTACCTTAATAAAATCGCACGATTCAAGGTATTTCCTATACTCAGCTATATTTTTCCTTTGAACCTCTGCAGCTATTTCCTTCTCCTGTGATAGACATAAATAGAGAAGCAGTAAGAATCTGCATAGTAAGACCTACAGAGCTTCCAATTTCAGCAGCCAATGGATGTTAATATGGGCTAACACTAAAAACAAAAGGCTAGCAATTCCATGCAAGAAAAAGACTATAGGTGACCAAGAAACAAAAACAACTGGAATATTCAGCACAATAGATATGGCTATAGGTGACCAAAAAAACAAAAACAAAACAATGCACCCCCTAAAAGAAGTCTGTTCTTATCCTAATGACAAGGTATGACAAAATATAATGTTGGTGCAGGTTTATACAGGTCTTGGTTCTCCCCTTCTCATATAAACTAGCCTTTTAGATATTGTTCTTCCAAGGTACCTACGAGTTGGTATCAAAGACAACATGCTTTCTAGGTAGGTGCAGAAGAGATTGCCTAGGAGAGTCGCGACCGGCCGAAAGGGCTCAGTGAGGTGCCCTTTCAAAAGATTGCCAAGTAAATATTTAATTACTAGTATTTCCTAATTGGGTATTGAAATCAGTAATTATCTAATAATTCGCTATGAGATATGAAGATCCGTAACATGACTTCCCACTCGAAAAAATCAGCTTGGCCTCAAGCTAAGAATATTGAAAAGCAATTCAGATTGTTGTCTCTATCTCCAGGATCAAGTATGTCAGAGTCATAATCCTCTTCTATGCTGAATAGAACACATTGATGGTTTGGTTTGTACGGTTCATCAAATTGTAGCGAAGGTCCTTAGCTCTCTCTCTCCACGGATAAGCTTATTGATTATTGGAGTAAAGGATTGGCTACTAGTTTGCCCACCGATTGACTTTGTATCAGTTTTGACTTGGATGTACCATGAGTAACAAAATCATGTGTAGAAATTTATTCTTCACGCACCTTTTGCTCATAGGTTCTCATCAGATTGATTGCACGATCCAAGTTGGGTGGTTTTCAGGATTTTGACGTCACAGCAAGTAGGTTTTTGCAATCCAGTCATAAATAATTTAACTTCTTGATCATGCATCATGGAGTCACCAATACCGGCTAACTTTCGTTGAAATCGCTCATTATGGTTTTTCAATGAGCCTACTTGTCTTAACTCAATCAAATCTCCTATACCATTGAAACTTTGAGGAGATCCAAACTGAAGGATGCAAGCCTGCTTGAAATCTTCCCAATTAATGTTGGGTTGATGGTCCTTCAGTTTGTGATACCAGAATTCCGCTTCTCCCACAAATGATGCAAGTCCCACTTTTCCTCCTATATTTGTTTTCTGATTTTCAAAAAATTGTTCACACTCACTAACTCAACCAAACTATTGGGTCTTCTTTCCCACTAATAGGAAAATCCAATTTGGCATATCGCAGCACCGTGCTGCTATTGGAGCTTGAAAGCACATTGGGAAGTTTGCCCTAAAGATGGAAACTCAGTCTCTTTTGATTATTGAGAAAGATAAGGATATGCGGAACTCCCCTCTCTTCCTTTGGTTTTCCACAACAGCTCTTGTAGTTGATGAGAAAGTTGGAGAATCTGTTTCTGCATCTCTTTCCTGGCTGAACGCTCCTCTTGTAGAAACTTCATGATTTCATCGCCCATCATTTATTAAAAGCCCTAGATATGGATCGAGTCACTCAGCGATTGACAGGAAAATCCCAATCGTTTCTGCTACCTTTACCTTGGTTTTGACCTATTTTGTTAACCCTAGTTCGCCATTGGTAGCTAGAACCTTAGACCTTGTTAGAGAGAAAATCTGATCTTTTGTTTTGATTAACTTCTAACTTATTCCATTGATAGAAAATAGGTGTTTAAAATGGCTGCAATCCTTCTCTAAATAGGAAATAAAAGAAAATAAAACATAAATGAAACTAACTAAGAAAGCTCCAAATTTCCTATATAAAATATTTAATTACCACTATTTCCTTATTGGATAGTGAAAATAATAGTTATCTAATAATTCCTTATGAGATATGGATGTCCACATCATGTGGGGCTCTGATTCTCAGACTCTTTCTAAGTCATGAAGTACTCATGTCAATATGACATGGATTTGGGTGTGAACGCGTTTCGGATACACCACAGGAAAAATGCATAAGTCACCAATATTTTGTCATTTTCCAGCTAGTTTCAGCAAGCCCATCTTAGATTAATTTTAATGAAAAGGACAAAATTTGCCTAAGACTTGGGTGAGAGAAGTAACGATTAAATGATACAGTTCTATAATTTCAGTCGTCTAAATGAACTTTGCTAGACTAATACTGATGGAGGAGAGCTGTGGGAGAAGAATAGTTTAGGTGGCTACGTATTTTCAATCATAAACTGCATCTAGTTACCAAATGTCCCTTCATCTTGTAATAGATATTATATATAATAACTCCCTACAAATTTATAAGAAACCCCTAATTACTTAAAAAATATAAAAAACATACTATCCTATCAGATTTTTAAAGCACCCCATACCCATACCCAAATTTTAGATCCTTATGTACCATATCTCCATATCTTAATTTTGAAAATCAATGAATCCAACTCCTAGATGTACCCATGTCCAACACCTATACAAGAGTCCAAGGAACATAGATGTGGGGTTTATAAAGGCATTGAACTCCCATCTTTGTAAGCTACCTTTTGAGATGTGGTTCTCCCAAGATCAGTCAATAAAAACCAAATGTGCCCACAAAGACTACACAATGACAATTCCAACTGAATTCCATCATTAATCTAGCGACATTTTACCTCTCTATATATTTTTTTTCCTGAATCAATAAATAAATATTATTGGCACTAGAGAAATCCTACTTAGGCTCATAATCACAATGTACAGGCATACATATAACTAGAGGCATGCTCCCCTTCATATAATATCCCATGAAAGGAGAGAATTTTTACCTTCCTCTCAAGTTCTACCATGTAGCTGTCAAATAGATCTTCCCGGTCTCTAACTCGTTCAACAGCCTTGAATCGCTCATCATTCTCAAACATACTTACAGCTTTGCTGATAAGATCAAGCTGCTAGTTAGAGATCAAAACATTTATAATAAAACTAGACTAAAAGCAAATACATCATGCTAAAGGGAAATGTGAACCTCCATTTCATTGAAGATGTGAGCTCCTTGCACTCCTGAAAAGAGATCAAAGCACCACACAACATTTAGAGAGAGAATGCTGAAAATGTCATTTTAAGCTGCAGGCGGCCTACCTCAAGCATCTTAGTGAATTCCTCCCTTGCTTTTTTCTGCCTCATGCGCCTCTCCTCTGCCTCAAGCTTCCTTCTTTGACCCAAATACTAAAATTTCAGAGTAACAATTTCAGCTCATAAAGCAATAAAAAATCTTTATAGGCCAAAATTATATCTTTACAGCTGTTAGTTATCTGAACATACTTTGCATGAAAGAGAATTCACTACAATATTACTTTTAAAAAAACTAATTAATTCATTTTAAAAAATTATAAAATAAAAATAAAATAAAATAACACTTGCAGGGTGTTAAACAGAGTTTACCTCATTAAATGCTTGCTTACGCTCACCAAGTGTTTTCAGAGCACCATATCTTTTGTCATTAATTATCTCTCTCATGGTCTGCAGAAAACTTTATATCAATAAAACCAGTTCCCAACTGATAAACAATACAATGGAGATAAAAAGAAGAAAATGAGTGTCACTCAACCTGCTCCCAAGTCCAATCAGAATGCACATTTGCAGACTCGAGAAGAGCTTTGAAAGCATTTTTTGCTTCCTATAAAAATAAACAAGATGTCCTAAGTGAGAACCAAAAGAGAAGAATGGTAATACACAATAACAACATTCTAATCATGCACTTCCTGAAAGTTGAATGAATGTATATTTCTAAGTTATTTAAAAATTTTAAAAAAATGCAATTCGAAGTGTAAAAATACCAGCTTATTAGCAAAGACCAAAGGTTCATCATCAGGTATTTTCTCCTCTACTGCAGTCACATTAACTTTTCCTGCTACTGCCATTCCTTTTTTCGCTTCCTGCCAATAACAGACAAATCAACCTCACAGATAATGTAAATTTCCGCCAAACAAACTTGTAGTGTTATCAAGCAGATAATTTCACCTATCAATGAGACAAATTATAGCGCCATTTTACAGTCAGATACATATACGTATACCAAACAGTAAAGGTATTTAAGTCATTAGCAAAAATTATTTAGTTAAATGCCAGTAAGAAGCATAGAAAGTAGGAACAATCAATGCAAATTAACGACTTAAATCATATCCAAAGATTTAATTCAAGACTGAACCATAAATTTATGCCGTACACAAATTATCATCAAATTACTAAACAACTATTCAATAATATCAATATAACTGCTTCACTTAGCTGCACCATAAACTTTTCTCTTCCTCAGGTTACCAGGAATGCAATTTCTAAACCAAACACAATAATTGAAAGATCACCATTAAATAGAAATTAATATCCTTGCCTTGCCTAAATGAGATTGATATTTCATTCTCCAAGTACTCATTGAGAGCACAACAGGTTAGAACTTGTAATCAATAGTCTTTATAACCCAGCTCCATTAAATATCCATTATTTCTTACACGAGCAAATAAACTAGATCAACTGAAAATAAATTTACATAAAGGCCTAATGAAACACCATACCTCAATCTCCTGCACAGAAGATCCATCAAGCAAATTTGCTGCATCTTGAGACACTACATTCCCAAAGCCACTTCTGTCATCAATGTAAACATAAGCTGGTTAAATACACTTCCATATCATTATCATAAGATAAGAGATCATTCATAGATAAAGAACAAGAAACCATACTTTACGTTATTGTTGGCATTAACCTGGCTAGGAGTAGCACCAGTATTTCCTGAAATACCAGCTAATGGAGTCGCTGGTGAGTGTTGGACTGCTGTGGCAGTCGTTCCTGCAGAGTGTGAAACAGGAGCAGTTGATCCAGGAACTATGATAGGTGGAGTATTACTCACAGCAGGCATGACTGGAATGGGGCTAGAAGGCACCCCAGGTAATGTTGACGACACAGTTGAGCTAACTGGAGTACTTGCACCAGGCGTTTCAGATGCTGAGACAGCAACAGCAGCAATTATGCTTACACTTCCTCCCACTTCAGGTTGGGTTTCCACATTAGCTGCCATTTGTGCCTGTTCCCGGGCTAACTGAAAACAATGGTTTGACAAGATATCAGAAAAACAGATCATAGCACACAGAGAGAGAGAGAGAGAGAAAAAAAAAATCAGAAGGCAAACCTTCAGTTCATCAGGTATTGTCCACTTTGACTGCTTTGTGACCTTGTTGTAATAGTACCTGCAAGTGATTCCACAATTGAGTGTAGAGTATATAGGTAAGGATAGAAACACACATTATATTCAATGTCTGGATTACAAATTTGATTGAAAGGTAAAAACAAGTAAATAAGTAGAGTCTGAAACCAACTTTTTGCCCTCTGGAGTTGTAAATTCCTTCCATACAGTGGACGCATCAGCCCTCTGTCATAGTAGTATAAATTGTTAAATGAAGCCAGGAAAGCATTACAGAAATAATCAAATAAAAAAAGGTTATCATGTTGAGATAAAACAAAATAAATATGCAGCAAATTCTTGCATGAAAAACAAATACACATGGTGTCTGTTGGAGTACATATAATGATAAAATAGAAAACAATTTTCAAAAGAATATTAAAAATGAAATAAATAAATTTAAAAAGCAAAACAAAAAATTAATAATACTAATAACCTCACACCCTCGAACAGTGAATGTTGCTATAAGAAAAATGATGGAATATATATAGAAAAGTTGAAAATGCAACAGGCATATCGGTTATATAAATAAACATCATCATAAAAGGAACAAGGGTATTAAAAAATAAAAGAACAGCAATTCTGTAACATGGTATGTCTGCACTAGTGCAATCATCAATCAAATCTGACAAAGTAGAGGTAAATAATTGAAGATGAAAATCAGTTGGCAGATTTCAAACAGTATAATTTCACACACATCCCATAACTTACTAAGAAAGGGTACTGCAAATTTGGTACCTAATACAACCTGAATACAAAAGGTGAATGAAACAATAAATTTCATAGATTCTTGGCTACCATGTGACCTGAAAACAATATTGTTGACTCACTTCCCTCCACCCTCAGGCTTGACAATACGAGTATCCAAATTTCTTAAAATACTTATT
Organism: Cardiospermum halicacabum; assembly: GCA_031304145.1. NCBI lineage: Eukaryota > Viridiplantae > Streptophyta > Magnoliopsida > Sapindales > Sapindaceae > Cardiospermum > Cardiospermum halicacabum. The sequence goes on along the minus strand of CM062394.1, from coordinate 7,819,640 downwards.
CTGTCCCTAGCTTCACTAGATCCTCTAATTTATTGTGTCATTTAGTTCTCCAAAATCCCTTTCAGAATAGGCCTTACATCGTCTGCAGCTCAAAAAACCTCACTGCCCTAGAGATGACGAACTGGAAAAAATGAGAAATTAAAGTACACACAATTGAGTGCTGTAAAGAGTTCATCCATCATTCCATGCAAAGAATAAAAAAGTTTATCATACACCCAACCGTCAAAAGGTTTGTAAGAGTCCAAGTGAAACGCCCCTCCAGTCCATTTCAAGCCCCAAAAAACCTATTAAGAAATAAGCAATCACATTCTTCTTATAGCTCATTCAGGGCCTAAGCCCGCTTCTTTCAGGACACATAGACCATCCCAACCAAACCCTAATTGTAGATTCTCTTAGACAACAATTGCTCTTGGTATCGTCCTCCCAACCTCAGTCTCACATCACCACTGCTCAGCACATGCAGACCCTATTCTCTTGCTCAACAATCCACGGCAATTCTGCATCACGCTCTCAGCACTAACACCGGACACTTCTGATTTCATTCCCGGGTCACCAAAGTTGACTCTCCACCAGTAAGTCCTAGTCACTACTAGCATCACACCCATAAACCTTTCGGGAATAGTCCTGTCAGCATATACCACCACATTGTCCAGACCACTCCTTCAAGTCTGATTGCTCACGGTTAGGGCATCATGGAACATGACCAATAGCTCTTTTTTGTTGTTCCTTCAAACACAACATTGCTCATTATTTTTTGATAAGGCACTGTTCACATTAATATGATTCTTGATCTGATGCCACACCTTCTGGCCAGGCTCTAATGAAACTCAGTCCAATTTCCCTTCCCTACATTGTCAATCTCATGTTCCTGTCAACATAATTTTACTAGGGTAAGCTTTTCCCCTCTTTTTAGGGTTTGGATTGACTCCATTCCCAAGCTTAAGCCTGTTTGCTCGCTGTTCCCTTTTACAAATCTTTTTTAACTCAACTTGTTTACACCTCATAACTTATACTGTACCTATTGCTCTTTTAGTCTACGATATCTCACAAGAAATCAAACTTCTAATATATTTTGGTCAACATTCTTCATTTCTTCAGGGTAATGTCCCTCAAATCATTAGCGCTTCAATACCAATCACTATCTCAAAAATAATGACCACCAAGTAACATGGAAACCATACAATTACATTGTCATTGGACTCAGTTTCCTACTTTAGGCTCAATAAACAATTTTAAATAGCCTCTAACCCTGTAATCCCAACACCTTCTCAATACTTAGTCTCACTTAATTCTTCAAAATAAGTCTCACTTAGTTCTTCAAAATATCCTTCTAGAATATGCCTAATAGTATCATAATCAAGTTCCGTGAGATATGTGAATAATGTAAATACTAATAAGTGTTAAGGAAGTTTACCTTAAATATTTATTACTAGAATATCAGAAACCATGTATAAAAACAAGAAGCTCACTTTAGAGGCATGAGTTTTTTCATCAATTGACAATAAATTAATCTAATCAAAACCATCCGACTATGTTTAGTCATAATATGGAAGTTAAAGAACCAAAATGTTGTAAAGTGGCCAAAACTAGGGAATAGATACCTAAGGATAAGAACCACATCCGATACTGAGACCTTATTTTTTTTGTTGGGATTCTAAGTTTCATTCCATACCAACTGGAACCTAAACATTGTTGTTCCAACCTTAACCTTCACCATCACCTGCAGCCTTCGCTCTAGGCAACTCACTCAACCTCAATCACAACCCTCCATGTCCATAACAGCCCCACCATAGGAAATTTCAGTCAACTCCTTCGGTAGGTCACAACAGTCCTAAGTAACTCACTACCAATATGTTAAACATAAAGCAATCCTTTCACTTTATGATAGATAGAAAAACCACACCCCAAAAATTAGCTCACAAGGGTACAGAGCTTAAAGAACTTATAAACCTAATAGCACCAACACGTTACTTTAGCAATGAAGGGTTTGAGTCCCATGCCAAGCCAATTAGGACCTGGCAAAGTCCTGAAATTTATGAAAAACCAAAATAATCCTTTTTAGTCACCATGGCATGGCAGCACAAGCAAGTAAGCAATATACCCATCAGTACTCAACACCAGATTTCAGAAAAACATAAAGTGATTAAGAGTCAAACATAAATCCCCATAAGCATCATTTGACAAATAAATCAAACATCTTATCAGCTTAGAATGCTCCATCATAACAATATCGTTATGACCAACGGCATAAAGACATTGCTCTGTTCAAATAATAACAGAAAAGGGAAAAAAAAAAAAAAAACAAGGTTATCCCAGGGAAGAGAGAGGGCAAGCAGGAAGGAATTCAACTAAAAGAAAAAGAAATCGTAGTAAGAAAGAAAATATCTACCAAATTTACATAGGTAATAAAAAATGTATCATTATCATCAAGATAAGGTGAGAAAGAAAAAAGATTCAGACGATTAGCTTAGAATCATCATCCATAACTTTGACCAAACATGATGCAGAAGCAAGTAACAAACACTTTCAATATTGGCTTAGTTCATTTATCCACCAATTTAACGCAGATAACTTGTGCCTATGAAAAAGAAAAAGGAAAACAAGAGATAAATAACAAAATACTGCCTGCCTTGAGAAAGAGAAAGCCCGCCTTCAAAATGAGCAAACACAGCAGTCGTTAAATTTCTCCTGACTTGCCATGACATCTACAAACCAGTGGACAAACATGCAAGGAAAACGAAAAAAAAAAACCAAATAAAACAATTTAGATCAATTCAACCATGATTCCATTTGTTAACATCCATACAGTTTGTACAAATACCAGAATATACGCCACATAAGAGCTGGGAAAATAAATAAATTGCAAAAAATAAAAATAAATAAATAAACAACAAAGTCTAGTAGTACAACTAAACTAACCTCAATTGGTGTCATCAACTCCACAGGCTTCTCCCAACTAGACTGTTTTGTCCTCTTATTGTAATAATATCTGAAGAACGTCAATCAATGTGAATAAATAAGGAATATTCTATAGGATTAAAAATGTTTTCGAACAAAAACAGCAAAAACTTACCTTCTATCATCGCTTGCTATATGCTCTTGCCAGTCAGATGCTGATGACTGAAAATTGCTGGGACCTTGTGCTGCCTGGTATCAGAGAGCATGATTAAATGCAAGAATACCAAAGAAAAACCACCCAAAATAACAAGGCATAATGCCAAACAATAATAGACAGGTAAGAAATTTGAATTGTCTTCCAGAAATTACCAGATAACCCAATTTCCTAACATCACTGCTAATTAGGGGAGGGCATTTGGGTGTTCGGTTCGATTCTTAGTGAACCGAACATCAACATGTAACGTGGGTGTTTTTGAATATCCATAACCAAACATCCAACTTTGAATATGAATGGGACGCCCCAGAACACGTTCAGTTCGGTTTTATGGTGTTTGAGCATACTTTAATGGGCCAATTTTTTTTTACTTTTCAACTCTTTTTTACTTAAAATAAAATATTTATATTAATTCTAAATGGGAAAATAGTGCTATATAAGTTTTAAGAGTAACATAAAGTATCATAATTTATCATACTTAGTTCTAAATCGAATAGTTAATATCAATTTTTTTGATAAAAAGATCATATATAATAATGCAAAACATTATAAAACATCCATACAAAAGTTTATAAAATCTACCAAATATGATACATTTAATAAAAATTGTATTAATAGAAAAATGTTTGTAACCACCTATCAAATATAATTCTTGTTTGAATAACAACAAATTTTAAAACATGTAAAAGTGTTGATTTTTTTTATTTTTTTTTTTTGGGATTCGGTGTTTAGGTTTCTGGTTCAAATTCTCAATAACCAAAACCGAGCCGAACACCCAAAAAAACATTGGATGAACCAAATCAGGCACCCTCTAATTGGTTGGGTGTGGGTTTTCTTGCCCAGCCCTGCTACTAATTAGGATTTCCTTTTGCCATTAAATTAGTGAAACATCATTAACTAATAGTCAAATATCAAGTTTCTTTTTTCTTCACAAGAGGGGTATTTAGCATTTTTAATTTCCTTCAGCATAAAAATGCTTACATCAAAACATTAATAATTTGCAATTCCAATACAACAGAGAAATAATGAATTTTTTGAAATCTCTCCCTTGGTACTGATGATTGTTAGAGAAAGAAGAAACAAACTACAGCAATCAGTTATTCGTGGTTTTTAATACTGATGGTACTATTTAAATATTGTTGTAGCGGGCTGGACAGCTAAAAAACAGTTTTCCAATATTATAGTATAGAAATATCAAGTTAACCCTACCTCTTCTCCTGCTGGAGCCCTCTTGGTCACTAGATAAAAGCACAATGACCTCAAATTCATTTCTTGATTTCCATCAAGATGACCTCAAATATATTTATTGATTTCCATCACAGTGACCTCAAATTTATTTCTTGGTTTCCATTCTTCTAAGAATCCTAATTCTCTCCCAAACTAAAAGCATCCTAGACCTAGTTCAATCAGAAGTTTCCAAGACTTGTGATGCTCAGACTCTCCAATAGTTAACGACTACCCGTGCCCATATGCAAAGAATATGGGATTTATGATCTGAAAAGAGGACGCATCTGGTTTTTTTGTGTCGAGAGGAATGGTGTCGAAAATTAGAAAAGAAATGGTTTTTCATGTGCAGCTGAATAAAACTGGAAACTTGGAGACTGATTGCTGTAGCTTCAGTTAGAGAGGACTATAGCATAGTAGTATCTGAAGGAGGAAGAAGACATTTCTGCTGCTAGTGGAATCAATGCTACAGTTTAAATTTTTGAATGGTAATAAAAGGACACTCCTCTACTGTTGAGTCATTTAGTTAAATAAGCATATGTGAATAATATATATATATATATATATATATATAATCTTCATCTACAGAGATGATATTCATACCATTTTTATAAATTTGGATTGTTATATCCTGTATCCCCCCTATCCTAACATTGGCTGTCAGTGAATCTGATACCGAAATCCATACCCCAAGTCCAAGAAACATTAGTCCAGGATTTTGGCTGTCAATCTTTTTTCTCACTATCTATTTTTCCAAACATGTTCTCTACTGTGTAAATTTTAACAGCATATTTACTGAACAACGATAAGATAGCCTTAAAAACTGATAGGGAACCAGCAACAACATCTTTAATCTTATATCAATTTCAAACTAAACATGCTAACAGTTAGATGAGAGTTAAACCTTTAAGCAGTCTAATCCAATCCAACACAAAACTTCACAGAACTGCTTAAACAAGTTTGATATAAATGGAATGGACAAAGCACAACCTCTAAACAAATAAAACAAGGAAATAAAAATAAATAAATAAATAAATAAAACGCACTCACAGTGTCCAAAGAAGAGGCAACATGCACGTGTTGACCAGTCTGCTGTACCTGTGTGACAGGTGAAAAGCCCTGATTTGCAGAGGACATCCAAGGTTGTGACGCTACAGATGCATGCACTTGAGGCATTGGTTGAAACTGGGATGATATATGTACAATATTTTGTGGTTGGCCAACACAAAGCCATAAGAAATTATAATAAATAAACTAAATAAATAAAGACCCAACCAACAAGACAAGCAAGTTAGCATAAGAGAATGATGTCTCACTGTATAAGATGAAGGTGTTATTCCAGGCGAACTCAAGCTAGTCAAATGATTATTCATTGCAGGGACAGCATGCTGAGACGGTATAGCCTGTGATGAAGGCATTGAACTGTGGACAGGCTGACCAGGCATCAGAGGAAATTGATGAATTTGATGAGAAAACTGCATGGGCTGACTTTGAATAGCTTGCATCCCTACATTTGAAGGAGAAATACCTGGTCCAACAGGCCGAAACTGTTGGGAAGGTGCTGTCATAAATGACTGTCCTTGCTGTGTCGGAAGCACTGGTCGAAACTGGAGCCAGAGTCACAATATGTTAATCAAAAGTTGTGCAAAAATGCAGATGACAAAGCCACAAATTATGAATCATTACATGTATTGTTGCTTAGGTATACATAAAACAAATGATTTTCTAAATACCTGTAGAACCCAATGGGTATAGGCCAGAGTGGCTAATACACAGAGGGAGAAAGACTTCAAAAGAAACAGGCTTACAGGTGTGATAGGTTTGTTAGAAATTAAGGTAGAATACTGGATAAAATTCTAGAGAATTGTATTGCAAGAGAATATGTGTATCGAGAGGTTTCGAGCACCTTCCAGCTTAGGCTCTCACTTTTCAGATAACAAAACTTGTGATACCCTGCTAAAATTATTTTACCCCTTATATACTATTACTAGCTTAGTACTACTGCTGCACTTGACAATCCTACTCAGCCTGCCTACTCAGCCCGCCAGTAACAAACTCAAACGCCTGCCACTAACAACCTACCTCTTACAAATCTCACAGTCTCTTTGCTGGCTAACACTTTAATTCATCCCTGGAATACCCTTCTTGTGTTTCCTTTGGTAAACATTAGTAATGGGAGGTCTAACTAGGTGTTTGCTGACCCAAATTATCATCATTAGCTTTGTACGGAAAACTAGTAGTAGATATAACAAATCAGTGTTCCCTTACTTTCTACAAAATCAAATATTTATCTATTACAACAGGTAACCAGATTATTTTAACAGAGATGAATCAATAAAATATTGAGCTTTTTATAACAATAAAGACTAGCTAAATTATGACATTTCACATTTACTTCATATTTCTAAGAGAAAAACGTAACAGAAAATTTTAAAATAAACAGTAAACTGATCCTTATTCAAAAATTAGCCAAGACTGATGAAATATTCGCATAAGAAATACCACTAGCAGCTGAAGTAAATGTTCAACATAAAATATAACAGAGAAGTAAACTCATTATAAGTGAACTAATAATAACTGTCAAATGAACCGTGTTCAGATTCAATACCTGTCCAGAGGATTGAGAATTATTGGCCATTCCAGATCATGGACAAGCTCCCTAAGCAGCTGAAACTATTAAAAGATTAATGAGAAAGGCATTTCATATGAAATGACTATCTAATCACTGGTAACTTACAAAGTCACAAACAGAACATAGAAAGCCACCAAGATTTCAAACTTAATCAAGTTGCTAATCACTGATTGACAATCTTCACTGGCTAATGAAAATGAAAACATCTCAATTTGTCGAAGCATCATTTATAGCACTCTGACTTAAAATCCAATATAAACCTAAAGAAAATAAGTATATACACAAGTCAACCCATCCAATTTGCAAAATCTTTACAGTAAAACAAGCTTTCCAGACTCAAAATATGCCCAAATAAATGTAGCGTTCACAAATATACCATAACAAAAGTCATTACCCACTAAGGCACCACGACAGTTCAAGAAAACAAAATTTATTTAAGAATATCTTTCCACCCAACTATTCTCCTTTCATGCAACTAGTAAGTCCTAAAATTGACAAGTGAAAGCAATCGAATTTAAGCTCATTTACAATATATATAAATGAAACAACGAACCAACCTAAAGGTCAAAGCAAAACTTGAACGGTTAGACATATCAAAAATCGGCCACAAGTCATATTTTTACCTAAAGCAGCAGGACCCAAATTAACGTTTCTTTTACCAGAAAGACGAATAAATTATATGTACCACTAAACATAAGAAAATGAACTCAGCAAGGAAACTAGATTCGCACAGATATATTTGCATAACAACATTGCAATATAAAAAGAAAAGAGAGAAAAATACACATAACAAATGCTCACAGGTAAAGAAGAGAGTGAGAGCTGCAGTGAGTAGAGCGGTCGAAGGCGAGATTTGTACCTGTTGTCGCTTGGTTTATGAGGTGTTAGGGTTTAAGAGGAAAAACAAAAATTTAAGTTTTGATCGACCAAAGTGCATTTGTTCTTTTCTGATTTTGTTTATAATACGTTTACGATTATAGCCTCAAAAAAATTTTGTTTTTAAGATTGGAAATTCCTGTTATAATAATAATAATAATAATAATAATAATAATAATAATAATAATAATAATTATTATTATTATTATTATTATTATTATTATTATATGAAATATAAGATTACCTTTTAAAAAATCAAATTTTTAATTTTTTTCAAAATTATTTTTTATAAAATTTTATTTACATTTATATTTTTATCCTTGAATTTAAATTTTATTTTCGAAATTTATCGAATTATTTTCGCAATTTCTAATATTATGTTTGGCAGTAGCGTTTTTCACGGAGAGTTTAGTGTTTTGAATCGGTCAAAACTCTAAAAGCGTTAAAAATATGTGTTTGGTCTTCAGCTTATAATCTTCCCCCAGAGTTTTTTATAGAGTTTCCAAAACGTTGCTGAGAGGAACGTTTAGAGTTTCAATTAGAGAATTTAAACTTACTCTTCCAAAATTATCCTTATTCATACTAATTTCAAATTAATTTCTCTTTTTATCAAATTATTTGAAGATAATTACTTTTTAATTAATTATTTTATTTTTGGTCTTAATAAATTAAATATATTTCTTATAAAGACAGAGAAAAAAAAAGTTGATTATTACACATGTATTATTTATTTTTTTTTTGTTATTTATTGAAACAAATTAATTTCATTCTAAAATCATATTTTAAATTTAAAAATAATTATTTTTTTTTATATCATGTCCTTTTACGTCATTTAAACAGTATTAGATAATTAAAACGCTAGTTTACCAAACAATGTTAATTAAAAACGCTAGTTAAAACGTTAAACGCTATCCGTTATTTAAAAAACACTAAACGCTTGAAAATAAACTAAATGTTGTCCAAAACGCTAAACACTAATAAAAACGTTGGTCGCGCCAAACACCGCCTAAATCGTTGTTAAGCCCACGTCAGAATAAACTTTTCTGATAATCTTTTCATCAGCGTGCGGATCTAAACTTTTCTAATAATCTTTTCATCAGCGTGCGGATCGCAAACTCTAAAGCGAATGTTTTTTTTTTTTGAAATTTTAATTAAGGATAAAAATGTCAGCACAATTTATGGAATACAAATAAACTTTCAAAATAATTAATTTTGCACGATTTTAAAATGAATCTATTTTTAAAATTCAAACTTTAAAAAATCATTTATAAAAAGTTCCAAATAAAATTACTAACCAATAATGTGTAGCCTAGCCGTAGTCAACTTAAGTGTGAAAATAGGTCAGATCGCTATTTTTTTTTTTTAAATAGTAATTCTCATTTATAATTTTTAATAAAAAAAATAAAAAATAAAAAAAAATAAAAACAAACAAACAAACAAAGTCTGTGACATTATACCATGATCTTTCCACTTTGGAAGTAAAAGCTAAAGAGGCTAGGGCATGAGCCACCTCATTTCTCTGTTTGGAAATGTGGTCCACATGCAAATCCCTGCCTTTTGACAAAGGTTTCTAATATCCGAAAATAAAACTTCCAAATTATCTAACTGAGAGCTAGACATGTTGACCCGATTATAAACTACTAAAGCATTAACTAGCAGAATATCAATTTTGACTTTTATCCCTAACCCAAAATAAACTTGGTCTAAGCGTTAAGGCCTCAGCATGAATTATAGAAGCAGGTTCTAAAGATAAGCAAGAGCACGCCAAAATGATGAATCCAGAGTCATTTGTAAAAGCCATCACAAGACCTACATCAAAGGAGTTCGGTTTGAAAGCAGAATATGTATTTAAACTCGATTTTGGGGCAAGAAAAATACAGAATTGACACGACGGATAGGGATAAAAGTGACTGATTTTAGAAGCAGCAAGCAGCGTTAAACGATCGTTGAAACTCCTTAAGAAAGTTTAAGGCTCATTCAAAGCAGCTTTGGGGAGAAATACAAGACTGGTCATTCATTTTCCTATTTCTATTTCCCCAAATTAACCACATCATGCAGCAAAAAAACTCAAGATTTTGCAGACCTATAGAGGAATATAGACAAATCAATATATCAATTAACGAACAGGCATTCCTCTGAGAGATGACGAAACTGAGGAAAAGAGAGGCTTACTAGGCGAGTTTAGTATGCTTACACTATAGAAGAGCATGTGCGCCATCTTCAATGCGGGAATTACAAAGATAACGGATTGCGCTATCGATGATTTTCTTGCGACAAAGATTCATTATTGTGGGGATCGCATTATTACAACATTTCCAGATGAAGATTCTGATTTTTAGAGGAATAGAGAGATTCCACATCAGTTTCTACCAATAAAACATTAGACCCTAATTAGAGGAAGAAGAAAAACTTATGGAGTTTATTGCTACTCGATAACCACTATGTACTGTGAAGGAACCAAATTTCTCATAATGCCAAAACCAACTATTAGGGTGCGAGTGGATTGACAGGGGTATGGACATTATTCGTTGAGCACCTATCGGGCCAAACATTCTTTCAGTAACTTCTCTATTCCAGGTTCTACTATGAGAATGAATAAGCTTATCAACTATCGCATTTGAATCTTGAAGGGTATTTGTTGGTGTAAAAGTTGATTCTGCAAAAAGACAAGGGTCCATTGAAATAGAGGTTGTTCTACCATCACCAATACTTCTTCGCAGACCTTACTTAAGTAGATCTCTTCCCCACATGATGCCTTGCCAAACGTGAGAGGATCCTGCCTTTGTCGTTGTCTCCAAAACAGTTCAGTTCCTAAAATATTTGGCTCTTAGAGTTTTAGCAGTAAGGAAGGAAGGGTTTATCAGTATTCTCTAAGCTTGTTTCGCTAGTAGAGCTCTGTTGAACCTTTCTAAGTCTTTGAAGCCCGTAACGCCTTGGTCTTTTGGAGAACATAACTTCTCTCAGCTGCACCAACTCACCTTTGATAAGTTTAGAATTTACCTATATTTTAGTATATTTTATGAGCTTAAATACATAGAAATTGAGCATAAAAGTTAAGATATTAAATGGATTTCTAGTAATTCTAGAATATTTTATTGAGATAGGGACTTGGACGAAAATATTTGGGAAAAGAAGGTAAAACAAGCAAAAATTAGGACAAAGAGGGACCAAATGGAATTTCATCCAAAGTTTAAAAGTGTAACACCCTGAACCCCCGCATCGACGGAAAGGGAACGCGGAGACCGGATGTCACATGCGGAGACAGCTACAAACATACAGATACAGAAATAGACAGATATACAGAAAATAGATTTACAAAGTAGAAATCAAATCTGTAAGACAGTTCTTATAATTCCAAAATCAAATAGTTCAAACAAAATCCAACATAATTCGGGAATAAAACTCTTAATGTTCAAAAGTACTTAATCTGAAAACAAATCCAAAAAACATGGTTCAGCGGGTACAAATATAGAAATATGTCTAGATAAAATAAAACATAAATGCAATCCAAGTTTGAAGAGGATGCCATGTGATGCTCGATGCTAGTGATATCCTACTATCCCACCTGACTGTTTGAACTCAGCAAATTCCATTCCCAAAAAGGGTTCAAAACATACAAAACAAAAATGAAAACAACGAAGGGTCAGACTATCGGTGTCTGGTTAGTAAGTCAATGCCCAACAAACACACACAAATGCGTCTTATTAAACAAAATAGCATATCATACACATATGCAGGTTAGTTAACAACCAAAGGGTACAAACAGAAGCAAACAAGTTGTTTATCAAATCAAGTTATCCCCAAATAATCCCCTTTAAGTGATTTAGGATAAGTGATTACAAATTATTGCATTTACCGTCTGAAAAAGGCTTTACAGATGTCAAATTATTTTCGAAAGAGAGACTGAAACCGAATAGTAGTTCGGTAAGCAGCCCGACATGTATTTCGGTCAGAGAGCACTACCAGACTTAACGAATTGTAATTCGGTAGACAGTCCGGTAGGTAGCTCGGTCAGAGAACAATTTTACGATTCCAAGGAAGGTTTAAGTGACAGTTTGGTTCCTAATCCGGTATGAAGCTCGGTCAGAGAGTTTCAAGTCTCCCAGACACACACCGAATTGTAATTTGGTATCTAACTCGGTGAAGAGCTCGGTCAGAAAGGTTGAATAGTCTTCTAAGACTCATTCCGAACTGTAGTTCGGTAGCTAGTTCGGTAAGAAGTTCGCTCAGAGAGTGAATCTAATGATCTCAAGGCTGACTGAATTGTATTTCGGTAACCAGCTCGGTAAGAAGCTCGGCCAGAGACCATCCTATGTCTAGTTTTCCAGTTTTTAAGTGACAATCCGGTACCTAGTCTGGTATACAGTCCGGTTACGAACCTTGGACACATTTTTAGTCTAGTTCAGATGATGTCGCTCGATATACCAGTTCTAACTATCAAATGAGTCTAATCCTAACACCTACAGCCAGTTAGGAGTCACAATTCATACTACCCAAAGTTAGAACCCAAAAGACATTAACTAGCATCAACAAAAACAAACCAAACATATCAAACATACGTAGCCAGAAGCAGAACAGTTCATAATCACAGAGTTCAGATTACCCAAATATTTAGGTGTTTAACTTACTAGGCATGTCCTTAGTTTAATAATAAAATCGGGAACAGAAACAGACAGATAGGGTTAAACCCTCAGAAGTGGATCAAAGATCCCAGAAGTGATGCCGTCGCATCCAGACAGTGAGCAAAGCTCCAGAAGTGATGTCGTCGCATCCAGAAAGTGGTTGGCAATCAAGGCCATATACGCTTTCGCGCATCGATGTATACATCTAGCTTTCCCTAACAACATGCTGGTCTTATCGTATTAACCTTAGGACAGGACTTTAATAGATTACATAATTCAGATTCCAGATTACAGAATTCAGATTCCAGATTACAGACAGATACGGATATCAATTTAATATGTCCACATATAAGCAATAGAAACCAACAGAATATATTCAGATAATATACTGATATAACAACAGCAATTTTACCCAAACAGTTTATATCAAATGCAGCAAATTATGTTATTCAATTCAAATTTCAACTTATATCAACTTAACCGATATTGCAAACATCCAAACAGACAAAGGCAGACAATTGTAAGGGCGTAAACACGGCTACTAACCTTATTCGCTAATCCAAATCCACCGAAATTACTCCGGTTGACGATTCCCAACTTGGTCTACACCAAATCAAGAATAAAACTCATCATTTCCCAAATTGAGCAAATTAGGGATTACAACAATCAAAAATCAAAGTTTCAATTAAAACCCCAAAAGACCCAAACATCTATATTACAATCCTAGGGTCTCAAAACCCAAAATCAATTGTAACACAAACTCCAAATCGCCAAACCCTAATTATAGTTAAAATCCCCAAATCAATAAAAGTTGATTCAAACCATAAGAGAAGAAGAATCATTACCTAGATGTGAAGAAATCAAGACCAATACCAAATCCCAAGTGCAACTTCAACAATTAAAGCTTTGAAAATCGTGGTCCTGAAATCCGCGGAGAGGTTTTGGTTGAGAGTGTTTTGAAGAACACGTGAAAGTAGTTTTCTAGGTTTTGGTGACAAATGAATTAAAACTCATCCTTTTCATATTTATATGGGTGGCAAATATCACCACAAACCCATATGTTTTAAATTAATTTAAAATAACACCATTATGTTTTAAATTAATTTAAAATAACACCATTTTAGAATTAATTACATAATTAACTCAAATATCAAATTGTTTTCAAAATCCACCCAAAAGTAAACTTAGTCAAATCATTTGGTCAAATCGAAAAAGTCAATATTTTTCTAAAATGCCCATTTTACCCTTATAATGAAAATAAATAAGAATTACTAAAATTTTCAAATAAGCAGACAAATAGCCCCAGATTACGGACGTGACAAAAAGAATGATGAATTATTGACCAAAAGGGCATATGTCGCCTATCTCTCTCACCTGTTTGCTCAAAGATGATGGTGACATAAGAAGCAGCACATGCAAACCTCGCCTTAAGGAAAAAATAAAGAAGGCAACAAGGAATGATCTCGCCTCAACAGGCGAAGTGTTTAGGCAGCAAAAAGGATTGTCGCCTTAACTCAGGCGACTAGCTAAGGCTAGTAGATTTAATATCGCCCAAGGAAGAATAAAGCATTAAGGCGACACTTAGTCCTTATCGCTAGAAGTTCTTTTTGAAATATCAAAATAGGCGAGAAGAAACTTCTTATCGCCTATAATTTTGGCAACGCATAAGGCGATGATCAAGCAATATTTCGCCTAAGAAGTTTGTTATCTGGCAAACCGTTTGACGATAATATAAAATGTCATCTGAGTTCAGGGTAAGAACAGACGACATAAAAGGAAAATTTGTTAATTCGCCAATTTGTGCTTCTTTAGTAGTTTTGTTTCAAAATTGCCACTGAGCAAACTCTATAAATAGCAGCTCAGTTGAAGCACTAAGGACCTTTTGACATTTCATTAATCAGAGCTAAAAATTCTAGAATCTCCTGTTCATTCTTAAGAGATTTATTTCGTTGAAGTTTCTAGAAGAAGTTTTGTACTCTGTTTTCTGTGATCATTGAGATTTAGCTTGAAGATAGCAAAGCGAAGACTGTGACAGCGTCCTACTTCTATCTTCTTTGGTAAGATTTAGATCTTATAGCATATCGATGATGATTTTGTGAAGAATTGATTAAGTTAAAGTAGATATGTTAGCTAATAGCTCGTACAGTTGTTCAATTATATCTTTTTCTTATTTTTTGCCCCGTCCCCGTCTCGTCGTACGAAATCAAAATATAGGGGGATCTATTGTCGAAGTTGATTCTAGTTGTGAAATTCTAGTTCAAATTATAGTTAGATTTGCTGAAATTTCATGTGATTATTGAATTACAAGAACGAGAGTTAAGTAATCTTGTTATTCTGTTGCTCAATTTAGATCAGAGATGGCAATTTAGTTTCAGATTTAAGAACAGAGGATCATTGTATTACAGATAGACAATATATCTGATTTTCTACGGATTGTACTTATTAGTTACATGAATTGTAGTATAGAGTATATGCAATTGTGTGACTCAAATCTGTTAGATTGAATCGACAGATCTTCTAGCAGATCAATGAAGATGATTTAGACAGTGAATCTGAAATCTAGAGTTGAATTAACAGATTAGAGGATGATTAACAACAGAAAAGAGCAATTCAATTTGTTTCAATTGAGATCATTGAATTACTAAGCAGTAATCCACGAGATTGCAGTCATCCAACCGAAAGGACATTTATTGGACTAAGTGAATCGAGGATCATTGAAGCCGAGATCCATGAGATTGTAGTAATCCACAACTTCTTTGAAGCCATTCATACTTCTTCTGTCTTTTTTTACCCCACCTTTTTAATCGTGCATAGACAAAACTTCATTGAAGTCGCCTCCAATCAACCATGACAGTGTGTCAATATGGCTTAATCTTTTCATCAAATCTCACGATTGATATCTTTTGTTGGTTTTTGGATGGCCATAGAATCTTGATAATCTTCAATTGCGCTTACCATTTACTTTAATAATTCCATCAATATGACCATTAGAGATAGAATTCATAAAGAATTGGATTAGGTCCTTCTATAACATCATTAGACCCCTTTTACTCCTTCTGGTGTCGATGAACACACTATAAAGAAAACCTAACTTATACTTCACAGATTCTACCTTTTTTCAAACAACTTTGTTTGGACAGGAAGATCAAAGTTGGGGAATTTTGAAAAATGACCCTTTTCAAGGCGTTTGAACGAACGGGGATTTTCAAACCTCGTGCATTGCAAAATAAGACGATCATGGCTCTCAGCAAGCCCGCTACACATCTCCTACAGCTGGGCTCACCGTTATCCTTTCCTTAATTGTATTACTCTCGTCTTTTACTTTATTGTTGGTAGGTAACAATGTTTAAATTACCTCTGCTTTGTGTTTTCCGGGGGAGCATGGTTCAAGGTGGTTATCATTGATGGTCTCAAATTGCTGCTTATTAATTCCATTGTGGCAATTGGTAGTATCACATGTATTTGTGTTCAATCTGGCCACTCGTTTCCATTTTTTTGGCGAGGATTTTCAATAGTGTCAAAGGTTTTGGGTGACTGCACAGTCTCTTCTCTCTTTGGGTGGGCATTTACAAGAGTGTTATGTGTATAGCTGGTTTTGGTGATGCTGGGGCATAGTAATTTTTGGTTGATCGGATATGAATGGTTTTCTGCTATAATCTCTTTTCTATAGTGGGGGTTCTTGTAAGGGTTTATTAAGCTGTCATGATTGGTGTTGGTTTTGGTGTTGCAAGAGATTGGTAAATTTTGGTTGTGAGAGTGTGAATGTGTTTGAACTTTGAACATTGATTTCTAATTCCATGTAGGGTTTTTTAGGTTGTTGTAGGTGTTGTTTGTTTTGGATTTATTGGAGCATGAAAGGTCGGGTGGTGTGTGTTTGGATGTATTTGAGCTGTTTTCTACGTTTTAGATCTAAAAATCTCCTTTGGAGCATGAAAGGTCAGGTGGTGTGTGTTTGGATGTATTTGAGCTATTTTCGACGTTTTAGATCTACAAATCTCCTTTGAAATGATGTAATTTGTTCTTGTTTATCAACATGGGATTGAGGTGGGAGAGACAACGCATCATGCGAAGAGCCAGGGATGAGTCCATCAGCATCCATGATAATAGGCACGCCACTTAGTTCATGTAATGTCCAACCCCCGCCCATGGCAGAGCCGTAGAATGTTGGCTGGAGCGCTACATTAACAATATGCATTCAAAAGGATCCAAGACAATAGTGATTGAAATAAATAATGAAACCAATTTATCAAAGGTACTTCAATAATATGTTAATGAAATAAATTTCCAATATGTAATTCAAACATTATGCGACGACTATATGCATGCGAAAGCGTAAATAACTTTTTGCAAAAACAATTAATACAATGAAAGTATAAAATCAATTGAAGGCCAATCAATAAACAATTATAATTCAATATAAAAAATTTACATGATTTCAAAGTTTAATAGAAACACAATTAAAAATTAGATATGTCATGATCATGAAGATGTATCGACACTATAAGAAGACCTCCGTGCTCTGCTCGATCGTACTTGTCAATTTACATGTGTATTCACACATGTAGGGAAAGAAAAAAGGAAAATAAAGAATGGTCAGACTTACGTCTGGTTTTGACCTATGTCCCAAAATAATCATACACGTATACATATAGCTTCTATAGTGCAATGCGATCACACGATACAATTCTATAATGGATATATCTAAATCCACTCCCTTTCATTCAAGGCATAGATGTTACACCTGAATCCCCTACCCCCGACGGAAAGGACGTGGAGAACAAATGTCACATGCAGAATGAAATAGGCCGATGAATATAATTAACGCAAACAAACATAATTAAGAAACCTTGCAGAAATATGTTAATTATTCAAAGTGCACCAAATCTGATAGTTCAAATACAGTTCCAATAAAGATATAATCAAACTGAAAGATCCAAAATATCTAGTTTGAATTAAGTCCAAAATCGAAATATAATAATAAGGATAACAAAGTCTTGAAAAAGATGTCAAATGATGTCTGATTTTGACATGAGTGTAATATCCTGCTACTCCACCTGACTGTCTGAACTCAGCAATTTCCATCCTAAACGGGTTCAAAACATACAAAACAAAAATGAAAATCACGAAGGTTCAGACTATCGATGTCTGGTTAGTAAGCCAATGCCCAACAAACACACACATGATGTGTCTTATTTAACATAATAAAATGTCACACACATATGGAGATTAGTTAACAACCATGAGGTAACAAACATGATCAAACAAGTTGTTAAGGAACATAAATTATTCTTATTTTAATTCATTTAATGCGGTCTAGGATAAGTGATTATAGATTATTGAAATTACCGTCTGAAAGTAGAATTTAAAAGTTAATATTTTATTTCGAAATAGTGTTCGACACCGAATTGTTAGTTCGGTACCAAACTTGGTGATCAATTCAGACAGAGAGCATACCCAACTTTACCGAATTGTAGTTCGGTAGCAAGCTCGGACAGAATAGTTATTATGGATCCTGAAAGTTATACCGAATTGTAATTCGATAGTTATTTCGGTAGCTAATTAGGACAGAAGGTTATCTGAGTTCCTATAGTTACACTGAATTGTAGTTCGGTAACTACTTCGGTCTTTAATTTGGACAGATGGTGTTTTTAGTTCTCACTGTCTCACCGAATTGTAAATTCGGTATGAAGATCGGTAAAAAGTTCGGACAAAGAACCAAAACTGGATCCTAAGATTGACTATCGTACTATAGTTCAGTACTAGTTCGGTACTAAGTTCGGACAAAGAGTATTTTTATTGGTCGCAAGGCTGACCAAATTGTAATTCGTTAACTAGCTCGGTGACGAGTTCAGCCAGCGACCCCATACACATTTTCAGCTTATTTCAAATTATTATTTTTGTTGTTCAAGTTCTAAACATCCACATGGGTCTATTCCTATCGCATATGGCTAGTTAGCGGTCAAAATATGCTACCAAAAGGTTAGAACCCATTGAACACCAACAGACATAAATCAAAATTATTCATACCAGACATCCATAAGCAGAAGCAGAGCGATTTTTAGTATAATATACTTCAGATTGTCACATTATTAGATTGTGTTTAACTTACCAGGCCTGTCATTAGCTTAAATACAGAAATGAGGAACAGAAAACTGACAGAAATAGGGTAAACCCTCAAAGGTGGATCAGAGATCCCATAAATGATATTGTCGCATCCAAAAATGAGCAAAGTTCCAGAATAATGCCGTTACATCCAGAAATTATTTGGCAATCAAGGCCAAATAAGCTTTCGCGTATCGATATATACATCTAATTTTAACTATAACATGTTGGTCTTATCGTACTAATTTAGGACAAAACCTTTATACATATTATAGAGTTATATTCTCAGTTTAGCAGACATATAAGAATATCAATTCACATATCCACATTAAAGTAGCAGAGTTAAACGGAATTTACAAAATTTACAGAATCAACAGATAGTGTACAAATATAACCCAATTAATTATACACAAATGCAACAACAATACATGATAACCAATCTCAGATTTTTAGATTTCAGATTATTGTAATTAATTAATTTACTGCACAGTAAAGCATATAGAAACATACAATCATGGGGCATAAACATTGCTACTAACATCTGTCGCTAAATCCAAATCCACCAAAATCACTCTGGCTGACGATCCCCAATTTGATCTAAATCAAATCAAGAATTAAACAAATGAGTCCCCAAATCAAAGAGTTAGGGTTTATAATTGAACCGCGAATAAAATCTCAAATCAAACCCAAAAGACCCAAAATACACATATTGAAAATGTGCTGGCGGCATAGCCCCTTGTCGCCTGCCATGTCACCAACACACGATGTCATGCCGAACGAAGGGACTGGCGACTGTTGAATCGAATGAGTGAGATGTTGTAGCGACTGGCGACAAGGCCTTTATGTCGTCAGCCTTTTTGCCATACACCGAATTGAGATTTTTAAACCTAAATTGGTCGAGTTTCATTCATTCTTTTCACGTAATTCGAATTCTCTCGCCTTGTGATTATCTTCTCTCTCGAATCCCTCGCTATCTCTTCATGGACACAACTCCAGTAAGCAACCTCTCGACCCTTCTTCCACTTTCGCTTGATGATAGAATGATTGCTAGGGTTTGTTGGGTCTTATTGTGGTTGATTGGGGGATTTCTTGGTTATTGATTAGTTAGGATTTTGGATAAGTGAAAACCGTAGATTGACGTAGTGATTGCAACCGTGATTTAAATTCGGGTTTTGAGTCTTCTTGTTATCGTCGTCATCTATAGTACATTTAATCTTCATTTTCTTCGCGATAAGAATAGGTCTCATTATCCGCACGCCAAGTGTTCGATCTATTGTCTAAACAAATTCTTATTCCTTATTAGGCGAAGCGGACGATGCCGAGGATCGTATCGGGGATGCCTAACTTAACTTATCTACGGAAGAAATGTTAGCAACATCGTTTTAAACTCTATATGTGCTTGATGTTTGCTTTATTGAAATGTGCATTAATTTGGATAACCATATAATCATATGAAATGTTAATTGGTAGCATAGGTAATAATGATAGAATGGATAATGATTGTTGTTATTGCTTGGTTAATTGCTGGATATAGATATGTTGATAAATATCTTGCATGATTAGACTTAGGTTTGGTTAGTTAGAGCTGAAAATAAATGGATAAGGCACTAGTAAAGTACCCGACAAATGTTGATTGAAAATCGATGGATTGATATAAATTATAATGTGCATTGTTAAATTGATGTGTGCTTTGATCACCTAATTAATCAATTTATGATTGCCCTAGTCATGGTTGAAATAGTGATGGAATGACATGTCATTAAGGGTACCCGAGATATCTCAACCTATTGAAAATATAGGACTTTTGGTTTAACTAACCACCATTGGAATTGAGTTATGACTCCTATTGAGCGCCTATTGTATTGTGGTTTTCGGACCTAATTGATGGAATCCTAAGGTAGTTGACTGTCCCAAGGGGGAATAAACGACATTACGGATTTTAGTTTTCGATCTCTATTGTGTGGCTTCGACCTAATTGATCCCGTTACGTTATCGAAATTAGATTAGTGACAGTCTTGATAAGTTGGAACTCTAATATGAATGTTATTATGTGATGGTTGCCTAGTGTATAATTGATTGTTTTTGGGATTTTAAATGAATGTAGAGAACCTGTATGGTCACTTAATAATGTCAAATGTATACAATGAACATAATTGGAACTAGATGAGTTATACATTTGATTGAACATATAAATAGCATTGAAATTGAGCGAGTTTGTATTCCTTTATTATTGTTTGATAATTTTGATGCATTTATGTGCCGCCTCATGATTATATGATTTAATAGGCGCATTTGTTTGTGGTTGTTGGAGTGTGACTTGCTAACCAGACATCGATAGTCTGACGTTGTTTTTCTTCCATTTTTTTCTTATCTCTCCTACTGAATGTGAAACAGATGATCGAGCAGCTTGAAGTCTTCAAGTATCTCCATTGAAGCATGTCAATTTTCTAGCATTTTTGAACTTTTAAGTGAACTTATATGTTGTCTTCTGGGACTAGTGTTTAAAAGGAATTATAAACTATTTATTTTGGTATTCTTGGGTTTATGATGTTTTAAACTATTTATTTTGGGATTTGTAAACCATTGATTGGATTATTTATATGAATTGTGAACAGGTTTAGATATCAAATGAGTTTTATTGATTATTTTATAATAGGTTCAGGAAATTATTTTATAATCGACTATTTTTAATATAAATGTTTATTGGAAAAATTATAAAATATAAGCTTTTCAAACTTCAACTTTAAATAAATAAATCATCCAAACTTTATTTAGGTTTATAAATTTTTAAAAGTTTGAAACTTAAAAAATAAACCAAATTGACTAATATACCCTTAAAAACGCGCTTCACAGCATCACCAGCCTGTGAAGCGCGCTTCACATGCTGGTGATGCTGTGAAGCAGGTCTATAAGGGCATGTTGGTCAATTTGATTTATTTTTGAAGTTTCAAACTTTCAAAAGTTTAAAATTTTAAAATAAAGTTTGAATGGTCTATTAACTTAATTTAAAATTTGAAATGACTAAAAATGAATTCATCTCATGTTTATTTTTTGCATCTATTGTAATGAATGAATGATTGTAATATGATGATCCGGTCTCCATTCGCGGCTTTGCCGTGACCGGGGTTTGGGCGTTACATCTTCACTATATGGACGACAACACCAATGTCTCTCAGATTCTACTTGCAGCTACCGTCAGTGTATAGCAATCTTAGAATTTAGTCTAGCTAATCGGGTCTCATGATGGAATGGTAAAATCATTAGCGATTCTTTGTCACAAAAGGAAATCTCATCTTAACTTCTTAGCAATGTGACCTTGTATACTTCCTTCTTTAAATCAATCAAAAGATACAAGTATACAAGTCTCATCTTGCATCATTCCCTAGAATAATTAAGGCGACTACACATACAAGTGTGCCAGTCTCCTATACTTGATAATATACTCTTCGAATATATAATTTCAAATAAATATACTTGACGGCATGAGCACTTCATAAACAATCAACAAACATTATACAAGAACTAAGCATTAAAAATTCAGATATTACAATCTACGTAGACCCAAAGACCTAGAATGTAAAGAGAAGACATCTCTAGGTACCATTTTTGTAAGTGGATCTACTACCATGTCATGAGTAGATATATATTTGATAGACACAATTTTCTTAGCCATGATATCTCTGTAAAAAATTGTATTTAGTCTCTATGTGTTTAGATTTGCTATGATAATTAGCATTCTTAGTATATGTCATTGCTCCTTGGCTATCACAATATACAGTATCTGGCTCGGGCTCATAACATTCCAAGAATCATTTGAGCCAAATAACCTCTAGTATAGCCACTGAGCATGCATAAATGTAGCTTCCTTGGTGGAAAGAGCAATACAAGTCTGCTTCTTATTTCTCCAAGAAATAGCCATATGGCTAAGTATGAACGCATACCCTGAAGTGTATTTTCTCTTATCCAAGTTATCGCCTCAATCTGCATTTGTGTATTTATCAAGTGAGTATCACCACCGTGATAACACGGAGAATAGTCCGTAGTTCCTTTTAGATAGGGAAGTATTCTTTTGACAGTTTTCCAATATTTCTTACCGAGGTTGGCTTAATACCTATTTAACAGTCCAACTATGTAACATATATCAGGTCTAATACACATCAGCACATACATCACACATCTAATGGCGTTAGTATAACACATATTTTTCATATTCTCTCGCTCTCGCAGAGTTTTAGGGCACACATCTAGACTTAAAGTCTGTCTTTTTGCTATGGGTGTGTCCATTGGCTTACAATCAGCCATTTGGAAGAGGTTCAAGGATCTTTTGAATGTAGGGTTCTTGCGATAACGCCAAGATCTTTCTTTCCCGATCTCTTGAGATTTTTCCAAAATCTAAACCACCTCACTTGCGTCTTTCATTTCAAAAGTAGTAGACAACTAGTCATTTGTCTCGAGTAAAAACTTCTTGTTATTACATGCCAATAAAATGTCGTACATATATAAAGACAAAATCATAAACTTTTATTTTGATCTTTTCACGTACACACCTCTTTCACTTTGAATCCATACGTTAAGACAGATTCATGAAACCAAAGGTACCATTGCTAGAGGATTGTTTGAGTCCGTAAATGGACCTCAATAGTTTACAAACTTTACCTTCTTGGTCTTGAGTTACAAAACTTTCAAGCTATTCCATGTAAATCTCCTCCTCTAGTCCTCCATCGATGAATGCAGTTTTAACATCCATTTCATGTAACTCAAGATCCTTGTGAACAACAAGTGCAAGGATGAGGCGAATAGATGCAAATCTCACCACTAGAGAGAAAGTCTCTTCATACTTTATACCTTTTTGTTGAGCATATCATTTTACCACCAACCTCACCTTAAATCTTTCGATCGATCCATCTGCCTTCCGTTTGACACGAATGACACATTTGTTTCCGATGGCTTTTTTATTAGACGGTAAATTGACCAAGTCCCAAACATATGTGGCCAAGTTATAGAAGATTGTTACTCTATCTACCATAGAAGCTGAATATGTGGCAGTAACCGAAGTTAGTAAATAAATGATATGGCTTCAAGGTTTGTTAACTAAGTTAGGATTTAAGCAAGAGAATAATATTTTGTACAGTGATAATCAGAGTGCGTTATATTTGGCTAAAAAAATTAGCATTTCATTCAGGAACAAAGCATATTGGACTCCGATATCATTTTATATGGGTGTTACATGTTGGCTGTTTAAATTATACTTGATATTGCTTCTCTATGTATCACAACATTACATAAGCATATAGATCTCAGTTTGTGACATGAACTAAGTTTCCTTAAGTAAAAAGTAGAAAAGATAATTTCATCATCATATAATTGAACTAAGTTTCCTTAAGTAAAAAGTAGAAAAGATAATTCCCTCATCATAGAATTAAGCAGATTTAATGAAGCATCAATTTTACTTGTTCAAACATATTGTGTTACTTGTATTTTGCAATCTAATTTAGATTATTTTTCAATCTGATTTGGAGAAGTGATAATTTTCACAATTCTCAACTTTTACAAAAATTCATAAGTTTTTTTTTTTTTTTTTATGTATCACTTTGTGGTTAAATGTAAAATATATCAATCATTTAATTATTCATTTTATAAGGTTGTTGTTATCATAATTATGCTTTTGCATAACGTAAATGTTTTTTTTTATAAACATATTGGTAGTTATTTTTTCTTTTAATTTGTTTTGAATAATTTTTTAGTTATTTTCAGTTAGGAAATGTTTGGTGTACCTAAAATAATATAGAAAATATACATAATCTCTCTTATTTGGTTTAAAATCTTCAAACTACCCTTCTACTTCTGTGGAGAATATATTTAATTTTTTTTTTGTTATCAATCTCAATTCTTATATTTTCAAGAAACATTAATATTCAAAGTTAAAGTTGTTATCAATACCCACATCTTTAAATAATATCTCTAGAAACATGTCCAATAATGTGTGGGATAAATATATTTAATCTTCTTTCTTAAAGTAATAGCAAAATTTGATTTAAAAATAAATTTAACCTGGATAGAATATAAAATAAAAATAAAAAATTTATGATAAAAAATATATAAGACAATTTTATGACTAAAGAAGTAAATTTCAAAACAAAAATTTCAAGATAAATTTATTAACAACACCAATTTATTTTAATTTAGTTTAAATATAAGAAATTATTATTATTGATGATGATGACGGCGGCGATAATGAGGATGAGATTATATGGCATTGATGGCAATGATGATGATGAGGCGGGAATGATGATGGCGATAATGACAATGATGATGGTGGTGGTGACAATAACTATGATGATAATCGTATTGATGGCAATGGTGATGATGATGAGGCAAGGATGATGGTAGCGATGACGATGATGGCGATGATGACAATAATGACGATGGTGACAACAACGATGATGATAATCGTATTGATGGTAATGGTGGTGATGATGAGGCGAGGATGATGGTAGCGACGACGATGGTGGCGATGATGACAATGATGATGGTAGGGGTGAGAATTCGGTTAACCGAAACCGAAACCAAACCAAACCGAAAATTCGGTTTTTGGTTAACCGAACTTCAAATTTTGATAACCGAATACCGAACCGAAAATAAAACGGTTAACCGAAAACCGAAACCGAACTTTTGCGGTTAACCGAATTATTAACCGAAAACCGAATAATTAACCGAAAAATTATATTTTTTTTCAAAATAATTAAATTTTTTAAATAAATTTTAAGATAAAACACCAAATTTTTTAATAAAATAACTTAAAACCAAATATATTGACAATATACCTACTTATTTCTTAAAAATAATTAATTTTTTAAATAAATTTTAAGATAAAATCCTTAAAACTAGAAATTTCGGTTAAAAATTCGGTTTTCGGTTAACCGAAAATTTTCGATACCGAAACCGAAAACCGAACCGCAATTTTCGGTTAACCGAACCGAACTAACTGAAAACCGAAAATATACATATTTTCGGTTAACCGAACCGAATTTTTTTTCGATTATCGGTTCGGTTTCTGTAAAAACCGAAAACTGCTCTCCCCTAGATGATGGTGGTGGTGACAAAATTGATGATGATAATCGTATTGATGGCAATAGTGGTCATGATGAGGAGAGGATGATGGTAGCGAGGATGATGGTGGAGATGATGATCGTATTGACGACAATGGTGATGATGATGAGGCGAGAATGATGGTAGCGACGACGATTGTGGCAATGATGACGGTGATGATGACAGTAGTGACGATGACAATGATGATGGTGGTGATGACGTTAGCGAAAATAATAATGATGATGACATTGATAGCAATAGTAATGATGATGATGGCAATGGTGAGGATGATGGCAATGGTGAGGATGATGGCGATGAGATCATGTTGATGATTGTGATGATAATGATAGCAATGATGGTAATTATGGAGATGGATGGTGGATGATAATGATGACTATGATATTTATGGATGGTGATGACGAGTTAACTTCTAACCGCAAAATAAAATTGGTAATATGCAGATATTTTAGGATATCGGTGGAGTGCTTGTCTAAAATAGCTCTCCGATGCTCTATTCAGTATAGGTAGAAGAAAGTATAAAACAATAAAACTTATACTTCCTCTTTATTTTATTAACCACATATATTAATAATATATTATTAAGTTACCTAATTCTAAAAATCGAAAATCGGAATTGAGACCGTGAGTCCCAAAACTGCCTAGGCGGGATATAATGAGGATCTATGCAAGATTTAGGCGGTCTAGGAGGTAAATAAGTTCAACTCGGTAGACTTAGGTTCGAGCTGGACTTGCCAGAATTTTAAGCTCAACTTGTTAAATTCGAAAGTGTGGACGAACTCTAATATATAAATAATTACAATAATTTTTTTACTAAGAATTGAATAAATATATTGATGTAATATTAGTAATTTACTATTTTTTTAATATGTTTAAATATATAATAATTTTTAATTACAATTTATTAAAGATTTTTATATAAAACTAATAAAATGAGTAAATTCCTTCTTAATAAAAAACTGACCATATTACTAATTTAACATACTTAGTTTTTAAATTATATTTGGATATTATCTAATTTAATTCGAAAATTTTAACTATTTTATTAAATTTAATATTTAAATTGAAATGATAATGGAATGTAGAATTCGCAGTTTCGTCTCCTTGTCTTCCTTATCTATAGAAAAATTTAATTAGTATGTAGTCTTAACACTTTTAAACAATTTTTATTGAATAATATTTGTGTTTTAATTATTAATTATACAAAAAAAAAATATTAAAATAAATTATAATATGATTTTAGCAAGCTTTAAGTTATAACTGCAAACCAATTCCTTCATGTAAATATTAATAATTTTTTAAAAAAAATCTATTTCTACTATAAACTAAAAATTATAAGAGCATTTCCAGTGTTATATTTATTTATAATTTTTCCATGGCCATATCAGCATTTTAGACAGCATTTTAAAAAATAGAGCTCCGATACTTATGTTTATTTTGAACATCCAGTTAATGTGGTAATTCTAAAATAGACATCGTCCATCACACTTTCTATTTTAAACGGTCAAGTAGACATGCTGACTAAGCTTTTTTTTATTATTTTATTAGATTATTTATGTGTTTCAAATTCTCTTTATTATTTTATATTTATAGTTTTATTAGAGAGTTTAATTTTAATTAAATATTTATTGAATACTAAAAAAGAAAAGTAACAGATAGTGACCATTTTATGACTATTTTTAAATTATACTATCTATTAATAAAAAATTTGCCATATCATCATTTATGATTTCTATTTTATATGCCTACATCATCTGATTGCCACCTTCCATTGGAAATGCTCTAAATAGAAATATAAAAACTAAATGAGTTCAATCTACTTGAATGCACTCAGCTAGGGGTGGGCATGGCCGATGTGGTCCGGTTTTACCAAAAACCGTCCCAAGCCCAGTTGTACTGATTTTTTAAGGGTTGAGACCGATTCGATATTTTTTAAATGGTAAAACCGTCCGATCTGGTTTTTGATTGGGCCGGTCCGAACCGGGTCGGTTTTGTCGGTTTGAATATGTATAGCGAGCCTTCTTTATATATTTATAAATTTTTCAAAACTACAAAATCATCCAATCATTTCAAATATCTTATATCCAAAAATCATCATGGAAAATTTAAATTGTTAATTAATTCTAATCAATCAACATAAATGATCATCAATTATTAAAAATATCAACCATATTAATCTAATTTAATTTTTTATCATTCACCAAATAAAAACTAATAGCAATATATTATAAATACATTAAAAACACAAATAAAAAATTTAGCAACATATTACATATTTATTGATATCCTATTAAAATAATAATAAAGAAAAAAAATTGTCCAAACATATAAATTAAAAAGAGTTTTTCATTCCACTGCTATCATCTCGTCACCCACGAAATACAATTAATCAATTTCAAATATATATATATATATATATATATATTTAAAACATTGTAAGAATTACATAACTATAATAATCAATATATATTTCAAATAAATAAAATTATCACATAGTGTTCACAATAACCAATATATATTTAATTTTTATTTATTCAACCGATTTTGGTTTTGGGCTGGTTTTTCAAATTTCAAACCAAACTGGAACCGATATAACCGGTTTTGATCATACAAAAACCGAACCGGACCTATTAAACTTGAAAAAGCAGATGAAACCGATTTGGACCGATTCTAGTCGGGCCTGGTTTTTATGCCCACCCTCAGCATATAATTTTCCCATTGCCAACACTGAATACATCAGTTTTCAAAACACTCCGACTTCTTAAGTTCCGTGTAGGTTTTTGGATGGACATGAATATATCAACAACAACAATAATAATATTATTATTATTTATTAAAAACATAACTCATTATAATACAACAATAATATTTAGCAAAAACTAGAAAAAAATATATAAATATACATATAATATAACAATTAAACACAAATCAATATAATTTTATACATATTAATAAATAATAATTAAACTACATAATTAGTAAATATATATTAAAATTAGATAATCTTTTTGTTGTAAATTAATAGAAATAAAATAAAATAATTAAAAATACTAAATAAAAAAAATTAACTATTAAAAAAATATTTAAAAATTAAAAAAAATAATATTAAAACTGAATAATTATCAAAAACTACTCACATCGCATTGAAACAAATTATTTTACATCAAAACTGTTGTTAATTTTAAATTTAAAGTAATTTGAATTGCTTTACACAAAATCACAAATTTAAAGAAAGAACCAGAGAAATAATAAAAATCCTTATATGTTTTGCATATGATAAAGTTAGTGATGATGAACATCCTATTACCTGAGGAGCTCTTCAGCTGATCAACTCCACTATTGCTTCTAGAAAGTTCAGTCAAGTTCTGCCTCCAGAATGTTCAAGCTGTTATTAGCCAAATAAGGTTGTTAGAATCTTAGAGCCTAGGTTGTTAGTTTGTTAAAAATTGATGGTCTAGATCTCTGTAGTTTTAATATATATATATATATATACATAAAGATCTAGCAGCCTTGTATCGTGATTAGTTTTAATAAGAAATAAAACAATTAGATCCTTTTGTTCTAAGCTTTATCTGCAACTTTAATGATTGTTTTTCTTTGAAGCAATTCGTCAAACACCTTGTGTGCAGTCTCTGTTGTTTGTACAACCTTGAATCTTTTCATGGTATCAGAACTCTAATTGTCTAACGACAATGGATTCTCCAGGCTCAACCTTTCTTCACACAATATGATAGGTTTTGATCAGAACAACAAAACCTAGCAAAAATACTAAATATCCAACAAATCAAACTTGACAGAAGTAATTACCTCTACTGGAAAACACAGATTCTTCTAATAATACAAGTTTGGGATCTTGAGAGCAACATCTTCAGTGTTGAAGTACCTGCAGAATATGAAGAACAAATACTTATGGACATTGAAGGAAATCAAAGGACAACAAAGAAGAATTCTAATCATTATATCAACTGGAGAAAAACAGATAAGTTGCTTATGAGTAGCGCTGTCAAAATTTTTCCGTAACCCATTGACCGCTCGTGTCCGCCTATTTTTTTACGAGCTTTGACCGTAATAATTTTGATCTAAAAAAATAAAAAAAAAAAACCTACAAAAGCTCGGCCCGTACAGGCCAGTGACCGCACGGGCCGAACACTGACAGTGCGCGGACAGGCCGCCAAAACTTATAGACTAGAAAACACATTATATATTGACATTGTTGTTGTGTTCTATATTAATATAATAAATTATATTACTCGCGATTCACACACTTTCGATCTTTATAAAATTTTAATTGTTTATGTTTATTTTTTAATATTTAATTTTTATATGTTCTTTTTCTTTTATGTTTAATCGAAAGAGAGAGGACAAGAAAAAATTAGGTCACAAAATAAAATACGCAGTCCCCATCCGCCACACGCAGTAGTGCAGTTGCAAAAAATCAGCAATTAGCGACGACCACCACCTTCATGTTTCACAAATACGCAGTTGCCAATTGCAAAGTCGACCATCACCTCTATCCCGTCTCACACTAAACCTTCAATAAGGTAAAATAATCTCTCATCTTCCTTCAATCTATTACTTTCTGGATATTTGAGATCCATCTCCATGTCACAATACTGAACCTTTTCTTTTCTTGTATTCTTATCACCCTCATCACAACAACATCAATTGACGTATTTTTCTTCCTTTAAGTGATCACTACAGCTGTAGGATTATTTTCCATCTCTGCTAAAATCGAATCCTGAGAACCCATGTGAGTTTGATCCGCACAAACAAGTTAAAAACTATTAAATTTTATTTTGATTTATGTGTATGTATAGTTATATTCTTACGTAGTGATCTATCTGTGAGTTCAAAATTGATTCTTACTATACTGAATTTAGTAAATTATTCTAACTTAAATTGTGTGGTAATCACATGACATTCTCTTCTTCGCTAAACAAGAATCTCTCTTCACCGGTGACTACTGCATCTCCTGTGAGTTTGATCTGCACATATAAGTCTATTAATTTTTATTTAATTTATGTGTATTTGTTTATTTACTCTTATGTAGCGATTTCTCAAATTGGTTATATTATACCAATTTTTGTAAATTATTCTAACCTAAATTGTATGGTAATCATCACAGAACATATTCACTTATCTGCTAAAACAGAATCTGTCTTCTCCTGGGAAAAATTGCAGCTCCTGTGAGTTTAATATGCACATATAAATTGAAAATTATTAATTTTTATTTTGATTTATGTGTATTTGTTATTATACGTCAGTGTGTTCTAATCTAGCTTATATTGTGTATTTGATTTATGTATTTGATTTTATGTTGTTGTTGTTATTATTATTATTTATTTCACTACTTTATTAACTTATATTGTATCTTGCCGGTTTAAAAATAATGGACACTCATTCATCCGATGATTATGTTGAACAAATCAATGAAATCAATGCATCGGGACAACAAAATGTTGGAGTAAATCAGAATTCTGACTCAAATATAGCTGGCGGTGTTTGCCAACCTCCTAGTAAGAAACCTAAATTCAAGTCTGATGTTTGGCATTTTTTTACTCCACTTGGAATTATAGATAATAAACCTAAAGCAAAATGTAATGCTTGTGGATTTAATTAACTGGTGAGGGGACTATGTATAGGACTACAACCTTGAAGCACCACGTTGAAATTTTTAAGAAAATATTAGAAGGAAATCAAGATGTTAGGGATTTGATGTTTGATAATGTAGGAAAACTTAGAGGTAAATTCATAGATCAAAAGGTTTTGCGTGACAAGTTAGCTCTAGCAATCATTAGGCATGACTTTCCCTTTTCTTTTGTTGAATATAGTAGATTAGAGATGTCATGAAATATCTTAACAAAGATGTCAAATTTATTAATAAGAATTCTATTGCATATGATGTTTGGAAGTTTCATGAAAAGGAGAAGAATAAACTAAAGGAAATTTTGAAAGGAATTAGTGGGAGAATATGTCTTACTTCTGATGTGTGGACTGCCTGCTCTATTGAGGGATACATTGTATCACCATTCACTTTGTTGATCAATGGAAGCTAAATAGTAAGATTTTAGCTTTTGCTTCTTTCCCTCCTCCACATAGTGGCCTTCAACTTTCAAATGCAATTCTAGAAGTTTTAAATGATTGGGGAATAGAACGTAAGATTTTTTCAATCATTTTAGATAATGCTTCCGCTAATGACAACATGCAAGATAGGTTGAAAGAAACTCTTTGTGCTATTAATGGTTTACCTTGTGGTGGAAATTTTTTTCATGTACGTTGTTGTGCACATATATTAAATCTTATTGTTCAAGATGGATTGTACACGGTAAAAGAAGCGCTACAAAAAAATTAGGGAAAGTGTGAAGTATGTCAATGCGGTTGGTCTTGATTGTGGAGTTCACTTACGTATAGATGTATCTACTAGGTCGAACTCTACATTTTTTATGCTTCAAAGTGTCTTAAAATATAAGCGGGCATTTTGTTATATGAAGACACGTGATAGCAATTATAAGTGGTGTCCATCCGAGGAAGAATGGATAAAAAGGGAACAAATATATGAGATTTTGGGTCTTTTTTCTCCATTACTAACTTGATATCGGGTTTTTCCTATTCAACTTCAAATTTGTACTTTCATCAAATTTGGAAGATTGAGTGTTTCTTGATGCGAAATAAGAATCACAATGATGAGATTATAAAAAAAATGATAGATAGTATGTGAGAGAAGTTTGATAAGTACTGGGATGATTATAGTGAAATTCTATCAATTGTGACTGCTCTTGATCCTCGGATGAAGTTAGGAATGGTAGAATTATGTTTTGAAGAGATTGATGATGTTGTTGGAACTACAAGTAGAATGGAAAAGCTGAGGACAAATTTGATACTACTTTTCAATGATTATATGGGATCATTGATGTCAAAAATCCTAGTAATATAAAGTAATGCAATTACTAAGATTCTCTACACGCAAGTGCACGTGATCAAGTAGTAAAGTGAATTAAATTCAGGTTGTCGAACCCACAGGGACTAAAGCTAATCTAAGATCAATTCTATAAAATTTCCTATAATTAAGCGTAAAATTTATGAGAGCAAATATTATGAAAAATCAAACAAAACTAATTTCTTAAGGTAAGGATTCAATATAGAGCTTAAGTCCTAGGTCTACGAATTCACCTCACCAGTAACCCATTATGTCTAATATGTCAACAAGCTTTTATTCTTATTCTCAAGGTTTACTATTCCCAAGGTTTCTTCTGAACACTCCTGAGACTATCTACCTATTCTAATTCCATATTCCTATGTGAATAGCTTAGGCAGACTCATTAAGAAACACCTATCCTTGAATATGTGAACTTTATGTTCTATTCCTAGCAACATAAATAAACACATTCTCTTGCCCTAATCTAATCCAATAAATCTCTTCCAAGCATTCATTAAATTACTAAATCATGCAATTGGTGATCAAGCAAAGCAAGCATTAAGCACAAGTAAGAGAAAGAATAAAAACTGTCTCATTCATAAAAGTAATAACCAAATTAGGGTTACATGGTTCAGCTACTTCTTAGCCCTAGACTGGGAGTTTAGTTACACATAGCAATCATGTTTACTCTTCCTAACATAATCATTCCTAAAAGTGAGAAAGAGTTCACCGATTTTCTGCTCTTGATCTCGCCTTCCGGATGTTGGTCTTGAACTTCCGTGTTGCTTCTCGCAGTAGTCTCTTGTTCTGAATCCAGCCAAAAATTCTTTTCAACATCTCAAAACTTCAGACTTATAGACTCATCTGAGAAATGACCAAAACGCCCTTGAACAGCAGGTGGAATTCGCCCTAGACGGTCTCTAGCGACAAGGCTGGCGACATAAGTCTCTTGTCGCCAAACAGCACTGCACCTTGCACTCTGGAGTTGCTTGTTTTTGTTCGCTGGCGACAAGGCTGGCGACATAAGGTCCTTGTCGCCAGTCACCGCAATGTTGTATTCCTCAGGTTTGTGATTCGTTTGTTGGCGACAAGTCTGGCGACATAAAGCCATGTCGCCAGACGCTTTAGCGTGTTGCTCTCCCGCTTCTGTCTTCGCTCGACCTCATTTATCATAACTTCGGCTTTCCGTCCATATAATCTTAATTATCGCTCTTTTACCTATTCAACTCAATCACCTGAAATATCTCCACAAAATCATCAAATAACCAGATAATGCTCTGGATTCATCACAAACGCTTAAGAATTTACAGGAGAAATTCATATAAGTCAGAGACTTATCAATCATCATCACAATCTTCTTTTACACAATTTGCTCAATCAAATTTAACAAGGTAAACTACTAGAACAAGTTCCATGGAAATAGGATCGTTGTTGTTGTAAGTTTCCATTTTTTATGATATGAATGAATATGGACTTGATTTTATTGTAACAGTATTATTAATTTTAATTATGCACACTAGCAAAGCTAGATTTATGATTTTCTTAATTTATTTGTTAATCGGATATGATACGCATTTGTACCCGTAGACGTCTTCTGATTCTGTCTCTGAAAAAATAAATTAGAGAAGTATTTGGATGAACCTTCACTAGAATATGCGGATTTTGCGAGTTTGGATGTTCTATCTTGGTGGAATGATAATAAGTCAATCTTTCCTGACTTAGCTCGTATGACTTGTGATGTATTCACCATTCCAATAACTATAGTGGCTTCAGAGTCCGCATTTAGTATTGGTTCTAGGGTGTTAAACAAATATCCGAGCTCTCTTCTTCCTAGAAATGTGCAAGCATTAATTTTTACTCGCAATTGGCTTTTAGGTTATGATCCTCTTGGTGGTAAGTAATATGCAATTATATTGGTTTATTTTAATTTATTTGTAAGTTCATTAATTTAATTGATCTATTTTATATTTTTGTAGATGATGAAATGATTGAAATTGAAAATGAAATGGAAGATGGATATACTACCTCTGTTTTTTATTACTCACTACACTTTCTGTTTACACGCTTTTCGATGCTTAACTTTAACGGTAAATATCTTTAATTATACACGATAAAAAATTATAATAATTTTATATCTAAAAAATAGACATTAAGACGAATAAAATAAGATCTCACTTGACTATATTTTTCTTTAGGTATAAATAACAACATACGAAACAAAATGATGGATAAAAGTGGCTACTATGCAAGTGTAGCCACTAAAAAAATACAGAGGAAGTAGTTCAAGAGTAACTTCAAATGTTGTTGATATGGACAAAACTGAAGACAACCATTTAGGCATGCTGGAAACTATAATGTAATATTTTTTAGTTTTATGCACACTGTGATGTGAACCTTTTGAACTGAAATCTGTAATATAAGAATTTTTAACTTTTTAGCATGTAGCCTTCTACTGTACTTGTTTATATGCTTGGATTTATGGTGTTTATTGTGTGATATTTGAAACTGATTGGTGTTTGGTACTGTGGGGAAAGATTCTTTTATTTTATGTTCTGAGTTTGAAACTGATTATGTTGATACATATGCTAATGACCTCGAACAGGTTCGAGTTCATATTCTTCTGTTATAATGATGACAACATAGTTTTTAATTCATTCTTAATTAGTTCTCCTAGTAGTAAGGATAGTTTCTTTTTTCAATGGGAACAAACACATGTAGCTAAAACATCTTTAGTGTTAAGAGGAACTAGAAATTAATCCTCTTTATCCTACTCATTAGTTCAAATGCATTAAACAATATTGAAGTCAGGAAACTTTAGTTTGCAGAAATTAATAGCTGACTTGTCCAAGTTTTAGAAGCTTGAGATGGATTATAGTTGAGTTGGGTTAAGTATTATAGTTTAATAAGTCAGTCTTGGATTATATCTGGAGGCTGATCTATCAAACAACATCGAGCTAGGTTCTGCAGGTTTTGACAAGGTCAATGAGTACCTCAACTTCTTTTATGTTTGTGACGAATACCTTACTTTTGATGCTTCTGAAATTTCGAGGAGTGAAGGTAATGTACATGACCAATTTGTGGCTACTTTAGAGGTAGAAGTTAATTACAAAATTACTTGCTAGAAATAATTAATTACTTGCCTTAAATTTGAATTATTACAAATATTCAACTAATTTCATGTTTCTTACATCAGTAGATTGGAGGTTTCGAACAAGAGTCCATGCCAAGCAAGAATCTGGAGGAAGCAGACAGTAAAGAATCTTTACTAAAGATGATGCTTCCTCTTTAAAGCAAAAGCCAGAATTTTTGAAATTCAAACCAAGTAAGCAGCTCTGTTGCTCAACTCAATTACACAAGCTTCCAGTTCCGTGCATGTCAGAGTTGGTATGATCTTTCAAAAGGAATGTGACTTTAACCAGTATTAGAATGGACTAGACATTTGGCAATAATGGGGATGTTAACATTGTTTTATCTTTTGATGTTTTACACACTAATACAAGTAAAGATAATTTGGTGCCAATGTCAAATTTCGGTCACAACAAGAGACACAAACAGAGTCATTGCTCTCTAGGAGCTTGTCCTGCTGATGTTCTTCTGCGTGTTGTTACTTACCGTGAGCTTTAAATTCAGTAGCTTTATTTATACAAAATGAGTAAGGTCGACTCATGACCACTCCCGTTACTATGCTTTGGCAAAACATATCTACAAACTGAAGTTAGGACCAGTTGGTAGTGCAAACTTGTTATAGGTGTTTTGGTTATATATATATATATTTGTTTCCTTGTTTTTGTTGTGTTGTTGATCCTAACTGAATTGGTGTCTTATTTATACCTATAATATTTTATTGTAATCCTAACATATTGTAGTAGTTATAAGCAGATAAAATCTTTACACTTAAAATTTTTGTTCTGTTTTTTGTATTTGCACATTATTGTAATCCCACTACCATGCTTATTGTGTCTTTGCGAATTATTTATGAACTGGGACTATGCTTTATAGATTGGAAATAAGTTTCTAGTGCTATGTATATCAATTTTCAAAATTGAAATTCTTTAGTTTCAAAGTAGTATATTATGTTAATGTAAATTAGGTTAAATATATAGTAAACTGAAAGGAAAAAAAGGGTTTGCTCGTATCTGCCCGCGGGCCCATACGGGCGGGTACGGGCATAAAAACTCTGTTCGCAAAACTACGGGCTTTTACGGGCTCGAGCCTATAAAAGCCTACAAACAATACGAGCCGAGGCGGGCCGGGCCCGGTCAACCTATTTTGATAGTGCTTCTTATGAGCTGGTTAATCTTTTGCATCAGAGATACACTAATAGGTCAAGTAACTCAATGCTTAACATCAAACCAAATCAGGACTTAACTAGATAGGTTGTTTAGTCAACAATCTATGGCAAATGTTATGCAAATGCGAAGGAAAATAAATTCAATTAAGAAAGGATCAGATTCTGTTACAGACTTCAAAATGAAAGTTAAAAATATTGGGGATGCTTTGTTAGTTGTTGGTGATGATATTAAAGATAAAGATGTTATCATGAGTGTTCTAAATGGAGTAGGTCATGAATATGATTCTGTAGTAGTTGTAATCTCCAATCAAATTTGTTATATTTCATTTGAAGATGCTCAATATATGATACTTATGCATGAACAACATTTAGAAGAGTTGAATAATGCTTCCAAAATTGCTTTAATAGGCTTTATTGAGCAATCACAACTAAAATGGACTGGTAGAGGCAGGAATAAGGGTTTCAGAGGAATAAGCAAGGGACATTCTGGAGGAAGAGGACAGAAAATATATTTTCAAATTTGTACTAAGGCTGGTCATGGAGCTTGGCAGTGTTACAAGAGATTTGATGCTCAATTTCAGATACCTAATAGTATAGATGGTGGTGTCTTTGCTTTTAGGCCAAACCTTCAATCAAATCGAGTTTCCAATATGCAAGGACATGTTGCTTTTTCTAATTTGTCAAATCAAAGTTTAACTAACACATATTTTGATGATAAGCAGTAGAATGTCAGAAATCTTTTTCAGAATAGTCAGGGTGAAGGATAAAGTCTCATACAATCAAGAGCACATGCTAACTATCTACAGAACTCAACCTATATAGCTACTCCTCAAACAGTTAATGATCTAGCGTGGTATGCAGACAATGGTGCAACTAATCACATTACATCTCATCTAGAAATCTCAACATGTCAGTTCCTTATTCGGGTAAGGATAGCTTATTGGTTGGAAATGGAGCTAAGCTTCCTATTAGCAATATTGGAACACTGCTTATTGAATCTTTTGGTCAAACAAATAAAATTGTTAGATTAAATGATGATGTGGTACATGTTCCTATGATAACAAAGGACCTGATAAGTATCTCTAAATTCAATAGAGATAATGATTCTTAAGTTGATTTTTTGGTGATAAATGTGTGTTTAAAGGTTTGAGAACCAGTGAGGTGCTAGTAATAAGGAAGCTTAAAAAAAGGCTTTTATCAGGTTCAAATGAAGAAAGACAAAGCTTGGAGTGAAGTTCATCTAGCTCTTTCAGAAGCTATGTACATAAATAAAACTAAAGAAGATGTAAATAGCTGACATGCAAAACTTGGTCATTCTGGTTGTTCAATTTTGAATTTCATCTTGAATAAAGTGAATATTCATTGTGATGTTATTAATCTATCATTCTGTGAATCATGTCAAATGGGAAAGGTTCACAGATTACCTTTTCAACCAGCAAATCAGATGGGCTCTCATCCTCTCCAGCTCATTAATAGCAATGTATGGGGTCCTGCACTTACTTTGTCTACTGAGGGCTATAAATACTACATTGCTTTCACTGACACTTATACTAGATATACATGGTTATATCCAATGAAGTTGAAATCATATGCATTAACTAATTTTGTTGAGTTTCGAATTTTTGTTGAGAAACGGTTTGATCACTCTATCAAAGTTGTTCAAGCAGACATGGGAGGAGAGTATAAGCCAATAGAAGACTATGCTAAAAAGCATGATGTTCAAATGAGGTATTCATGCCCTCACACACATGCTCAAAATGGAATTGCAGAGAGGAAGCACAAAACAACAGTTGAAATGGGCCTAGCAATGCTTGCTCATGCATATATGCCTCTAAAATTCTAGTATGAAGGTTTTCTTACTGCAATATTTACCTTGAACAATCTACCTATTGTCTCAAGACAGTTTAAAACTCCTTTTGAGGTGTTGTATGGAAAATAGTCTGATTTTAATTTTATGAAGATTTTTGGTTGTGCTTGTTATCCTTATTTAAGAGATTATAACAATCATAAGTTTGATTATCATACATCAAAATGCTTATTTGTTGGTTATATTACTCTACATAAAAGTTATAAATGTTTGCATCGAAGTGGAAGAGTCTACATCTCTAGGCATGTGGTTTTTGATAAAACTGATTTTCCATTCAATAAATTATTTTTAAAGCCTATTTCTCAGTCTGTATCTACAAATACTATTGACCTATCACTTCTGTTAAATACACAACCAAACAAATCACACCGTCTATCTTCTTTTCACCTTTCACTAACCAAATTTTACCACACTCAGTAACTCCTACACATATACCTTATTCACATTAGTTTAGTCCTCCATATATGACGGTCTAAAATTCGTAATAACCTAGTGCAAGTATACACTACCGTCAAGTAATAAATTATCGATCCACAGGGATTAGCAACATAGAATAATAATTAATTAATGGGTCCAATCAAGAGTAAAATCTCAATTTCGATTATGTTGGCAAGAAGTAAAATTACTACTAAGGTCGTGACTAGATTGAGTGAAAATGGGTAAAAAGGGGGGTTCTTATCTCCTTACTAATGCAATCATGTTATCCATAAATGTCAATTGCTATCAAATAATCTCAAGATGATGTACAACTAAATGATTTCACACTAGTAGCTTAACTACTTTATTTCCACACCTATGTCACTTAAATGTAAGAATAGTTCATGAAGTCCTCTATCATCAATTCCTTAATTCTTAATTCTTATGTCTAAGCAATTATTCATTAAGGCACATGAATCTAATTCTAGTATTAACCACTCTTTCAAGCTAGTTTATACCAATAGAACATGTAAGAGTTGATTAAGCTCTACAAGTATTAAGAGTAAATTCATGTGAAATTGATAAACAACATCATTTATTCATTAGCAAGGATTACACAATCATAATAGTTAAGGTTTAAAAAACCCCCACAATGACTTTAGCTATTCATTAATCTACTAACACAAATTCTATACAAGAGAGTCAAAAAGAGGGGTAGGGAACAACTAAACCCAAAGAAAGATGAAATCTTGATGTTGAAGTTGAAGCCCCTTCAAGAACTTGGA
This sequence comes from Cardiospermum halicacabum, assembly GCA_031304145.1. Classification (NCBI taxonomy): domain Eukaryota; kingdom Viridiplantae; phylum Streptophyta; class Magnoliopsida; order Sapindales; family Sapindaceae; genus Cardiospermum; species Cardiospermum halicacabum. The sequence continues at coordinate 7,779,689 of CM062394.1, read as the reverse complement.
ACACTCATTCTCTTGGTATTCATTGGTAGGTAGAATCTTCTTCTTCTTTCATCTAGCTCAAGTACTTCCCAATTTCAGCCCCTTCAATTCCAACCAAAGATCCCTTCCAAAAACCCTACAATTTTATTTTTATACCCTTAAAATTTTCTCCCAAAAATGCCCTCCAAGAAAGCCAAAAGTCACCAAATTTCACGTTTGGGCGTCCTGGTCGGTGCCCTAGGAAAAGAAGCCAGGGTGTAGGATCTGTTCGTCTTCCTGGGCGACCTGATCAAGATGTTGGCGGCCTGGCAAGGGTAGCCAGGGCGCGGATATACTCTTTGGCCTTCCTATTTCTCATTTCCTGCCCTCCTTGAATCCTTGAACTTCCTTTGCTCGAACGCATGGTCTTCCATCTAGATTTGTCTTCGTTTTGATTTCTTGACCATGGATCCTGAAATAATCAATAATTAGATCATTATAGTTGCTAATTCAAGCAAAAAGGTGGATAAATAGAGTCTAAGTTTATGAATAATATAATAGATATCAATATACACACTCTTTTCTTCTCCACATCAGTTTAGTCCTCCATATACACACACTGGTTCTTCTCCACAATTCAGTAGTTCTATTCCACTAAAATTCAAATCTCTAAAGAAAATATATAATGCTACACATGCTATATCTAGTCCGCTTGCTTATTTTACTGATATTGATACACCGAAATCACCTAAAGAGGCTATTATACTTCCACATTGGCTTGCTGCTATGAAGGATAAATACATGGCACTTAAAAGGAATAATACATGGACCCTAGTTCTTTTTTATCCTGCCATGAGCGTTGTGGGCTGCAAAAGGGTCTTCTGAACCAAGTTCAATGTTGACGGGTCTATCAATAAGTACAAGGCTAGATTGGTGGTTAAGGGATTCATCAAACTCCCGGTATAGATTTTATGGACACCTTCAGCCCAGTGATTAAATCTGTTACTGTTAGAGTCATTTTCAGTCTTGTTGCTACTAAAGGTTGGGATATACGACAGGTTGATGTCAACAACGCATTCCTAAATGGTGACCTTACAGAAACTGTGTTTATGGAGCAACCTGATTGTTTTGTTGATCAGACTAGACCTACTCATGTTTACAAGTTGAGTAAAGCTATTTATGGCTTAAAACAAGCTCCACGAGCTTGATTTCAAATGCAGAAAACTGCACTGCATTCTTGGGATTTTATTAATTATGTTTTCTGATGTGTCATTTTTTATTCAAAAGTTAGGTTCACTTCACTGACGTGCTGGTTTATGTTGATGATATCCTATTTACAGGTACTAATACTACTGTAGTAAATTCAGTCATACAACAACTTTATAATTTTTTTACTCTCAAAGATCTTGGCCTAGTAAATTACTTTCTCGATTTTGAAGATTCTAAATAACCCTCTGGTTATACTCTATGTCAATCCAAGTATATATCAGATTTGCTCAAACTGTAAAAAATGGATCAATGCAAGCATTGTGCTACATATATAGCTAAAGGAACCATTCTACAGGCCACTGGTGATGCGTTTGAGAATCCATCTCTTTATCGTAGCACAATCGGTGCTTTACAATATGTGAACCATTCTACAAGCTAAACATATAACTCACACCATACCTTATATATCCTATATTGTGAATCGTTTACGTCAATATCTAAAAGCTCCTACTGTTCAACACTGGCAAGAATGTAAATGGGTGCTCAGATATCTTTGAAGGCACTATTTCAATGGGTTTACAGTTCACTCCTACTACTAACTTTGCTCTAGAATTATTTGTATATACAGATTGGGCCGGTTGTTTAGATGATCGAAAAAGTACAACTGGTTTTTTGTGTAATGATGGGAGGTAATCTTTTGAATTGGTGCTCTAAGAAACAAACAATGATTGCTAGGTCAGTACTGAAGCTGAAAACAGTGCTATGGCTCTAGCAACTACTGATGTTTTATGGTTTCATTCCTTGTTTAAAGAACTAGGTATTCCCCTGATTCATCCTACAATACTATAGTGTGATAATCTTAACGTTATTACTTTGGCTTCTAATCCTATTCTTCACGCTAGAAATAAACACATCGATATTGACACACATTTTATTAGAGAAAATGTTGCCAATAGAATTCTCGACCTCAGACATATTCATACTGAATCACAGTTAGCATATATCTACACTAAAGCCTTTACTATTGCTCAATTTTGGAGTTTATGCTCCAAACTTAACTTGTTAGTTCCTACCAAGTTTAGTTTGCGGGGGAATGATAAAGTAAGTGATGATCAACAGCCTATTACCTGAGGAGCTCTGCAGCTAATCCACTCCACTGTGATGATGAACAACCTATTACCTAAGGAGCTCTGCAGCTAATCCACTCCACTACTGCTTCTAGAAAGTCCAGCCAAGTAGTGCTTCCAGAATGTTCAACCTATTATTAGTCAATGAAAAGTTGTTAGAATTTGTTTGTTAAAGTTGTTAACCAGGTGGCTAACACATATCTTAGGTTGTTAGTTTGTTAGAAATTGATAGTCTAGGTCTCTACCGTTCTAATCAATATAAATATAATAAGGAGGAAGCATGCAAACGCATGCATGTGCAGTATTCAATATTTTTATATTTTTCTGATTTTTGACTTTTTTAAACTATTTTTTTTTAAAAATAATTCATATCCTAATTCAGTTCAAATTCAAATAATTTCTAATTTTTTAAATTAATAATACAATATATAGATTTTCTTAAATTTTGAATTTTTAGTTTTTCTAATTATCTTTTTAAATAATTAATATCCTAATTCAATTTAAATTCAAATAATTTTAAAATTTTTAAATTAATAATACAAAATATATATATCTGATTTTTGAGTTTTTTAATTATCTTTTTAATCTAATCTAATCCAATCCAAGTAGTATTCAATGTTTAATTAGGATTGAATACTATTTGAATTGAATTAAGATATTACTTATTTAAAAATAATATATATAGATTTTTATTAATTTAATTAAAATACAAATATCTAATCTTATCCAAATAGTATTCCATGTTTAATTAAAAATAAATATATTTATTTGATTCTTGAATATTTATTAACATTCTAATGCAATCCAAATGCTAAATTTTTAGCCTATTTATAGAAATAATTAATGAACTTGAAATTTACGCTTCATCCAATATTCGCTTTCTTCGTCAATATTCGCTTTCTCCATCATCTTTAGGTTTATCTATTTTTATATTTTGATTTGAGTTATCATCTTATGGTTCATCTCCATCAATAACTAATGACTTCTTTTTTTTCCAAATTTTATCCCGTATTTCAATGGATTTCGTATTTTCTTAAGGGCTGAATTTTATAAATTTTTTTGCATAATTTTATCCGTGTTGTTTTGCTGATTTGGGGGAAGAAAAAATGTATTTTGTTTGAAAAATGGAGGAAAATAAGGTAGGTGATCACGTTTTCTTATTATGATTGTCTGAAATTTAGGAGTTACAAGATAAGGTAACTTATTTGAGGACTTTTTTTAAGAGGATAAAACTATCCTCAACCTTTGGATCCTTGGAACCTCATCGAAGTATGACTTAAACCATAGTAAAAAGAGTTTTAAGAAGACAGGTTAAGGATGTGGATAATATCCAAACATGAAAAAAAAATATTGGTTTATCAATATATTCAATAGACGTAACATGTTTGTTTAACAATATGTTCAAAATGTTTGGTTATTTTGTTATTTACATATATTTTATGTAAATTTCAAATTTGAACTCAAGTGAAAAAACCATCCGATTCAATAGTAGTGGTTGATCTCAGTTTTTTTATTTTAATTTTTTTTAAAATGTTTTTTTAATTCATGATAGTTGAATATATTACATTTCAAAATAAAATAAAATAATACTCCATTTATTATTATTATTTTTAAAATGATATTACATAAACTTACAAATTAAAAATATAATATAAAAAAATAAAATTTTATTTAAAAACTAAAATTAGGATCAGACCACTATTTTTATTTATTAGTTATTGATTTTAAATTTATTTTTTAATTTAAGTAATATATTTAATTTTTAATTATATAAAACAAAAAAATCATTAAATATTTAAAAACTATAACACATGCATTTTTTTAATTAATTAAAAACTTTAATATATAATTTAATTTTTTTTAAAAATTACCAAATAAATTCGACCGCGCTTCGCGCGGACAAACGACTGGTATATATATAAAGACTAGCAACCTTGTACCATGATTAGTTTTAAGAAATAAAACAAGTAGATCCTTTTGTTCTAAGCTTAACCTACAGTTTTAATGGTTTTTTTAAGCAATTTATAAAACACCTTGCATGGAGTCTCTGATATCTATACAACCTTGAATCTTTTCGATATTTATTTTAGATACTTCTTTTGTTTTTTTTTCACTATACTTTCTATAAATGACAATGGTTTTTTAATTACTGCACTTTCTTCTTTTGGTAAAAAATAATAATAAAATTACTTATATACTCTTAATAATTTACATTTATTTAAAACTAAACTACCCCACCAACCATCTCATGATATATCTTCTTATATTAAAAGCTCATAATAAATTTATCCACCAATCATCTCAAACATCTTTTCTCACTCCCTCCTTTACCCACCTAACTCACACCTGTTTCTGTTTATCCAGCTCACTCACTCATCTCTGGTAATCAACACGCAGTCACCCATCTCACGGATCCTCTCTCTCATTCTCGAATCCTCTCATCAACCCTAATTCGCTCGCCCCTTTCATGTTCACAATTAACCTCATCACTCTCAAATATACCTCTAAAAAGATTGATGGATAATCGAAAGAGGTTAGGTTTATTTAGGACGCGCAAACGTGGGTACCGGGAACTCACAAAATCAGGACACTTGCAGAAACAACAAAAGCATCTACTTGATCGTGATCATCAACAACACCACATTCATCAGCAAGGTAGTGGCACAACAACACCACATTCATCATCAACAACACCACAACATGAATATGATATTGGTAGCCAATTGGGTAAGCCTGATGAGGTATTGTTGAGAATATTAATCCCAAGCTTGTATCGTGTATAAAGCCAGAAGATTTTGCAAGACCCAAAAGAATCTAACAGATTGTGCAAGATCTGGAGGTACAAGATGGGATTCTGCAAGATTCTGAGGAATAAAAATGGATTGTGGAGGATTCTGAGGAAGAAGGCGAGATTGTGCAGGATTTTGAGGAAAAAGATGAGATTGTACAAGATTCTGAGTAGGACTCTGAAGTAATAAAGAAATGAGAGGTATCTGGCAAAGAACGAGCCAGTGGTGGTGACTGGTTTGTTCGATGATTGGAGGGCTTCCAAAGATTGGGTTAAGGAAGATGGACGACCTAATCTTCAATTCTTCTATACTCGTTTTGGGGAATATAAAATTAAGGTTTTTACTCTCCCGTCTCTTGGGATTTTTATTAAGAGTTGTTATTGTTTTGTTAAGTGAATTAAATAGCTGGAAGATGATTAATTTTTTTACTTGTAATTTGGTTCAAAGTGGTCAATTTCTTGTACTCTTAAGCTGAATTATGATATGTATATACTGTGTATGTATAAACTAGTTAATTCATTTATTCGTTTGGTTATAAATAGCTGAATGTGATGCCAGAGAGTATTAGGACCAGAGAAGAGTGGAGATGTCTACTTCAGAGTTTGTTGAGTACTGGATTGAGAATTCTGCTAGGGAGAATGCTAATGGTTTATATAGTGGGCTTAATGGCACATCAGTGCTACATGCGAAAGAGGTAACTTTATGTCTTATTTTGTTAATTGTGGTCCTGAAGCTGAATTTGATATGTTTTTTGTGTTAGTTAATTTAAAGATTAATGTTTGTTTGATATTAATGTTAAAGATCTGAGTAGTAGTTGGAGTTATGTTATGTCAATATCTTTGATCTTACATACAAAAGCTTACAGTAACTGGCAAAAAAAGCATACAAAATGTTTTATTCTATTGGTTTGCTGCATTAGTCTAGTTGATTAAGTCATCCTAATTCATCAATTCATAACTAGGGACCTCATCTGGTTGTACTTCCCTTTACATTGCTTCAAATGTACCTGCATTTAGAAATTGCACAGCTTCATTAATGATATTTTCCTCCACCTACACCTCATATGGAAAGCCACCAATTCTCTCTAATTTAACTTTTCCTTTGGGCGGATTTTTGTAATCATTACCCCTTTTACTTTCAAAATCTCCTGCATTACATACTGAAGTTGCAACCAATTATAGTGAAGTTTCTTGACATCATATTCATTGTATGCATATTTGACTGAATTGACCAACTCTGAAATGTCCTTGGGAAATTTTTTTTCTTGTATTGATTGAATGACATTGAAAAATCTCAAATCCAACACATTCAAATCAGGACTTTGAGCTAGTTGACATATCAAATGTATACTAAGCCCATCTGAATTGGCTGCATCTATGAATTTCTGGTCACTTGGACTTATGTGTGGTCTTGCATTATCTTGTTGTATCCATATGCATTTGCTTTCTCTTGTTTGCCATTTTTCCTTAATTGCTAGAATTATTAACTTGATGAGTGTTTCCCATATCACACACCTTGTGACTGAATGTACTGCCCTTAATTCAACTATGCCTTTTCTCTCTTGCTGGTCGTTCTTTATCATATACCTTTTCTTTTTTGCCAACCCGTCCAGGTTTACTGCTCTTCACATTGATGACAACCCCATTCAACAATTTCCATTTAAGTAGTTTGTTCCAAAAGTTGCTTATGGTAGTTCTCTGTCTATTAAACTCTGCAGCTAGCTTGTTTATAGTACCCCAAGGTAGTTCAAAGTGATGATTGACCATGCTTATAAGTCTTTGTGCTAACTGCTTTCTGGTGTTGATGCACATGTCTTATTTTCCCTATTGTTTTGTTGTTGTTGAACATCTCAACATTAAGTATGTCTGTATTGCTATGTCCATTTTCATTTTCTTCCATTTCAGCACAATACTGAATGAAATCATCCATGCTATCATCATTGATTTCACTTTCATTATCAGATGATAGATAGTATATCTCCTCATTTTCAGATTAAGACAAATCTTCTTGTTGTAGCTGTAGGAGTTCATCCACCTCAATTGCATATTCAGCATCCATCTACAGTTTGTGAATGTTGGAGCAGAGCAGTAGAAATAGTTGGAGCAGAGCAGATGTATCAACCAAGATGTACACTGTCAGCAAAAATAGGAGCCATATGAGCAATGTCTGCAAAATAGAAGGAACCATAAGAGCATAGTAGATGTATCTTCATCCATACAAACATTTGAGTAGAAGACCAATTCTCATTGTGTTTTTTTGTTTTGTCTGATATTGTAAGAAGACCAATTTTCATTGTGTTTTGGTTTTGGTTTTGTCTGGTTTTGTTTTTGTTTTATTTGATGTTATGTTGTAAAGTTTGTGAATGTCGTGTTTTCTAGACAAAAAGTTATGTACTTTTTTTTAATAGCTAAAAGTTCCAAAATCTGCCGTCAATTATGCTTTTAATTTGTTTTTAAACTTTTTATATTTTTACTTAGCAGGTTCATTAAGGACAAATAAAAAAAATAAAATTTGTTTAAGTAGTGCCTTCGTCACAGAGAGGGGGATTTACTGCTACAAGGTGATGCCCTTCGGCCTAAAAATGCAAGGTCCACATACCAAAGGCTCATAAATAAGATGTTTGCTGATAAGTTGGGGAAAACTATGGATGTCTACATTGACGACATGTTAGTTAAATCCGAGGATGCGAGTCACCATGTGCATCATTTGAGCCAAACATTCGAGACACTCCGAGAATACAACATGAAGCTCAACCCCTCCAAATGTCAATTCAGGGTCAAAGCGGGGAAATTCTTGGGGTATCTAGTCACAAAGAGAGGAATCGAGGCCAACTCAGATCAGATCAGACCCATCTTAAAACAATAAAATAGTTAATTTTCCTCAAACGCTCGCAACTGAAGTACCAATGCAAAAACTGCCCAAAGGGCAACCCAAAAATTGCCAAAGGTAAGCCCCTGGAAAATCTAGAGGGTCTCGGGCGAAGACTAACTGCTCAAAGAGCAATGCAAAAACCGCCCAAAGGGCAACCCGAAAATTGCCAAAGGCAAGCCCCTGGTAAATCTAGAGGGTCTCGGGCGAAGACTAACTGCTCAAAGAGCAATGCAAAAACCGCCCAAAGGGCAACCCGAAAATTGCCAAAGGCAAGCCCCTGGTAAATCTAGAGGGTCTCGGACGAAGACTAACTGCTCAAAGAGCAATGCAAAAACTGCCCAAAGGCAACCCGAAAATTGCCAAAGGCAAGCCCCTGGTAAATCTGGAGGGTCTCGGGCGAAAACTAACTACTCAAAGAGCAATGCAAAAACTACCCAAAGGGCAGCCCGAAAATCGCAAAGGCAAACCTCATGAGGACATCTGTCGAAGAGATCTCTGTGACCAAATATCAAATAAAACATATCTCGGCCAAAATCAACCGAACCACAGCCCCGAAACCCTAGAAAATCAAGCACGGCACATGCAGAAATAATATGCTCGATCGCGAATAAAAGGCTGGGGGATAACACCCCTCACAAATAAATTCAAAACACAAGTGCAACGAAAAATAAAAATTTCATTAATTGAAAGGGGGGGTTACAACGAGTACACAAAATATCGAAAGAAAAGATACGCAGTACTCGCTCAACTCTCATCGCGGAGAGCAGCCAATGCATCCAGCTCTTTCTGAGCAGACTCTGGAGTCAAAGACCCTTTGATAACCTGCTCCAAGGAAAAGGACCTGGTCACCACCTAAGTTTGGGCCGCCTCGATGGTAAGACTCTCAACAGGGCCCTCGAGCTCTTCTATTCGGCCGAGTGAGGCTTGTTTCGCCGCCCTCAGCTTCTCCAGCTCCACCACCTGGCGCTTTAGCACCGCGTCCTTCGAAGCAATCGAGGCCTCAAGCCTAGCGTTATGAGCCTCCACCCTCTCAGCTCGACTGACGGCTTCAGCACATTGGGCCACAGTTTTACCCAAGTCTTCCTGAGCCGCCTTCAACTCGGTCGAGGCAGACTGATACTTAGCTTCAAGGGCCCGCCTATCCCGCAAAACAGGAACAAAATGCTTGCGCATGCCAACCGCCCCTTGGAGCCTCTGAAAATAAAAAAGGTAAGCATAGAAACCACCTAAGAAAACAAACAAGAGACGAACTCACCCTGTAAAGACTCGAGATAGTCATCTCATAGAACTTAGTAAAAGACAGGGACTCCAACCACTCCTCGTCCTGAAGAAAGAAAAAGCCCTCCGCAGCCGCAATCATCTCGGCCGACACCTCCCTGGTGGAAGAATTCCCAGGAAAATCAATCACATGACGACCATCGCCATGAGGCTTTTGACCGACATGTTTGGTGCGCTTCTTGGCTGAAGCCACACCACCCGTCATCGGTCGCTTCTCCTTCGCGACCGAGGAACGAGAGGGCTTCCGAGAAGCCTCAGGAACCGTCGGGCGAGCAGCCTCATCAGCCTCCGAAGGAGCAGAACTTGGAGAACGAACAGGCTCGAGGGCAACCTCGGCCCGCTCTTCGGCCGGCCCCTCATCCGTAGCAGGACCGGATAAGTGCGCCTTCTCCTACTCAGCCTGAATTTGGCGCATGATAGCCCGCATGGCCAACGCTTTTTGACCCTCAGGCTTAGACATCACGTAGTCGGATAATTCTGAAAAAAGACAAACATTAGCAGAATTTGACTGAAAACACTTTATGCACAAAGCAATCGCAACTCACTTGTTCTAGTGAAAGCCCAGAGACGACTGACAGGCAGCTCACCCAGAAGCGTCTTATAATCTCGAGACTCGGCCGATAAGGCAAATATAGCCTCACTCCTAGCCCGCGCCCGAGGAGAAGATTTGCAATTCTTCGTCCCGAAGTAAGCTGAAAAAGAAAACAAGAAAAATCGGTCAACTAGAACGTTCGCCCGAAATGAAAAGAATAAAAACAATGAAACCTACAAGAATCACACCAATAGGGAGGATAACCCAACCCCTTCCGCAGACGAATAACGCCTTTGAAAAAAAAATATTTATCCTTCCATCGAGTCTCGTTGGAAGAAAAGCCTAAGACTAAGAGATGGGCGTCTGCCCGGGCATTCAGGACATATCGGCCAAACTCTGGGTTCTCACGCTTCATGAAGTACGAGAAAAAGAAATCCTCAGCCGAAAACTCCAGATTGTGCTTCTCCTTCAGACGATCGACACAGAGAAGAAGCCCGATGGCCATAGGAGTCAACTGACTCGGTGTAAATTTTGCACAGAGTGCACAACTCCTCGACCAGGCCCATGATTGAGAACCTGAGACCAATCTTGAAATGACGAAGATAAAAAGGTTCCCAACCATCGGCCAACATATCATCCACCTTCTCTTCAGGCTCGGACAACCTAGCCCGAATCCAACCTGGAAATTTATAAGTGAAGAAGGCCGACTCCAACTCATCCATGGTCATAGTGCTCCTAACGTTGAAGAAAGGAGGCAAAATGCCCTGGGGACTAGACTTGGCCGGGGAGTTGCGAATCGATGAACACTCCTCGCCCATATCCTCCGCGGTCGAGAATTCAGAAGTTAAACCAGCAAAAAAAGACGTGCCCAAAGAGTCAGTAGATATCTACAATCGACCGAGAATAAACAGCAGGTTAGAGACCCTCGACCGAAGTTAGTACAAACAAAAAGATAGAAAACGAAGGCAAACAAAGGAGATAAAAAAAAACCCAACTAAGCAGACGAACGGGTACAAGAACACAAACGCAGATTCAAACCCAAAAACTCACCAAAAACCAGAATGCAAGTAAAGCAAACCAACAACGACAAAGATCTAAGCAAGGGAGGCTAACCTTGACCGGAAGCGGAGAGAAAGGACTTCGAAACGTCACCGGAAAATCGAAATCGACAGGAGAGGCAAACGGTCTTCGAAGATAAAGAGAGAGAAAGAAAAGATTTGAAAATGAAGAATCTGAGAAGTGAAGAGAGAGAAGTAGACCACCAACCTTTATATAGGCCAGCCGCCATGATGGCAAATCTTGGGCACGGCAGTCGAGGAGCCGCCATGATGGCAAATCTAGGGCACGACAATCGAGGAGCCGCCAAATCTAATTGAGACAAGACAACCAGGACTGACGTGGCCCACCAAAGAAATTAGAGAAAACTCGACCGAAAACAAAGACCATATACAAAAACCAAGCTCGGCCGAAGACAGAAGAGGTACCCGAAGATCATTATCGGCCGAAAGGGGGGGCCATAGGCCCAGGGAACGCCCGAGTCGGGCTCGACCGAAATGGCCAAAGGCCCAATTCAGTTCGACTCGGCCAAGCACAGTAGAGTCCAAACCAAAGCACATTAGCCCGCCGAACGATTGCCTAATTAAACAAGGATTCCCGAAGCCCAATTAGAAAAGGAAGACTTATCTTACCAGACCAAGGATTCCTAAAACCCGATTGGTAAAGGAAAACCTATCTTACGGGAACAAGGACTCCTAAAACCCATTTGATAGAAGAAGACCAAGCCCAAAAAGGAGACCGAATTCACGGAGAATAAGGAGTCCCAATCCAAATAGAAATAAGACCCAAATACCTTCTATAAATAGGGGGTAGGAATGATTGTAAAGGGATCCGATTTTTTACTCATTAGAACAAAACTCTGCGAGACCATATCTGTAAGCTGTTTAGCTACTGCATTCAAGCAATTTTAACCTAATATTTGGCTGTGGTTTATTTGGCACCATATATATATATATATATATATATATATATATATATATATATAGAGAAAAAAAATATTCAGAGGAAGTGGTTGGGAGTTTTATTTATTTATTTATTTATTATTATTATTATTATTATTATTATTATTTTTTTTTTTTTTTTTTTTTCTTCTTAACCCAGGTGTACGTTTACTCGTACCCCACTAGCCCGAATTACAAGTTATAAAAACAACTTGAGCCTCATAATATTTGATCACTACACGGAACTGATTAATTAATGAAAATTTATAACCAATTGCTGGTCGATTAGAATGACTAGTCCTGCACAACACAACAAAGGTGATGGACTTATCTGCATGTTCAAATTTGTCATTACTGGTAACAGTAGGCGGCATAAGAGGAAAATCATCTTTGTTTACAATAACCATCTCAATCTGAGTGAACTCAGTCAAGTCAATAACAACAATATTCAACACTCACGACTTTTCAATGTCGCAGACCCCGAAGCCCAACGACCCAGTCACAATTTAACGTCTTTTGAGATATTATATTAATTTGTTCGAAAGCAAGCAAAGCAGTTTCCATCCCTCCCTTACGTCACGTCACGTTTATCTGTATGTATATGCATAACGTTAAATTCACAAGTTTAAATCGAAAATCCAAAACAAGAATACAATGAACCAAAACAAGAATGTAAGGTGTGCAGCGAAGGTGCCGTTCTCGTGGGAGAAGAAGCCCGGGGTGTCGAAAAAGCACATCGAATGGGATGGACAGCGTGGCGCCTTTCAGTTGCCGCCGCCGCCTTGCAGGAAGGAGATAGCTCCGGTTGCAGGCGGAGTTCCTCTTCCGCCCTGCACGTTTCAGGTGATGAGTACGCGAAAAGGGTCGTTTCGGAAGTTGGAAGAAGAAGATCCGTTCGTGGTAGCGTTGAAGGAGTGTAGAAAGAATAAGAAGGGTTTGTTGAGTAAGTTTTCCTGTAAGCATTCGTGCAGCGTTGCGGATGATAGCTTTCTCAGGACTTGTCGGCTTCCTTACAAGAGAACTGAAGTCAGATTCTAAACATATCACAATTTGAGTTTTGTTTTGTTCGGATTGGATAGGTGTAGCTAGACCAGTATCCTGAGGTTGGATTTCTGTTTTTGTGAAGCTGTAAATTAAAATATCTGTTTCTATGCTTTCTTTATCACAAACTACATGATCAGCCTACTCGCCTCTCGTAAATGTGTTGATAGATGACTTTATATACACAGCAATATACATCTTGTATATATCAACCAAATAATAATGAAGTAAATAAGAGAGAGTAAGGATTCCATTACTGATCAACTTTAGATGTCGGGAATAATCACAAGCGGAAATATTCCTCTGTTCACCAACTAGATGCTGCCCAGCGAAATGCTTCTTGTTTTTTAATTTTCTCTTCAACGTTTCAGTTCTTTCTTCAGAGAGGTTATTTCTTTTCTCAAAAATAACACACACCAAACACAGTAACTTTCAACTGTTTTGTATTTCTGAATTTCTGGGGCAGTTTTCCCATATTGGATAACTGTCACCATTATATGTGTACAAGACACGTTTGCACATTTGGGTGAATAAACCAACATTCTCCCACTCACACAAAGAAGCAACATACTGACTTTATACTCGCAAATAGTCGGTGTGACCAAAAGAAATGAATCAGTTTCCTGGAAGTCAAAACATGATATAAATCCATTTACAATCCTAGACTACAGACATATATTCACATCAGACACGTTCGGTCCCATCGAACCAATGTTCTGATCTCAGGAGTACTCCTCAATCACTACTGTGTCCCCAGGAACCACAACTTTCTAGCTAGCGTGTGATAAGTGTGAATACTGTCAGTGTCTTCCAATCTACTCTAATTCCAAAAGTCGATGAAAGCAACCGACATCATAGACATGCTACATAGACCGAATTATCATGATCATAGAAAAACATGCTAATGATACAGTCATTACCCCAACACTCCAGACATGAGAGTGACCGTACTAAGGATCAATATAGGATAGTACTTGCACGATAAGGAGTTGGGACATACTCAATACTTATCTTCCATCAGGTCAACTTAAAAGCACGCACGGTATAAAACATGCGCGACAATGAACCTTGCCATTTAAACGGCGCGTATGTCAATATATAGTTTATGTTCATTGTACGGACTGTAGCACCAAAACACGTCATAAACTTGATCGCTCCTACTGACTTAGTTGAGCGACTCCAAAGTTTTAGTCCGGCTTGTCAGGTCTTATGAAATTGAAATCTCATAAGTGATTCTTCATTATATTTTAGAAAAATCTCATTTTGACAACATGTCAAAGCGACAATTTTGTATACTTCTATGAGTTCCGGAATATCTAATTCACAAAACAAAATGTACAAGTCTCATCTCACATTATCCTCAGATAACCGAGGCGGTCGTGAGTGCAAGTTCACCAGCCTCTTACACCTGACGACATACTCTCGGATGATAAGAAACATACTAAGTAAAAATGCTATAATCAAAACAGCACTGAAAAAATGAATCATATTTGAACATAGATTATCAAACAAATATATAAAAGGTTTACAACCTACGGAGACCCAATGACCTAGTATGCTTTGCAAACACATCTCTAGTTACAGCCTTAGTAAGGGGGTCTACAATCATATCATGCGTCGATATGTATCTAATAGTTACATTCTTCTTAGCCACTATGTCCCTGACAAAGTGATACTTAGTCTCTATATGTTTAAACTTACTGTGATACTTAGCATCTCTTGTGTAAGCAATAGCTGCCTGACTATTACAGTATACAGTAATAGGCTCAGGTTCACTCTCATCTAAACTTAAATCTTCTAAGAACCTTTTTAGCCAAACAGCTTCTTGCACAGCCACCAAGCAGGCAACAAATTCTGCTTCCATGGTGGACAGGGCTATACAAGTTTGCTTTTTGCTACTCCAGGAGATCGCTCCTTGACTCAGAATAAAAGCATATCCAGAAGTAGACTTTCTTTCATCCAAATCACCACCCCAATCTGCATCTGTGTATCCTACTATGCGATCATTGCTGCCTTGATAACACAGAGCATAATCAGCGGTACCCTTTAGATAAGCTAGGATTCTTTTCACTGCTATCCAATGTTTCTGTCCTGGATTTGACTGATATCTGCTTACCAGTCCAACTGCATAACAGATATCTGGTCTGGTACACATCATTGCATACATCAGACTTCCAATGGCATTTGCATATGGTACTCTTTTCATCTTCTCACGCTCTTGCGGAGTTTTCGGGCACATCTCTAGACTTAAGGTCTGGCCTTTTGCGATGGGTGTGTCCATTGGCTTGCAATCTGCCATATGGAACCTCTCAAGGATCTTATGAATGTATGGCTCTTGTGACAAGGCCAAAAGTCTTTGATTTCGATCCCTTGATATTTTGACTCCTAAAAATAGGCAGCCTCACCCATATCCTTCATTTCAAAAACCGTTGATAACCAGTCTTTCGTGGCAAGAAGGAGGGTTTTGTTATTACACGCCAGAAGTATGTCGTCAACATATAAAGACAGTAAAATGAAACCATCACTGGACCTTTTTAAATAAACACAATGGTCCTCTTCTGTCATTTGAAAACCGTATGACATAATCGACTCATGGAATCGAAGGTACCATTGTCTGGAAGATTGTTTGAGTCCATAGATGGACCTCAAGAGTTTACAGACTTTTCTCTCTTTGCCTTTGGTAATAAAACTTTCAGGCTGTTCTATGTAAATCTCTTCCTCCAGTCCTCCATTGAGGAAAGCGGTCTTAACATCCATTTGATGTAATTCCAAGTCCATATGTGCGACTAAGGCTAATATGAGGCGTATTGAAGCAAATCTCACCACAGGGGAGAATGTTTCTTCAAAGTCTATACCCTCCTGTTGAGTATAACCTTTCGCCACCAATCTAGCCTTATATCTTTCAATCGAACCATCTGCATTCCGTTTAACGCGAAGGACCCACTTATTTCCAATGGCTTTTCTACCTGGCGGTAAATCAACCAAATCCCAAACTTGGTTACTTTTCATCGACTCTATTTCCTCTTCCATGGCTTTTATCCATAAATCTTTTGCCGGTGAATCGAGAGCTACTTTTACATTCTTTGGCTCATCACCATCATGGGAGGCCAACATGAATGCTTCTCCTTCAATCTCAAAACGTCGTCGGGAATTCGAATTCTCCTACCCCTTCGAGTTGACGTCTCTGGAATTGAAGTATCAGGAACCATGTTACTCCCACTGCGATTAAGCTGTGGAGTAGGTTCATCAGGCACTTGTTCACTCCCACTGGGAACAACATTCCTTTGAATGGAGTTTAAGTCCTCTGATTCATTTTGCTCAAACAAATTAGACTCTCTTTCTACATCACCTCTCCGTGGAAATTCATTCTCTAAAAATACAACATCTCGTGACTCAATCTCAGATATAGTCTCATCCGAGTTTTCGCCTATCAGTACATATCCTTTTGATTGCTC
Source organism: Cardiospermum halicacabum (assembly GCA_031304145.1). NCBI lineage: Eukaryota > Viridiplantae > Streptophyta > Magnoliopsida > Sapindales > Sapindaceae > Cardiospermum > Cardiospermum halicacabum. The sequence continues at coordinate 7,763,432 of CM062394.1, read as the reverse complement.
AGGGTATCGAATGAAAATACATTTCTTTCCCCTAGCACCTAATTTTCCAAATGGATTATTCAGATCATGTACATAACAAGCGCACCCCCAGGGTCGCAAGTAGGATAGGCTAGGTTTTCTACCTGTCCATAATTCATATGGAGTTGTAGTCACGGATTTAGAGGGAACCCTATTCAAAATATAAGTAGCTGTAAGAAGCGCATCTCCCCAATACGAGATTGAAAGATTAGCTTGTGCCATCATTGACCTAACCATTTCCAACAGTGTCCTATTCCTTCTTTCTGCGACTCCGTTCTGTTGAGGAGTCCTAGGAATGGTCAATTGTCTCACTATACCTTTCTCATGAAACAATGTTTTAAATTGGTCGGATAGATATTCTCGCCCTCGGTCAGTACGTAACACTTTAACGGTCTTATCCAATTGATTCTCCACCATGGCCAAAAACCGTTCAAAACAGTCTAAGGCTTCAAACTTATGGGAGATTAGATAGACGTGACCAAAACGAGTGAAGTCATCTATGAAGGTAATGAAATATGATGCACCGCTTCTAGCTCTAATGCTCATGGGTCCACAAATATCAGAATGAATTAATTATAACGGAGAATTTGCCCTAGTAGCCTTCCCAAAAGGTTTTCTAGTGGCTTTGCCTGCCAGACAATGATTACAGGTCGGCAACTCTATCTTATCATAGAAACCTAAAATCCCCTCTTTTGCCAACCTGTTCATTCTATCTTGTCCTATGTGACCAAGTCTAGCATGCCATGTCGAAATACTCGTATCAGAAGAGGTAATCATCGAAAAACTATCATTTGAAAATAAAGAAGGATTTTCATAACAGTCAATATTAAGTACCACAAATCCATCAACAAGTTGTCCTAATCCAATACAGACAGAATTATAAAATATTTGCAAACTAGCAGCATAAAACACCAACTTATAATCATAAGACAATAAAACAGGAACAGAGACAAGGTTGCGCCTAATTTCGGGAGCGAACAAGACATCATGTAGGAGCAATGTGTGGCCACTGTGCATTCTGAGCTTGCAAGTGCCAATTCCTTTAACCTCTACGCGAGAGTTGTTGCCCACATATATCCATCGAGTACCATGTGGGATCCGACGATACTCGACAAATGCTCCTCTATCTCTAGCTACGTGGTCCGTGGCGCCTGAGTCTACAATCCACATAGGGTGAGCCTCGGCAAGCAAAACAGAGTAGAAACATACACATTAATTAGGGCAGAATCATAAATTGTTACCTCCTTTTTAGGCTCAGTGCATTCACGAGCAAAGTGACCCATTTTGTCACAATTGTAACACTTGACCTTGCTTTTGTCTCTCTGCTGACCTTTGCCTCGCCTAGCTTTCTTCCTTGGGTTATTGGTCCCAGGCTTGTTAGGGTTTTTCTGACCCTTCCCTTTCTTTCCGCCCCTTGTTCCCCTCTTGCGCTTAGCACCCGTGCCTTTGCGCATGCTGGATTCAGCCATATAAAGTTGGCCCGAAGATTTAGCCGCCTCCAGGCGCTCGTCTTCGAGCTCAACATGACGAGAGATATCATCAAATGACTTGATGTTGTCATTGTGGGTCATGTTGATCTTTATTTTCCCAGCTGTTGGGAGACCTTATCACCGCTTGCACTTGCTGTTCATCTGATAGGGCATGGCCGGCCGACTTCAATTCCCGGATCATGTTAGCCATCTCCCTGAGATGCTGGCGCATAGAATGATCATTGCGCTTCCGGTAAGTGTCAAACTTAATAGTCAGTCGCCGAAGCTTTGTGGTGGAAGTCCCACCAAACTTGTCTTTCAAAGCAACCCACATGTCCTGTGCAGTGTCGAAATCCTCATAAGCACATCAGATCATCCCATACTTGACAGAATAGTGATCCTTGCTATACTGTTCTTTCGTTTCCATGCCAGGTAAGCCTCCATGTCACGCTTGGCTTGAGCAGTAGTGCCAGGAGCCGGTTCAACCATGGTATTGGTCAGCGTTTCGAGAGCCTCTTGCTCTTCCAGGATATGGATCTTACGATGCCAGATATCATAGTTGTCCCCGTTCAACTTGTCTCCCTTGTTGAGTTCAGCAATGTTCTTGGATGAAGAAGCCATTACTGTAGACATAATTCGAAGACATGTAAGACTATCTATGTTCGATCATCCGATGAGCAACTGAGAATGCACCAACCAAGTCAATCAAATATGTTGATCCAATCAAAGGGGAAATCGGAAAAAATAGTAAATCCATCTAATCACCATTCTGGTTCTTCAATCGAGTCAACATATTAAATCATGAGGTGTGCAAACAAATTTTCATAACATCATAAATGTCATATGCTTACTAGATGTCATATGCAAATATATACAAAGCACAACCAATCGTATATAAATGATATAATAAAAATGATGCATATGGATAAAAAACAGAGAAAAGAAAAAAGAAAAAAATAAATGGCATCAGGGTTCTGTAGGCATCCTCAGTCATCATACTGGACATCACTAGCCGAAGTGTTCACTTCCTCCAACCATGGATCATCAGGAATATAATCTTCAAAAGTAATCTCACTATCACCATCCTGAGCCTGGTCCTGATCAATCGGATCAGCTATGATCGGATCATCCCAACCATCCATAATCTCTAGAACTAGATCATCAGGGTCGAAATCATCCTCAACATCGGCGACATGTCCCTCGCCTTCGATGAAGAGAGCCTCCTGATCAGGCTCTCCCTCAGCATCAACAGGATCCTCCATAACATCATCTGCTGCAGGTAATGGATCTCCTAAAAAATCGTCCTCAGCCTCCAAAGGATCCTCCAAAAACTGATCGTCGTCCTCCAAGGGATCCGCCAAAAACTGATCCTCGTTATCTAAAGGATCCTCCAAAAACTGATCCTCGTCCTCCTCAGCCACTGGAACAGCTGCACCATCAGTAGCTACTGGAACAGCTGCATCATCAGGTATCTCCTCTGGAACAGGTACCGGAGCTTCAGGAGCTACCATAGGAGCAATCAAGTGCTGCACTGGAGGAGGTGGCGGACGTGGATGATAGTGATGGAATACTGGAACTATCACCCTGGGAGGTGGTCTAGCTATGATCCTAGGCACTAGAGGTGCGAGTACTGGAACTGGACCAAATCCCGGTGGACCGGCGACAGCAGCGATCACCGGAGCATGCGGAAGTGGTTGTACTGGAGGATGAAACCGAGGTCCCAATGGGTGTTCCATACCCGGTGGTGGTGGAAAGAGCAGGGCAGGAGCCAGTTGACGAACATGAAACTCTGTAGCCCTCTGATAAGGGATCCAATGACGATCCTCTACATAGAACCCGAGCCAATAATACCTTTATTCCATAATCTGCAAAACAAAATCAATGTATGCCAACAATGCATGCATATGACATCTAGTAAGCATTCATATAACACTAATTAAATGTCAGAGAAATAATCAATGAAAAATAATTAACTATTTCCTAAGCATGCATTTAAATAAATCAATTTACTAAAACATAATAGTAAACTAACTTAGTAGGAAAAATGAAATAAAAAATATGGTTTATTTTTAAAATGAATAAAAAAAATAATTTCAAAAAAAAAAAATATTTCAAATTTTTTTTTTTTTTTTTTAAATTTTCCGGCCGCCGGAAAACGGCGATGCGTCGTCGTCGCTCCGGCAGAGGGCGGAGGACGCGCCAAACGTGCCGGCGACACGTGGCGTGTTGAGGCGCTGCCACGTGTCGCTAGCGCGTGAGCGTGCACAGTCAGTCCCTCTGCTGACGTGGCGGCCTGGCAAGCTGCCACGTCAGCGCTGACTGTGCTGTTACCTGGAACCGGAAGCTTCACGCGCCCAGGCCGCGATTGCAGTGCACGCGCCGTCCTCGCGGCGGCCGACGGCGGTCGGACCGGTGGCCGTAGACTCGTCTCGCCGTCCTGGTTCCGGTGGTGCCCTCCGTTTCCCTATTCCGGTGTCCGGTCGTCGGCAGTGGCCTTCACTTTCCGAGCCTGCGAGTGGGAAAGCCAAATATCAAATTCCTTTTTAAAATATATAAAAAATTAAAATCTGATACTTATTCTGATTTCATTTTTCAAAAAAAACTTGAACTTCCGATGACCATAACTTTTACGATTTACATCCAAAAAATTCAAACTTTATATCAACGGATCCGTATCGAATAAACGAATCCAATTACAGGTATATTGACATATTTCAAACAATCACAGAATATAATAAAAACCGATTAATTAATCTGAATTAATATTATTATAAAATTCTGTAATTAAATGAAAAAAATAACAATACATCAAACAACGAATCAGATCGTGATTATAAACATATCTACGTTCAGTTTATTATCTAAAACAAAACCCACGCATTTATTCAAAACATGCACAACGTTAAAAAAAACAAGAATCACGATCATCGTCAACTTCTGAAGTTTTAAAATAAACCAAACATCTTCAACATCTGAAGTATTAACACAAATGAAACACATTTTCACGGTTCATTTTGAAACGATAAAGCAAACAGTAATGATAACCTGGCTCTGATACCAATGATAGATGACTTTATATACACAGCAATATACTTTCATATATATATACAGTAGATACTAACATCTTGTATATATCAACCAAATAATAATGAAGTAAATAAGAGAGAGTAAGGATTCCATTACTGATCAACTTTAGATGTCGGGAATAATCACAAGCGGAAATATTCCTCTGTTCACCAACTAGATGCTGCCCAGCGAAATGCTTCTTGTTTTTTAATTTTCTCTTCAACGTTTCAGTTCTTTCTTCAGAGAGGTTATTTCTTTTCTCAAAAATAACACACACCAAACACAGTAACTTTCAACTGTTTTGTATTTCTGAATTTCTGGGGCAGTTTTCCCATATTGGATAACTGTCACCATTATACGTGTACAAGACACGTTTGCACATTTGGGTGAATAAACCAACATGTGTTTTTCTGTTGTTCAGGTAAAAACTCACATGTACTTGGTACATTTTAGAGATCCCTCCCAAGGAAAAAATAAAAAATAAAAATCACGTATATTCAAATATATGAATTAGTTACACCGACACTCTCGCACCATAACAAACTATAAAAAATTACTTGAAATTTATATTTAATCCCTTCCAATAATCTTTCGTTAACATGGGAAAATATGAAATAAATATGTGAAAATTCTAAGAAATGAGCTTTCTAAAGTTTAAAATACAATTATAGGCCTGTTTTGAAAAACATACAAAAACAGACTTTGTAAAGTTTAGTTTTCACTCCATAGGCCGAGTTTCCAAAAATACCCCTGAAACTTTACAATTCACAGATGCTGTGAATTATGCTCACAGTCTGTGAATTACGCTCACAGCTGTGAATGGCCTATGGAGTGAAAATCAAAGTTTAGTTTTGCAAACTTTTCAAAAGTGGCCTATAATTGTATAGTAAACTTTTGATGGTCTAGAAATCCAATGGACTCAATAAATATTAGTTACAATTTCTTTTTTTTTTTTTAAAAAACGAATCTAAATATATATTTATTTTCACATCTTTAATCCATAAATTTATTTTATTATAAATTATATTATTATAATTAAAATAATTTTATATAAATATATAATTGTACACATTTATTTCTTGGAATAAATTCGGTGTCTTTTCTAAAATTGTGTAAACGAAATTGTATATGAAATTTAAATAAATAAATGAAAATTTGAGATGTATATACACATATTTAGACAATATTGCTACTCTATCCAATCCAGTAGTCTGATTTACTGGGGGCTTATTAGCCTTTGTGCTGACTCAGAGCCCAGCCTATTTAGCCCAAGCAATGGATACTTCTTTTGATGAGCCTTTTCTGAAACAAAAGCTTTTGAACGACTTCGTTTTGAGAAACCCTCTGAATACACGTGTCGGCGCAACTTCTATCTAGGGTTTTATTTAGATGAACGTCGTCCCTGCAGCCTATAAAGCCACTCGTGTGCCTCCCACTCAACTAAACCCTAACAGAGCTTCCGCGGCTACGGTTCAATTCAAATCAGAATTAGGTTAAGATTTCTCTCCTCATCTCTCTAATTTGTTTTTATTTTAAGTTTCTCTGTGTCTCCGGAAAAATGAAATCTGTAAAAATGTTTGAGTTGCTGTGATTATAAAAAATTCCTCGTCCTGATTGCAAATGCAATTACATGACTGACTCATTACACCCATAGAATATGAGCAACTCAAATCTCTTCAATTTCACTCTGGAGCGCCTTTTTGTCTCTGTTCGTGTTTTGATTGATTCGTTTCCTAGATGATTTTGGTTTTTTGTTTTTTTTTTTAATTAGTACAGTTGTGATTAATGTTTGTGATTTTATTAAATCTGGTACTGTGATTTTATTACATTTCATTTCACATCGGTATAGAAGTGGAGTTGGACAATTTAATTGACAGGGCATTTGATGGTATAGTAGATGCACTGTGCATATCCTACTCCTTAAATTATGTATGGTGGTGTTTAAAGCCTAAACTTGAAAGAACTTATGTTCTATAGGTTGGGGTTACGCTCACCTCCACATTGTTTCAACATATGTGGAATGTTCTGTAATTTGGGCGTCTTTATTTTTAAGTTCATGTTTAGGTGATAAAAAATTCTAGCCAGAGATTAGTTTTCAAATGGATTACAATACACACCAGCATTAGCGAACAGGTATTGATATGGTGATTTGGATGATTATCAGGAGAAATCGGAACGAAAAATCGGGGCAGCCAAAATAAAATGGAAATTATACTAACCATCTATAAAATTAATTAAAATCAAATTATATTTGAAAAAAATTTCAGAACATTTCGGAGGTGTTCTAAAGTGTAAAATCATAATAAATACAACAAGACGTTGTTAAAATGGAAACAGTTTATATTGTTTACAATTAAATCAAACGAATTAAAGTAAAATTGTCAATATATTGGGGAAATATAAATAAAAAGTCAATCCAAAAAAACATTTAAAAAAACTACAGCCAGTATATAGTTTGAATTTTCTCCTCCTTACGTCAATCCATAACCAAGAAAGTAAAGTAATATCGGAAGAGAAAGCATGTTGAGGGTCACGTGATAAAACGAAAGCATTAGGCATGGCAGCAGGAAATGAACTCTGGTGGCCCTGTATATGGATTGAGAAGAAGGCTGTCGAACTCAACTAACTTGGAATTAAGCATATTTCGCATCATCATATGCTGCCGCTCGCAATTCTTCATAGCTAACATCCCCAACAATATCACGAGCGTTTTTCCAATGAGCATAACAAGTACGCTTCCAAAGCGGTCTCTCATGCTCAAAATCTTCAACAATTAGCAGACTGAGCCTGATTCTCAGACTTGAAGCATCAGTGGTATTCTGAATAGGAGAGAACCTACTCCATTTGTTCTCAAAAGGCTTGAATTGGTTCTGGTTCTGATTCTCATTCTGATTATTGGAACCGAAGGCGTTGTTGTTATTTGATTGTTGCTGTCGTGTTGTGTGAATGAATTTACAACGGGCACCGTATTGGCAGCTGCCACGCTAATAGTTTCTACACAGTTCCTTCTTGTACTGTATCTTGGTTTAATATTACTTTCTTTGGATTGATACTCATCTATTAAAATAATCCCAACTGTTTGTGAGTTTTTTTTTTTTTTTTCCTTATATTTTAGTAAATTTACATTGGTTTTTTGAATTAATCCTAAATAAAATATATTTATACCATAAATAATAAAAAAAATTGTTATTTTTTAAATTATTTTATTCCTAAATATTAATATGAGTTATGAGTAATAATTGGTTGGGTAAATAAATCAATTCATTAATTGTTATAAAATTTATATCCATAAAAAGTAGTTTGTATAGTACTCCTCATTTGTTATTCCAGTTTATAAATATAATTTTTTCAATATTTTTCATATTTACCTTTATAATTAATATATTAGTTAGATTAAATTTAAATGTGAGGAAAACTTTTTAAAGGACAATTTAGTTATTTAATTAATATATTATTAGTATTTAATTTATTTCTTAATATGTGTGATATACAAAAATCGACATTATATATATTTTAGAACGGAGGGAGTACACCCTAAAACGGAAGTAGAAGTCGGATTCATTTGGTCTCTTTTGATAATGTATCTCCATTTTCAACTCTTTTGAAAATGTATCTCCTTAGGTCCAATCAAGTTTATCAACGCAATCATGATCATTAGGGCAGAGAATTCGGTTAACCGAAATCAAAACCGAACTAAAAATCCGGTTTTTGGTTAACCGAACTTCAAATTTTAATAATCGAATACCGAAACGAAATTAAAATGGTTAACCGAAAATCAAAATCGAACTTTTTCGACTAACCGAATCATTAACTGAAAAACCGAATTTTCAAATCAAAATTCACTCTGCTACCAACATATCTTTGACAGCTATTATGTAATACCAATAGTTTTCTCTATTATATAAAATCAAATAGGATACAAATTGTGGTTTGAATATAGATCTTCAGATGACAAACATCAATACCATTCATCAATTCAGGAAGCAAGACTGAATGCGTGGGAATAGGCAGTAATAGAAAGAATGCATCCAAAGTCTCATCCACTATTCGTAGAACTTCAACCACATAAATAGCAAATGACTTTTTATTTGCCCCTAGATTCCAAATCTTCAAATATCCAGTTCGCACATGTTAGGATAACAGAGAGAAGACAACAATTGACAAGTTTTATAATTATATGTCAGTAGTAACTGATCAACTAAATCTTAAACTGTTTACGTATGATCTAATAATAAAAATCATAATTTTGAGCATTAAACTGAGAAGAACTGAAAAACCAAAATCTGACAAGATAGAGAACAATCAAGCCTACATCTTCTGAACAGAGAGCACACATGCATGCAACATTGTAATATCCTGAACAAATATAGATTATTGTGATCTATATTGAAAACTTTATCAAATTTCCTGATTTTATGCCACCATTGCAAATACTTGTTAGCCATGTGCCCTTGTAAGAAGTTCACCGTGTGAGATATCGCTCCTATGTTCGTCCAAATCCCTGGAAAAAGAAAACAAAATACACAGTTAACAATCAAAAGCCAAAGAACAATATTGAGAAAAACTTGACTATAAGAATATGAAACAAGACTCCTGTCAAATGAACTTGGATTAAACCTAAACCAACCGAACCATAACAAGAAAGTATCAAGAACAACTAATGTAGCATTGTGGCCACACATTTTAAAACTAGTCTCAATGATCTCTTCTAACAACTATTAGACCATTTTAATATCTATTTCTTTACACTACAGAGACCAAAAAGCAAAATATTGTATGTGTAGGCATCATGAGACAAACCAATTTCTTTCATTTGACTATGGAAGGTAGATGCTTCTCCAATTCTTCCACTCTTAAGCATCCTATCTTACAAAAACAAATCAAAACCTCAAGATTCAATTAAACATCCTTCCACGCTAATAAACCCTCAACAAAAGTAGATACGTTTGAGCCCTCCTTGAACACCCCACAATCCTAAACCTCCTAGCAAGGCTACCAACTATACCAACCATACGATCAAAGAACCGCGAATCATGAAAATAACTAGGTTACTTTGCAGCTTATATATAGAAACTAAGCATAATCAAATCAGACCAGTTTGTCATTAATGCTAATTTATGTTCAAAATTTGCAGGATTTTACTAGACATTTCTAAGTGTAGCAAAAAGTGTAATTATAGTTCAACATTCTAATTGCAACACAAAAAATAAAATCATTCAGTATATTGTTTGCTAACCTGATTCATGTCACTGCCAATTGCAAAGACTCATCAACATCACTCAAATCACCTCCAATACCAAATTAATTTTCAGGAGCAACAACAGCAGGTCCAGTAACTATTTTTCATGAATAAAAATGATAAACAACTCATCAATATAAGAACACGATGCATCAAATTGCAAGAAAGACTAAAAACAAGTTACCATTAATATGATTCTGATGGGACGAAACTCGACTGATATTAAAATTCACAGTACTCAATCGAAATTCCTATCAACGTATAATGTAGTATTTTAGATATCCTCTCCACAGGGATTGTAAGTTAATAAGCATGATTGAGACTAAGATTTAAACTAAATTGCTAAAAGAATCTATATACAAAATGAATCATAGAAACATAGAATCATAAAATTGATGTGAAGTAAAAGTAACTCATGACATTCATTCAATGAAAACTCAAGTCAGCACTCTATTCTGCAATTGATCTTAACAATGAATAAGCTGATTTGCTAGATCTGTTATCAATTAACTTCTTATGCAAGTTTCATCTTAAATCACAGATTTACCTTCTAGATCATCATCAGTGATCTGTTAAAAGATCACTCAATTCAATTTAACAGATCTCAATTATATAGTCGCATATATCTCTATACTACAACCTATACAATTGATAAGCACAATCTGTAGAAAAATAGATCTGTAGTCTATCTCTAGTACTACGATCCTCTGTTCTCAGATCTGAAACCTACCATCTCTGGTCTAAATCAAATCTCAGATTAACAAAACTCTCGTTCTTGTAATTCAATTAGCTCATGAAATCCAGCAGATCAGGCTATAATTGAGCAAGAAACTTTGCAATTGAAATGATAATCAACATCAAGATTGAAAGAGGCTAAAAAATGCAAATTCAGAAGAAAGAAGGACCAAATCAGAATTTCATCAAAAGTCAGCAAACTGGCGAAATGATTTTGTCAAGAAAAGAATTCGCCTAAAGACGTCGCCATGATTTGGAGTGAAGGGCGATGTAGCAGGCGATATAAAGAAGATTTCGCCTCGAAGAGTAAAGCATGAAAGGCGAATCAGAAAATTCCTCGCCTTCGTATATCGCCGTCTTGACAGAAATATAGGCGATGAAGATTGATTTTCGCCTACCTTGAGGCGATGAAGGAGAAATGTCGCCACATTAAAAGATAACAACATGCGATATTTGATGAGACGTCGCCATTGGTTTCTTTGTTGATTTTATTTCGAAATTGCCACTGAGCCAAACTCTATAAATAGGAGCTCAGATGAAGTAATTAGTGTGAAGTTTTTTAGAGAAAAACAGTTTTAGACGTTTGATTTTCACTCTTGACATTCTGTTATACTTTAAGATCAATTCTAGATTCTTCTATACGCTTTTATTCAACATCTTCAGAGAAGTTTCTTGAAGAAGTTTTGTGCTCTGTTTCTGTTGATTATTGAGATTTAGCTTGAAGATTCTGAAGCAACAACTGTGACAGAGTCTAGCTTCAATCTTCCTCGGTAAGATTTAGATCTTGAGCATGTCGATGATGATTTTCTGTACTTGATTGAATATGCTGAAGTAGATGTGCTAGCTAAAAGCTCTGTTGATCTTCTTAGGCAATGTCTCATCAAATATCGCCTGTTGTTATCTTTTAATGTGGCGACATTTCTCCTACATCGCCTTAACCATCGCCTCAACCATTGTCTCAAGGTAGGCGAAAATCAATCTTCATCACCTAAATTTCTGTCAAGACAGCGATATACGAAGGCGAGAAATTTTATGATTGGCCTTTCATGCTTTACTCTTCGAGGCGAAATCTTCTTTATATCGCCTGCTGCATCGCCCTTCACTCTAAATCATGGCGACGTCTTTAGGCGAATTCTTTTCTTGACAAAATCATTTCGCCAGTTTGCTGACTTTGGATGAAATTCTGATTTGGTCATTCTTTCTTCTGAATTTGCATTTTTTAGCCTCTTTTCCACAACTTTTCATCTAAGTCCCCGTCTCAATAATAATAGTCTAGAATTAGTAGAAATGTATTCAATATCTCATCATTTAAACTGAATTTCATTATATTCAAGCTCATAAAATATGCTAAAACATAAGCAAGTTCTAGACTTATCAGATTCGCAGCTGCTGAATCAGTAATGCCAAGTTCATCCACATTAAATATTCCTATTTAACAAAGCAAAAGAAATTACAATTCCTATAGTATAATAAAAAAAATTAAAAATTAAAATTAAAATGAATTATTAACCTTCATCTAATTTTTGCAGTTGTTCAACATAGTAATCCATTGGTTTCAAGTTATCATCATGCTTTGATCGCAACCAATCTTGTGCACAAATAAAAGCTTCATCCATAGAAGGTGCTAATGAACTTCGAAAAGCATCTAGAACCCTTCCCCCAGTACTGAAACAAGACTCGGAAGCTACAGTAGATATAGGGGTTGCCAATACATCTCTAACCAAACATGAAAGTATTGGAAGCCTAGTTGCATTAATCTTCCACCAAACTAATATCTCAAAAGTTTTGGATCCTTGTTTAGACCTATTATCCTCCATCAAATAAATATCCAAGTCAGATTTGACCTTATCCATTCCGCCTTGTTCAAATATTTGTGATAAAAATTTTACAAGTGCATCTTCAACTTCAAAATCAGCATATGAGATGTCCACGTAAGATGGATCACTACTTCTTGCAACAGCAGTAGTTTCAATTGATTGAGAGGAAGTCTAGTGATCAAATTTATCACTATACTCTTTGTATAATGATTCCAATGTTGTCTTCACTTCACTTAACACTGCATTTCCTTGCTCCTCACCATATAAATCCTTTAGAGCAAATTCCAGATACTCCATCTTGTACCGAGAATCTAGGATCACTGCTGTCACGTCCGTAATCTGGGGCTATTTTTCCGCTTATTTTGAAATTTTATTTAAATTTTGGTCTATTTATCGTTCAAGGGTAAAATGGGTATTTTTGTAAAATACTGACTTTTCTGGTTTGACCAAATTATTTGACTAAGTTGACTTTTGGGATGGTTTTGAAAACAAATTAATATTTGAGTTAATTTTGTAATTATTTTATAAATGGGGTAGTTTTAAATTAAATTGTAAACATATGGGTTGGTGGTGATATTTGCCACCCATATAATATATGAATTGATTGGTTTTCAATTCATTTGTTGCAAAAACCTAGAAATTGCTTTTTACGTATTGTTACTTTCTCTCCAAAATCAAGAACACACACTCATATTTCTAAGCTTTAATTGTTGGGGATTCCACTTGGTATTTGGTGTTGATCTCGATTTCTTCATCTAGGTAATGATTTCTACATCTCTTTTTGCTTTAATTCACATTTAAATTGATTTCTATTAGAATTGGGGATTTTTACATAAACTAGGGTTTGATGATTTGGAATTGATTTCTCGAATTGATTTTGGGGTTTTTGCTTTATATGGTTTGGGTTTTGAAACCCTTGGTTTAATTTCACTATTTGGGTTTTAATTGAATCTCAATTGACTTTAATTGTTCTTTAGATATAAACCCTAATTTGTTCAATTTGGGGATTTATGATTTGTTCTTGATTTGGTGTAGACCAAGTTGAGGATCGTCGACCGGAGTAGACTCGGTTGATTTGGAATAGCGAATAAGGTTAGTAGCCGTGTTTACCCCCCACGTTTGTATGTTTTTGTTTGTTTGCTTGTATGTAAATTGATTAAATTTATACGAAACGTATTCTGATTTAGAATAGCTTAAATTGTTGCACTTGATATAAACTGTTTGGGTATTTTGCTGCCATCTTATCTATACATATTCGGACATGTGAATTAGTGCTCATATCTGTCTGATATCTATCTATAATCTGGAATATGAATTTTGTAATCTGTTAAAGTCCTGTCCTAAGGTTAATACGATAAGACCAACATGTTGTTAGGGAAAACTAGATGTATACATCGATGGCGAAAGCGTATATGGCCTTGATTGCCAACCACTTTCTGGATGCGACGACATCATTTCTAGAGCTTGGCTCATTTCTGGAGTTGGCTCATTTATGGATGCGACGACATCATTTCTGAGATTTTTGATCCATCTCTGAGGGTTTAACCCTATCTATCTGTTTCTGTTCCCGATTTTGTTATTAGACTAAGGACAAGCTTGGTAAGTTAAACACCTAAGTAATTAGGTAAACTCTGTGGTAATGATATGTTTCTGCTTCTGATTATATGTTGGATATGTTTTGGTTTGATTCTTGCTGATGCTAGTTGTTTCTTTTGGGTTCTAGCATTGGGTAGTGTATATTGTGACTCATAACTGGCTGTAAATGCTAGGAATAGACCCAATTAGATAGCTAGACTTCGACTAGCGATCGACATAATTGGAATTAGGCTAAGAATGTGCTAAGTGTCCGTAACCGGACTGTATACCGAACTAGGTACCGGATTGTCACTTAAAACTGGAAAACTAGACGTAGGATGGTCTCTGGCCAAACTCCTTACCGAGCTGATTACCAAAATACAATTCGGTCAGCCTTGACATTATTAGATTCACTCTCTGGACGAACTACTTACAGAATTAGTTACCGAACTTTAGTTCGTTATGAGCCTCTGAAGACTGTTCAACCTCTCTGACCGAGCTCTTCACCGAGCTACGTACCGAATTACAATTCGGTATATCTGAGAGATTTGAAACTCTCTGACCGAGCTTCATACCGAATTAGGAACCGAACTATCACTTAAACTTTCCTTGGATTCGTATAATTGCTCTCTGCCGAATAGCTTAACGGAATGTCTACCGAATTACAATTCGGTGAGTCTAGTAATGCTCTCTGACCGAATAGACTACCGGACTGCATACCGAACTCCTAATTTGGTATCGGTCTTCCTTCTGAAAATAATTGGACAATTGTTAAGCCTTTTTCAGTCGATAATAAATAATCTGTAATCACTTATCCTAGATCACTTAAAGGGGATTGTATTTGGGATAACTTGATTTGGTAATCAACTTGTTTGCTTCTGTTTGTACCCTTTGGTTGTTAAGTAACCTGCATTCGTGTGTGACATACTATTCTATTTATTAAGACGCATCCGTATGTGTTTGTTGGGCATTGGCTAACTAACCAGACATCGATAGATTGACCCTTCGTTGTTTTCCTTTTTTTTTGTATATATTTGAACCCTCTTTGGGAATGGAAATTGCTGAGTTCAGACAGTCAGGTGGGATAGCAAGATATCACTAGCATTGAGCATCACATGGCATCCTCTTCAGACTTGGATTGCATTTATGTTTCATTGTTACTAGACTTATTTTGTATTTGAACCCGCTGCACTATGTTTTGGATTGATTTTCAGATTAAGTACCTTTGAGATATTTTTAAATGATTTTTTTTTCTTTCTTTCATTCGGAACTTGTAGTCAAACTACTATTATGTATTTGGATTTGTTTTGAAATCTTTGAATTTAGATTTATAAGAACTGTCATTCAGATTTGAGTATGATTTGTATATCTGTTTATTTGTTATTTGTATGTTGTATCTGTCTCCGCATGTGACATCCAGTCTCCGCGTTCCTTTTCCGTCGGGGCAGGGATTCGGGTGTTACAACTGCAATGTACATCAATTTATTGATTTTGGCTTTTCCCCCCAATATTTATCATATTTCTTCTTCATTGCAGCTCCTATTTTTTGCATCTCCAAATCACTTGATTTCGACCATGCATCCAACACAGCATGAATTCTACTAACATGGTGGTATAATTCATGGAAAGTAACATAGGTGGAACCTGAAATTTTGATGGTCAAGTTGTAGAAGAACTTCAAAAATTTTGTTATCCTTCTAACATTTTTCCAATCCTCACCAGTAGGAACACCAAGGCTAGTAATAACCATGTCTATAATAAATCCAGGTTCATCAACTGAAAATATTGAAAAAGCAAATTCAGCCTTTTCAGCACGGTCAAGCATAAAAAATGTTGAATTCCACCTAGTCGGCACGTCTAAACACAACACTGATTTACTCTCTATCTTTTCCTTCTCACAACACTCTTTGAATCTCCTTAACCTAGTTGGTGATTGCCTTACATATCGAACAGAATCTCTAATCTTCTTCACAGAACTAGATAAATGCTTAATCCCGGCATAAACAACAAGATTAATGATGTGAGCCACACATCTCATATGCACGTAAGCACATTTTGCAATAGATGAACCATAACTACTAAACCGTCTTTGCAGATATTCAATTGCTTTATCATTAACACTAGCATTATCAACGGTTAAAGTTAGGATATTTTCAATTCCCCATTCATATAGGCAAGACTCTACATCCATATTTATACCCTCACCTTTATGACTTGTTACTTAACAAAAATTGAGAATTTTCTTCCTATAAGTCCATAAAGAGTCTATGAAATGAGCTGTTAGACATATATAATTAATTTGCTGCAATGAAGTCCAAGTATCAGTTGTCAAGCAAACTCTAACATTGGATTCTCTAAAAAATTTCTTTAAAATTTCATTCTCTTCTAAATAAACACTCATGCAATCTTTAGCAATAGTCCACCAAAAGGGAATTTAAAATTTTGGTTGTGCTACTTCCATGAAACTAACAAAACCATCTCCTTCAACAAACCTAAAGGGCAATTCATTTACTATGATCATGCGAGCCAAGTATTTTCTAGCTAATTTTTGGTTAAACTTGAACACACTCATTGTTGTTTCACCTTGACCATCCTTAGCTAAAGCAAACACTGATTGTTTTGTATCTACACTAACATTTTTGGCCTTACAAGATTTCAAATGATTTGTCATACCACTAGTTCTATTCTTCCTACTATGGCAAGCTTTAAGTGTTCCACAATAATTGCATTTTGACTTACTTGTACCATCTTATTGAGTTATTACAATGAAATGATTCCATAGCTCGGACCGTTTCTTGGTTATTTTCCTCTCAACTGGTCCTTTCTTATTGTTCCCTTGTTTGGCAGCAGCAGATGAACTAGCTTTCTGAATGGATTTTTTCCCTTTAATTCCTGCAGCATCAGCAGTGGGATCTTTTCCATTTGACTCAGATTGAGAGAGAGAAGCGCTACTATTTGATTCCTCCTCCATCTAACAAAACCACACAAACAAACACATAAATAAACAAATAAGTATATAGTGATAATAAAAACAAAAGGAAAAAAGAAGAAACAAACCTTAGTCACAATTTGCTCTACTTTTTCATTTACAGCTTTAGAACCTGGTCTCTCAACTAAAAATCTACCTCTCAAACTCTTTATAGTCTTCAAATCTTCACTTCTCTTCTAACTATTCAAACAAAATAAAAACCCAAATTACAATGGGTAGAAATAAACACACAAAAGTGGGATGTAAAGTGTGTTGGTGAGAGACAAATAGATAAACACTCAAAACCCAAATTGTCACTCAGCTTTAAATTTTATTGAATATGCAATCTACACATCAAGTTACTATCTACCATTCAATCAAATTCCGCATTATAGCATATATGAAATTAAGAGTTGTAAATCGATAAAAAGAAAGAGAATTATCGTGGCGACGGAGTGGGTTTATGGTCGTCTTATTGAGGTATGTCTAGGGCGACAATTGAAGAAAGTGTGTGGCGTTTGTAGGTACATGTGCGGCAGAGACGGAGGGTGAGTGGTGGTGGGTGAGTACAGAGGCAAAAACAGAAAGTGTGTGGTGTTTAATGTAGTACGTGTGTGCCGGAGACGGAGAGTGGGTGTGGTGGTTAAGCGGCGTCAAGTAGAAAAGAGATAAAAGAATGAAAGAAATAATATGAAAGAGTCATATTGAAAACCCTAAATATTTAAATTTCGGTTACATATTCGGTTTTGGTTAACAGAAAATTTTTTACACTAGCACCGAATACCGAACCGAAAATCAAAAATAGCTAAATTTTTGGTTCACCGAACAGAATTTTTTTTCGGTTTTCGGTTCGATTTCAGTAAAAACCGAAAAGTGCTCACCCCTAATGATCACTTTTTTTCCATGTCGTTTGTTTTTTTTAATAATTGAGGAGAATTTATATTGGCTTTGATTTAAATTATCTCATAAGAATTCAAATTCCACAAATTAAATATCTTATCATAACATATAAGAGAAGTTTTAGGGTGGGTCTTCTTGGGTGGACTTTTACCCAGGCCCAATAACAGTAGCTGACGGAGTACTTCTCTTAATCGAAGCTACTTCCATCGTATAACCTCGGACTAAATGGTCCATATCAACCAGACCTGATCAATTAGGGTGTTACGGCGAAATTAGACAAAGAATTAAACATTTTAGAATTTGAAAGAGTGTGTTAGAACATGTATGTAAAATAGGAGAAGTTTTATTATATTTATTTCATCATATATGTTTTATAGTTTTATTATAAGTTGGTTTGTAACGTGGGTTTATTACTTAATGGTTAGCCTGTTGAATTGGTTTTGTTAACTGATCTAATCTCACCAGGTAATCTCACTAGGTGATGACTCACACTATGACCTAGATGCAGATACCCGCAATATATAAGCCAACTTTTCTTCTGATTATGGTCGGCCGAGTTCCAATAATTTTTTTCTTTCTATGTAATCTTCTCTGTATAACTTCTACGATTTTTTCTACATTCTTACTCTCTCTTAAAAACTCTATGGTTGTCTTTATGGTTGATTGTGGATCTCTTAGTGATGACTTTGTGTACATGTACTGATCTTTATAATATGGGAGAACTGTTGGCTTTTTTGGGCCCCATCCTATGTGGAGAAAACTCATTATGTTTGAGGCTTTATTGGCCTATTTTTGCCTCCATCAAGTATGATTTTATCTCATTAAGATTGAACATGCAAGTGAGATGGATTACATTTGACAAGAAGTGAGAAAATTAGAGTGGAAGGAATTTAGCAGAAGTCCTGTTTTTCAGCAATAATCGTTTTTCATCGCAACGATCAGAAGGTCAAACAATATCCATTTTAGCTCAAATTTGGACAGCTTGTTCTAGACACATAGAACTTGATCCTATATAATTGGATTGTCATTTGGAGCTCTGGTTTGGGAGATATCGCTATATTTTCATGCCTCTATAGTTCTTGGAAGATTTGGTATGATTTGTTGATTTTCTTTATTGGGTTCTTGTAGTTTGTAATCAAAGCTTGTTGTTGAGTTGTGTACTCAATTGTGACTGTGGATAGAACCTTGTGTAACCATTATTTTGACTATTGTGAATTAGTTTAGGGATGGGCTCCGTGTCCCCTGGATTTTTCTTTCATATTGAAAGGTTTTACCATGTTAAATACTTGTGTTTCTTTGCTTCTTTTGATCGTTGGTTATCTTTGTTTTGTTGGTTATATTTTTGGCACTTTGCGAGAGTACCTATCTAGGTGGGTAGGTGAAATTTCTTAATAACTAGTATTAGAGCCAGGTTAGGTAGGTGTATTACGAGTTTGTGCCATGGAGAATATAAACACAATTAGGATGATTAATTTAAGTGGTGTCTCTTATCATGTATGGAAGGGTAAGATGAAAGACTTGTTGTATGTGAAGGGTTAGCATCTACCAATATTTGGTAAGGGAAAAGTGGATGACAAAAGTGATGATCAATGGGAGTTTGATAATGAACAAGTTTGTGCTTACATTAGACAATGATTAGATGATAATATGTTGAACCATGTCAACAATGAAAAGGGTCCTTTGTGTTTGACCACTTGAATGATTATAAAAGTGTTTCGCAACAATTATCTGCGATGAAATTCAAGTTTGATGATGAAACCCAAGGACTTTTCTTACTGGGCACCTTACTAGATAGTTAGGAAACCTTCAAGGTCTCTGCAACTCTGCTCATGAAAGCAAGGTGACTATAAACCTTTGTAAGTTTGGTGTCTTGAATTAAGAAATGATGAGAAAATCTCAATGTATATCAACACAACTAGAAGCTGCTTTTTTTGTTGATAATAGGGGAAGAGATAAAAGTAGAGGTCCCAATGGTAGAGATAAGAGTTGCAACAAGTCTAGAGGAAAAGATAAAGATATGCAATGCAATTAGTGTAGCAAAATGGGTCACATTAAGAAGAATTTTTACAATTGGAAGAGAGAATACAAGGGGAATGATAAGCAGAATAACAAGCAAGACAATATAGATTTTGAGAATGATGACTATTTAACTACTACAACTTGTAGTGATCTTGTCATTGGTTATTTGAGAACATGGTGAATCTTACCAATTATGAGACTAGTTGGGTTATTGATAGTGGTGCCTCATTACATGTTACTTCAATGAAGGATTTTTTTTTCCTATACTATATGGGTTATGGCTCATTAAAGATGAGTAATGATGGTCTTTCAAAGGTTGTGAGGATAGGAGATGTGTGTCTAGTAACTGATGTTCGAGCAAAGTTACAACTCAAGAATGTGAGGCATGTTTCTAATATTTGATTAAACTTAATCTCAACCGATAAGCTGTATGATGAAGGTTATTGCAACAACTCTATGTTGGTCAATGGAAACTCACAAAAGGAAGCTTACTTGTAGCTCGTGGGAAGAAGCATACAAGTTGTAAATGATGCAAGCTTCAGTTGCAAGAGATAGTGTTTATATCACTGAAAGTGATCCTGCGAAGTTGTGGCATAGATGTCTCGATCACATTATTAAGAAGGATTTTGCTTGTTTGAAGAAGAATGCTCTTTCAAAGTTGAGTAGTGTGAAGCTCGATAGATGTGCTTATTGTACGACTGAGAAGCAGAAAAGATTTTCTTTCAATAGTCATACTTCTTCAAAGAAATTATAGTTGTTGGACTTAGTACATTCTGATGATTTGTGGGTCTATGAAGGTATGTTCTCTTTGTGGTTCACTTTTTTTGTAACCTTTATTGATGATTTTTCCAGATAGACATATGGTTTGAAGTCAAAAGATCAAGTGTTTGATGTCTTCAAAGAGTTTCAAGTGATGGCTGAGAGACAGTTAGGAAAAAAGTTGAAATGTCTCCGTTCTAACAATATTGGTGAATATATTGGGTCTCTTGATGGCTACTACAAGTCACAAGGAATTTGACATCAGGAAACTCCTTCAAAAACTCATCAATTAAATGGTATAGCTTAAAGAATGAATAAAACTTTGATCGAGAGAACTCGATGCATGTATCGAAGCTAATTTGCCTAAAAGCTTTTGGGGCGAAGCCTTAAACACGACAATGCATGTGATCAATCTTTCACCTTGTTACTCATTACAAGGAGATATTCCAGACAAGGTTTTTTTTTTGTAAAGATGTTGCTTATGATCACCTTAAAGTATTTAGTTGCGAGGCTTATGTGCATATTCCAAAAGATGAGAGATCAAAGCTTGATTCAAAGGCTCGCCAATGTATTTTTGTAGATTATGGCAGAGATAATTTTGGTTACAGGTTGTATGATCCTGTTGAGAAGAAATTGCTTCGAAGTAGAGATATAGTGTTTGTTACAGACCAAATGATTATGGACATACAAAAATAACAAACTATAACTTCTCAAGTTGGTGAGCCTATAGATTTGGAGTAAGTGACACTTGAACCTACACTTACATAAATGGAAGAGGATACACATAGAGATGGTGATGAACAACGAGTTCATGACGGTATTCACGATGATGGTGATAAATCTATTCACATTGAGAGTGATTATGTTGATAATGATCAACAACCCACTCTTATAGAAAAACAAGCTCCATTTAGGGGTGTAAACGAACACGAGCACTCATGAACGATTCGTGAACCGTTCGGTCAAAACTCGGTCAAAGCTTGTTCACCACTTAAATGAAAGATCACGAACAAAATTTTATAGCTCGTTTAGTAAATGAGCCGAGCTCAAACAAACCCATGTTCGGCTCATTTATGTTCACGAACAAACTCATTCATAGCTCGTTTATGTTCGATTAAAACTCGTTTGTGTTCGCGAACGAGCTCATTTATAACTCGTTTAATATATTTTTTTAATAAAAATAAATAGACAAATTTTTAATGTTAATATAAATAAGTTAATTTAAAAAAAATTAAAAATGTCGATGAATATATCAAAAATAAAAATTAGTTAAAATAATTTATCTAACCTAAGGTTTAGTTTTCTTATGACTAATAGTTTGTCAAGATAGTCACCACTCATTTCTATTACCCCTTCTTTCTCTCTCTATTTTTTTGGTTATCAAGTCTTCAAGTAATTCCATCACCCATCTTTACCACCGCCGCCTCTCTCTGTCTACTTTTCCGTTATCAAGCGTAAAGCAATTTCACTCTCTTTAGTCTTGCTCAGCCAACTTGCTTCTCTACCACTTGGTGAATTAAATTACTTTTCTATCTTTTTTATTTTTCTTCTTTATTTGTCTTGATATAAATTTCACTTGGATTGTTTATTTATTGAGTCTAATAATTCGAAATTTCATTATTTAATATAACTTAGATTATATCGAAATTTCATGGTTAATGACTTTATATTGGTTCAACTCGAATGAATTATGAATACTCTTTTAAATTGTATTTTGAACTTAGTTCTGTGATACTATTAGTATTTTTTTATTAATATTTTTAACAAGGAGAAATGAACTCATGGTTTGAATTAATTTTAGTTTAGGTTTAATTTAAATTCAATTTAATTTTACTAAACGAGCTCAAACGAGCTATTAAATAAGCAGCTAAATGGGCCTAATCGAGCTACTAAACGAGTTGAGCTCGATTAACTTTAACGAGCTACTAAACGAGCTGAGCTCGATTAACTTAAACGAGCTTAGACGAGCCGAGCTCGAACATAGAAAAAAATTATTGAGCCGAGTTTGAACAAACATTTATAAAGCTCGCTCGTTTAGTAAAATTAAACCTACCTCATATACTCGACTCGGCTTGGCTCGTTTGCAGCCCTACCTCCATTGAGTCGATCTACTAGATATTGACACCTTCTATAAGGTATTCTCCGAATGATTACATACTCTTGACTGATGGATGAGAACCTGAGTGCTTTGAGGAAGCAATGGATAGTGATGATAAAAAGAAATGGTTAGAAGCCATGGAAGATGAGATGAAATCTTTGCATGATAATCACACTTTTGACCTTGTTAAGTTACTGAAAGGCAAGAAAGCTTTAAGGAATTGGTGATATTCAAGTTGAAGCAAAATGAGAGTTCTATGCAACCACAATATAAAGTTAGACTTGTTGTCAAATGTTGTAATTAGAGAAAATGTGTAGATTTTGATGAAATCTTTGCACTAATTGTCAAGATGTCTCCTATTAGAGCTATATTGGATCTAGCAGCTAGTCTTGTGACGGGTGTCGAATCCGTCAGTATTAAATTAACCTGCAAATACAAATAATTGTAGCAAATAGGGTCGATCCACAGAGAACGGAAATTAATAAATGTATCGTATTGACCAAATCAAAATAGGTGGGGGGTTTCGAGATTATGCGAGTATTTAAAATAAATCTAAATCGGAGATTAAAAATCAATTATAATTAAACATCCAGCTAAGTCAATTTATTCGAATCAGGTGTTGATCATCGAAGCTAAAAATATCTATGTTGTTTAATAGTCACAGTTATAGCTATTGACAACGTGCCTAATAACCAATCTTTTCCTAGATAGATTGACCGGGTACGACCCTTTGAATCAATCACTAACCTAACACGTAGATTGCATTATGAATTAGAAAAGACCCGTGACCATAACCAATTGAATCGGTACGACCGTTCTTGAATTATGATTATACACTCTCAACACTACCTAGGTCAAATTAACTACGAGCTATTTGACATGCAATGTGTTAAGCCTAATTAACCAATCAATTGCGCACTTAATTAATTAATCAGAATCAACATGTGCATTTAACCATGCCCATAGAGAGTGCATAAACATCAAACAATATAGCAGAATAAAACAATTCTCACAACACGGTAATTAGAATTGACTTAGCTGGATGAGGTTCGTTTAGCTCCTCATGGACGCGGCGAACTTCATTTGCTTAATATAATTAATCGGTCCAGAGAGAATAAAAACCCAGAGTATTTTTCTATTTCTCTCGATCCCCATTTTTAATCAAAAGGAAGGGGAGAGACTTTTACAATCGTTTCTTCCTAAGATAAATCCTCCCCAGAAAATCTAAAACGAACTCGTAAAAATCTCTAAATCAAAATCTCAGTCGTTCAGATCACAATTTAAATTTGAGAATTAAAAATATAACAACTCTGATAAAATTGACTTGGTCTTGTTGACTTGTCTTTAGCAAATATAGCTTTAAACCCCCAGAATTCTTCAATACTTCACAATTGCCTCCAAACTGTCAACAAATACAAAAATAGAGCAATTAGATAGTATATATTCAATAAAGTCCTCGAATTGTAAATAAAATAAGGTAGAAATGTTGTGCATTTCATGCCCAATCATCTTGATTGAGAGATTGAGCAAATGGATGTGAAGACCGCATTTCTTCATGTGGACCTTAATGAGACATATATAGAGCAGTCAAAGGGTTTCAAGGTAAAGGGTTAAGAGGAGTGTGTTTGCAAACTAAAAAAGAGCTTGTATGGCTTAAAATAAGCACCGTGATAGTGGTATCGCAAGTTTGATTCTTTCATAGGGAAGCTTGGTTACCAGAGAATTAATTGTGATCATTGTACTCACTACATTACCAGTCTTAAGGCTGACTACTTGCCCCACATACCACCTGCCCCACATACCACCAATACGCTTTTCAAAATGCTTTGTCCTCACTTTCATACTTTCCGGGAAACTTCCCGAAAGGTCGCCCATCCCAAGTTTGCTCCAAGCCAAACACACTTATTTTTGGAGTTCTCAAGTTCTGGGCTCCTAAAAAATCATGTACACATTGGTGATATGGGTAACAATTCAATTCCTTTTAACCCTGTCTCAGTATGGGGTATTACAGATCTTATTACTTTATGTTGACGATATGTTAATTGTTGGTCAAATAAAGTAAGGATTGAAAACTTGAAGTAAGAAATTAGCAAGGTGTTTGCTACGAAAAATCTCTATCTAGCAAAGCAAATTTTGGGCATGAAAATTTTGCATGATAGGAAAATAAGGAAATTGTAGGGCTGCAAACGAGTCGAGCCAAGCCGAGTATATGAGGTGTTCGTGCTCGGCTCGTTTATCAAAAACCGAGCTCAAGCTCGGCTCGAGCTCGACGAGTTTTATAAATGTTTGTTCAAGCTCGGCTCAATAACGTATGTCAGTATTCGAGCTCGGCTCGCTTTAACTCGTTTAAATTAATCGAGCATCGCTTGTTTATTAGCTCGTTTAAGTTAATCGAGCTCAGCTTATTTAGTAGCTCATTTAACTGCTTGTTTAGTAGCTCGTTTGAAATCGTTTAGTAAAATTAAAATAAAAATAAATTGAGTTTAAATTAAAAAAAATTCAGCATCTATTTAAATTTGGGTCTTTTTTTAAATTTGAGGTTTTTTTATACACATTAAAATTTTTATTAAAAATTGTGTATTAAACGAGCTGTAAATGAGCTCGTTCGCGAACACAAATGAGTTTTAATCAAATATAAACGAGCTATGAACGAGTCCATTCATGACATAAACGAGTCGAACAAGAATTTATTTTGGTCTCGGTCCGTTTATTAAACGAGTTATAAACTTTTATTCGTGATCGTTCATTTAAGCGTTGAACGAGGTTTGACCGAGTTTTGACCAAACTGTTCATGAATCGTTCACGAGTGCTCGTGTCCGTTTGCACCCATAGGAAATTGTGGCTATTCTATAATATATGTATATATATATATATGAAAAGTATTTTAGCAAATTGGTATGGATAAGACTAAAGCTATTTTTATCTAATCCGGAAAGGGAACATTGGAATGTCGTGAAGTGATCAGGAGGTATCTTCATGGTACAACAAATTTAAAGCTTTGTTTTGGGAATGAAGCTCTTGCTCCTGTTAGTTATTCGAATGCAGATATGACTGGTGATATTGACTTGAGAAAATCTACTTCCGATTACTTGATCACTTTTGCGGGGGGAGCTTTAGCTTGACAATCAAGATAATAAATGAAAGAAACATATTTCTATGTTTTCGTTTGAGTATGAAGGTGTTAACTAGGCATCAATAGCCTAACCCTTTCCTTTCTCCATTTTTCTTGTTTGCTTTCTTTTCGAAATGAATATGTGTCCAGGTGGATCGAGCTAGCATTTGAAGGTCGGGTTGGAATCCCCACTTGGAGCATTCATCATGTAGCATTGATTTCACCCCAATTATTTTGTATAAGCTTTTGTAAAATTAATTCACTTTACTATTCTTTTGTTAACTTGGCCTAGTAGCGAGCTGAACACTAAGCTCGGTATCATACAATGATCCGAGTTTGGTGTTAATTGTTGACTTTATATGTAAACTTCATTAACGATTCTCAAGTAAATTATTATTTAAAAGTATTTAATTGCCACTTGGGATGTAATTCCTATGGTGTATAAGTATATGATATATGTATGTTAAGGTATATGTATGGGTTGATATGGCACTTCGGTCTTCGCGCCTCGGGTGTTCCGGGGGAGGGGGTCATACGCTACATAAGTTGTGTGAAATTGTGAAAGTTCACACCGATGACAATGATTCAGAAATGATGACGAAGTATTTGCCAAGTAGTAAACTTGAGACTTGTCTTCGTATTCGAGGGATGACAACTACCTCCACATAGTCGAGAGGGGGAGATTTATTGGACTTTTTGGGTCTCTTCCTATGTGGAGAAAAGTCATTATGTTTGAGGCTTTATTGGCCTATTTTTGGCCTCATCAAGTAGTATTTTATCTCATCTAGATTGAGCAGCCAAGTGAGGAGGATTACACTTGACAATAAGTGAGAAAAATCAGAGTGGAATTAATTTAACAGAAGTCTCATTTTTCAGTAGCACCCGATTTTTGTCGCATAGATTGGAATGTCAAATGTGGTTCATTTTAGCTCAAATTTGGAAAACTTATTTTAGACCCATAGAACTTGACCTTGAACAGTTAGATTGTCATTTAAAGCTTTGGTTTGGGAGATATCACTGTATTTTCATGCCTTTGCAGTTCGTGGCAGATTTGATATGATTTGTTGATTTTCTTCACTGGGTTCTTGTAGTTTGTTATCAATATTTATTGTTGAGCTGTGTACACAGTTATGGTTGTGGATTGAACCTTGAATAACTATTATTTTGACTATAATGGATTGGTTTGGAGTGGTCCCATGGATTTTTTTTTCCATCGAAAAATTTTACCACGTTAAAAATACTTGTATTCTTTGTGTTGTTTCTTTACTGCTTTTGATCGTTAGTTATCATTATTTTGTTAGTTATAGTGTTGGCCCATTGTGAGAATACCTATCTAGATAGCTGGGTGAAATTTCTCAACAACTAGAATTCATCGCAAGTCCTAACCGTGGATGTCGCCCTTTTTAGTGATCGAGTCCTAACTTTAGATGTCGCCCATTTTAGTGTGTAAAATATATATATATATATATATATATATATATATATAATAGGGTAATTGCCAAACCCCCCCCAAGTTCTGAAACATTTGATTTTCCGCCACCAATTTTCAAATGTTGTACTAAACCGCCCCCATTTACAAAACCAAAGCTGTTTTCTGTTATGATTGGATGTTTTCTATTAATGGGGGCGGTTTGACACAAACATTTGAAAAACGGTGGCGAAAAATCAAACGTTTCAAATTTTGGAGAATTTTTTGGTAATTACCCTTTATTAATTCTCTAAATGATATATATATATATATATGTATTTATTATTAATTTTTTTTATAAAGAATAAAATTATAATATAAAACTAATGGAATAAAATATAAATATCAAAATAGCAACTTAGCATAAACAATATTTGATAATAATTGCAGGTGAGCAGAACAATATTTGAAAAATAAGAAGATATATAATGCGTAATTACCCAACTTGGAAGAATTTGCAATATCTTTTCGTATTTGAAGAAGATATATAATGCGCGATTACAATCGTTTTTTTTTTTTTTCATTTATTAAGTTTAATTTAGTGGTAGATTTTGTTAGTCCATTATTCTTTAATAACATAAACATTTACATGTTTTAGTAATTGTTAGAGTTGTAGTAATAATAAATGCATATTAATTATAAATGATATATTTATATCATTCTAATTGGTAATATATTTACCATTTTAGTTTTATCATTTCCAATATTAATTTTTATATATATTATAATTAAAATGAAGAATAATTATTCATTTATTTTAAAAGTATTTGATATTGTCATGAATTTTAATTTTAGTTTTGCAAATTATGATATAAAAGTAATGGAATAAAATATAAATAATAATAATAAGATATATATTTTTTTTTAAAAAAATCAAATTTAAAGAAATAAATAGGTTAATAAATTAAATTAATTTAAATATTTAAATTTAAAAATAAATAAAAAGGTATTTTTGAATTAAACTACTTTTGATAAAATATGAAATAAAATGTGGAACAATTGAAATCTAACTTATTAAATAGTTTTTTTTTAAATAATTTAAATTTTTATATTTTGAAAAATCTCTAAACAATATAACATTTATATTTATAAATCATAACATATCCTCCGATAGAGATGTGATAAACGTATCAATATCATTTAGAGAATTAATAAAGGGTAATTATAAAAAATCCTCCAAAATTTGAAACGTTTGATTTTTCGCCACCGTTTTTTAAACGTCTGTGTCAAACCGCCCCATTAACGGAAACCCTCCAATCATAACAGAAAACAGCTTTGGTTTTATAAATGGGGTGGTTTGGTACAACGTTTGAAAAATAGTCGCGGAAAATCAAACTTTCAAAACTTAGGAGGATTTTGGTAATTACCCATATATAATATATTTATTTATTTATTGTATTTTCTCTTTTTAATGTTTTGTGCCCGCGATGTTGTTTGGTTTGTATTTTACACATCTAACAATTATCAAGTCGAAAACTATTAAATCATTATAAGAATAAAATAAACTAGTTATAAAAAGAAGAAAAAAAATCCTTGTATTATTAATTTAAAATTTAGAAAAGAAAATTTTCAATCACATTCCAGCTATATTAACATACTACACTTAATAATGAAAAACATGGTTTCTATTAATTTGAAAGAAATTAGTATATTATGTTATAGATCATCGAAATGGAAAAACAATTATATTGGTGTCAAATATGTCTGAAATTCCTAAACTCCCTCTATCCAAATATTCGGTCTTCTTCTATGCCAACTAACTAAATCCTTTAGTTTTGCTCTCATTTTTACTCATATATCAACATTATTGAATTAACCTTTTTATAATTTAGTAATCAAATTTTCTAACTTTCCCATCCTTAATTTCATCCACCTCACTGCCCAAATGAATGGATTTTTACAATTTGAAAGGTTAAAATGGAATTCTCTCAATGTTGGAGGATCCAAACGAAATAAAGTATTATGGCCCTAAAATGTTTTACATTTATTGCCCAACAGCACACCTTATCAAGTTTTGCAATGAGTGAAAAAAATATGCGTCGGAAGAGGGAATAACAAGTCATAAAATCATTCACAATCAATCATCTAATTTAACAGAAGCCGAGTCTGAATCCGTGAACTGGATGAATTGTGTTTTGGTTGAAATGAGCAAGAAATAAATGCAAACAGAAATATGCAGAGTTGAACATATTCATTCAATTGACTGTAGAGAAGAAGAAGAAAGAAGCACATGGGAGCAGACTTATCAGGTGGGTATGATATGGACTGAGAAGGGATTCTTCGGTTAGTAACATTGTACTTATGTGGGCTGATGATGCCTCTGCCCATCCAACATCATCATGTCTCACCTCCTCTGCTTATCCACTACGCATCTTAGTGGACGAAGTATATATACCATGATTTCTACTTTATGAATGTTGATTATTCATTTAAGCTTATATGAATAAAATAATACTTATGGCAATGATTCATCAATGATGTCAGAACTAGGTTGTTGATACCAGATATAAACCATATGTGGAGGCAAAAACAAGCCTTTATAGTTCCTAATCAAACTTACTACTACTATTTGTTTTGTACTTACTAAGCATTCAACAAACCACAAACGTACCATAATGGAAAGCAGTTTAAGATAACACACTAGCAATCCTGACCGAAATGAGAAATGCATTATTTGTTTGTCAGATAAGATGGTGGTCAGTCTTATTCTCGGCGGCCCTGGGGCTGCTCCCTGCACTGCTGTTTGAAAGCGAACCGAAAGCAGACTTCTGAAGGACTCCAGTTGGGGAAAGACGAGGACTATTGTCCCAGCCCTCGCTCAAGAGGTTCAAAGCGGATGTGTTCTTGCATTCACCAGTGCTGTTGAGAACTTCACCGAGCGGACCTCCCATTGAGCCTTCCCATGAGATTGGTATCCAATTCGCTTGTTGTCTTTGGTTGGGTTCGTTAAGCGCATTGCCCACTCCTAGGCCCATCTGAATTGGATCGAATTCGCGCGAGAGTCTGAGAGGGGAGAGAGTGACCTTGGGAGAGGATGTGGATGACATGAAGTCTGAAGCAGTGACGGGGATTGATATTGAGAGCTGGGTTCTGTCAGACTGCTGCATGTCGATCTCAGGCCATGAAATTGAGGACCGATCGGATTGGTTTTTGGGCCATTCTTCCATGAACTGGCGGAAGGAATGTTGGGATCCAGTTTGTTGTGAAGGACCAAAGCTCCGGAGTGAAGAGTTTTTAGATGGGTTCATTAGTGAGTAGGAGGAAACGTGTCCGAAACCAGATTGTGATTCTTCATAGCTCATTTGTTGCTGCTTTGGCGGAGGAGGCGGCATTGATAGACTTGCTGCTTGTTTTGTGTCTTTGCTTGCAAACGTACTGCAAAAGATAACAATTAAAAAACAATGGAAAGTGGAAGCAAATGAATAAGATAGGATTTGATTACCTATCAGGCTGAGGCTGTGTAGTCTTGGGGTCAGCGCTGCCGTTGGTATTGGTGTTCACCTTTGAGTTGGAGGCAGAATGGGCCGATTGGCCTTCCACAGGCTTTCTTGAACGATGGCGACCCCTGTTCATATGCCTCTCACAGTATTTCTGATCAGGAACCGCATCCCTCGAGCACCTCCATTTCTTTCCATCCGTTCTACGACACCTTCCTGGCTCCGGATCACTGTTGTTTGAATACCCCAGCTGGAAAGGACCCCATCCATCTGCCAATTAAACCATAAATGAAACCAATGCAATTTATGATTTCAATTCCTAAAAGTTACTGCAATTTTATCTCTAAAATGCAAAGAGCTGTTTGACCTCTACTGTTCAAACCACTCAAGCCCAAAAGTAGTTTGTCCACAAGTGCAACAAAAGATCAAAAATATTGTGTAAAATGTATCAACTGTGAATTAAAAAAAAAAAAAAAAAAAAAAAAAAAACTTACAAGAATTAGACTTTAGATAGCCCCAAGTTAAGCCAGTAGGATCAAGAGCTTTTTTGATGGGGATAAGCATATCAGTTGGCACAGTCCTGTTTGAATTGATGTACTTGAGGATCCTGTTCTGGTGTTCAAGCTCCATGAACTGTGATGGAGTGAATGGTCCTCTTGGTCCTGGAAATACCCCATGCATGTTCCCTCCACTGTTGTAACCTGTCATCAAAATCATGTCAATATACCATAAATGAACATATCAAAGGTCCCAATTTTTCTTCTTCACATTTTAAGTAATAACCGGTAATTGTTTTTTGGGCAAAATGTGGAAAATCTGATATACCAAACAACCCAATGATGAATTTCTTTTGTAGGTCTAAAACAAGAAAAATGAAATGACATAAAAGGAAAATGTAAACACCGAAAATAATTTTTTTTAAAAAATTCCTTTCCAGTTATTGTTGCTGCATTCGAAACAAATAAAATTATGATTCCAAATGTGCCCACAAGTCTACTGTTTTTGTTAGAGAAACTCCCCTGCTGAAAACAGGGGAAAAAAGATTGAAGAAAAAAAAAACAAAATTGGTCTTTAGTTTTGACAAGACTTGTAAACAAAAGCTTTGAAAAGACCTTCACATCAGTACCAAGAATCAAACCAATAACAACCCAATCTTTTTTTCATCAAAAACCAAGAACTCTGTCTCTAATCCTCCAACATCCCCACCAAACTCATAACATTTACCAAAATTAATTCCAGAAAAAAAAAAACAAAAAACAAAACAATTGTCCACAATATCTGCATAACAAAAAAATTGTGTACATACCTGAGTTTCTAGTTAAAGCAGAGTTGGGGAGGTGAAAGTAAGGCAATGTGGTGATTTCAGAAGGTTTGTCAGAGAACACTGAATCTGACTTGAGTGGAGTAGAGAAACTGAGCATCTGCTGACCTTCAAAGAGAGTAGTGTTGGATCTCAACAGAGAGCTGTTCCTTTGTTGAAACAACATTCCATCACTTTTAGACACCTTAGAGCTCCTCCAATCATCTTCAAATAAGCTGTTACCGGATCTCTCGTGTCTCAGCAATCCAGTGGATCCGTACAGCTTGTTCTTCGTCACAGGATCTGAAGCTAACCCATTTGTGATTACTGGAGTCTCCGAACCCATTAGCCCGTCCAAACCGAACCCGAAATCCATGCGGACAAAATCAAATGAAATGAAAGTGATTGTTTAATAGGAAAAGCAGCAACTGAGGTTTAGAAAGGAATAAGTGGATGAATGGACATTTTAATGGGAAACGTAGGTGAGGTCTGAGCTTGAAAAGAGGTCTGGAACTGAAACTACCAAACCAGACTGGTTTCTTCTTTTTTGGTTTTTTGTTGAAAAAGAAAGAAAGATAAACATCTATTTGAGAGAGAGTGAGGAGAGAGGAGGACGAAGGAGGGAGTGAAGTGAGAGTACTAAAATACTAGTTTTATAATCTCAGACATACCACCAAAATATCTTATTTTATTATTTGTTTATTTATTATTTTAAATATAAAAATAATAGGACAATTTCTTTTACCACTCTTGAAAATTAAAAATGAAGGAGTGTGTATAAATAAATGGTTAGACAAGTTAAATTTATAGTTATTTCATTAATAGCAGTGCAATTTTGGATATTATGATAAATTTGAAATATTTAAATATTAATTACATTTAAAGCAATCAAATTTAGACATTATATTTATAAATAAAATAAAGTAAATTTATTATTGTTTGTTATGACACAGTAGAGATAATTTGGGGAAATGAAAAGGAAAAAAATAGTAATATTTAATTTAATTTTTAACAATCTGTTAGTAATAATTAAGCTGTATAAAATAGTGTATAATTTATTAATTTTCCACCAATTGGAAACCAACTTCATTTATGTAAGTTGTTGGGAGACAATTCTTTGTACAACTTACCATTTTTGATCATATAAGCAAGTAATTAATTAACAATGTAGTCCGACTATTAACCTAACACGTTAGTTTACCTTTAAATATTAAAGTAAGTGATTATAATGAAGAAAAAAAAAAGTATGTAATTGTACTCCTCTCTCATTCAAATTAAAAATCTAATAATGGTAACAATAAATAACCTATAATTTGTACATAATAAGTGTTAGATCAAAGCTGATATAACAAAATGAACAATCAAATGAAATTGATAAGAGTAGAATAATTAGATGGGTTTAAAGACACAAAACAACACAAGTGGATAGAGATAGTTACACAAGTTGATCAAAACTACTATAGCATACCGCCAGCGGTTTGGTTTGGTTTGGTTGAGATTCGATGGAGATGTGTTTCTCTTTCTCTCTCACCTCCTTAAAGTTAAAAGAGCCAAAAGAAGTAGTGGTGGGCTACAGCATAACACCTTCAAACTAATCTACAAAGTTGCATTGCCACGTGACCCTCTTTTTACTACACATCCACCGTCCATTTGTCCCTCTCTCTTTTTCTATTTTTTCATTTTCTTTTCAATTTTTTTAACTCGTAGCTATGACTAGTAGGGGACTAATATAAAAATACTAGTATATGTTTGCCATTTGTATAATAAATAAGCTACCCCCACTTTTTGTACACACTAAATAACATTCATTAATGGTGTCACTCTTATTAGGGTTTCTGCTCATCTTCTTGCTATGAGATTCTTATCCATTCTCTATTATGTGTCTGCGAAATAGATTCAAGATTTATTAGGTTGGATTGGACACATTCTTAATCCTCGATGTGATTTGATTTGCATTATATGAATATTTTGTTTGCTTTGAATCTTACAGTAAGGATGAGGTGAAGTCATGTACTATGAAAATGTTAATTAATTATCATAAGAAACTTGAATGAGGAAAAATCAATCTAATAAGAGTGTAGTTGAAACTATTTAAATCTAACCAACAAACATGTGCTAGTAATTTTAATTGCATTTTCTAATTAGATACAATTTCTTTATTTCCTTTTCTAGAACTGCAAAGTACTATTGTGAGTGATTGCACACTAACTTAGCCAATTACATGACCGTTATTATTTATATCCTTGTAACTTTAAACTCCATTTTCTACCTAATTTGTTGCCAAATTTATTTCTAACTGAACTTTAAAAATAAGTTATTTTACTTTATACTAATTTCCAAAAATTTCTATAGTAATTTATATTTATAAAATTATTAATATACAAATATATGTATATTTATAGAATTTTATTTTGTTTTTAAAAAAAACTATATAATCTGATTTTAAATGATTTTATATTATTGATAAATATAATAATATAAATTTTTTTCAAAATAATATATATATATATGAGTAATGTTATATAGCTTACTGATTAGTACTACTATAGTTACCTACTCATACATGTCACTAGATGATTGGTTGAATTGTTATTTATTATTTTATATATTTATTTTTATGTATTTAATATATAATCAATTGCTGCAGTAGGCAATAAAAGTTGTATAAAAGAGTAGAATATGTAGTATTGCTTTATTTATATATATATATTCATTAAAAGGAAATGGTAGTTTTCTACATTCAAAAAGAGTATATATGTCAGTCCATGAGTATATACATACATACAGTACGTACAGACTTCCATATTAACAATTTCTTTTGATAGTACACTGTGGAATGAAACCAAAACCCTACAGCCAAAACTGAAACTCCAAGACGAACGCTACAGACAAATCAACATATATTTCAGTCTTCTTTAGCATTTATATTTTCATCCGTATAGCCGTAAAAGTTGCCGCAACAAATATATATTAGAAAAATTATCTACATCCACAATTCACTCTAATTAAAATAAAGTGCATACAAAGTACCAATTAAATTATTCCCTAAACATGAATAGGGACTAATTCCTTTTGGACCAACAGGTTCATAAAATTACAAAACAACTAATTCATTAATCATTATAAATTGCAATTCATACTATTTCAACTAACAATTTTTCCCTTTTTCTCCTAATAGGTCCCATTCACGAAACATTTAGTTTAATTCTAATTTATTGTATTCGTCCTATCAAGATTCACTTATATATATCTACATTGTCCATAAAGCAATGTACAAATCTATGTGTGTTTCCAATTCAATAATTGTGAATGCCTAATATTGTTGGCATTAATGTATGTGTCCCAACCAGCAAAAACTAAACAATAAAATAAAATAAAAAGTTATATGCTACTATAGAATAGTACATGAACAACAAAGTCCATATATAGATACAAAACCATGAATGATAATAATAATACTAGTATACTTGGACAACAAAATAAGCAATATATTACATGTTGTTGCTTTATAGTTGGACACAATTGTTTCCTTGACAATATACCATATTGTTATTATTATTACTTTATATTTCCAAATCCCCACGATTTCAAATCATCAGTTTGGTGGCCTCACTTCACTTTAGCCCTTTATAATCATACAATAAAAATTACGTGAATTATAGATTAAAGATTAAAGTTGTCAATTTTTATTTTTAATTTTTTAAAAAATGAATTGTGGCTCTGCTCCTCTGAACATGAATTTTTGACTGACAACCTCGGATTAGAAATTACATTTCTGATTGAAAATATAAATATATAATTTTTTACTTAGCTGTCTAGAAGAATCACGAGAATGTAGTTTCGAATTTTGTTTTTTTTTTTAAATAAATAAATAATGGTAATAAATAAATAGTAGGAGGTCGCTATCATCCCATGCTGGTTTCACATTGAAGTAGTGGAGAAGGATTTAAATGTTAGTGTGAACTGATTCGAAGACTCGGCTTAGGACATTGAAAGAGGGAGAATACGACGGTGATCACGAGTAGGCGAAGAATGGAAATGATGAAAATAGGTGGTGTCAGAGAGGGTGCTCGACTCGAAGCGCAATTATTCTTGTATTGAAAAGTGTAACATACCAACAACTAACATTTAATAATTTTAATCGAAATCGTGTCGTGTCATGCCATGCATTCTATACATGTGTCTATGTGAGTTCTTCCACGTAACGGTTAGATGCTATCCTCTATTGATGCACATTTCAAAACCCATATAACAATCCAAGGGAGGTATATCTGTTGATTTTTAAATATAACAAGTATTTTACACTTTTTATGTATCAAGCAAATGATTAGTATGTGATATAAATTGGTATGATTCTCATTGTAACAAATTAACTACCAATTATTTCGTATATAAGAAAAAATTTAAATGTGATTTCAGTATATATTTAAAATAATGGTTCAATAAGAAGTGTTTATTTAATGAGTTAAGTAGAAGGGCATCCAAATACATTACTCTCTTAAAGAACTCACGTGTGTGGGTGTGCACAATATGGAAGACAACAATTGCTTATTATAGTTGATTCCTTATATTTATATTTATAGAGAAATATATGCATATAACTAGACATCAATATGGTAAGGAAACGAGACAAATATTAAAAACGTGCTATGAGAATAATTATATCTTATGTTCAACATTATTTATATCTTATTATATTTCTGGAGAAATATTTTTAAAAAAATAAAATTGTTAAGTGAATAATCAATCTCCGATTTTTTTTATATGAAAATAATTTATAAAATTGTGAAAATTTCATAAAGATTAGTTGTATTATTATTATTATGTAAATTTAGAATAGATATTCATATTTAACTAAACAAATAGTTTTTTAATTATTGAGAACAATTTAAATAATAAACAATTTCTATATAATTGAATTTTATAAACTATTTTTCACCATCAGTATTAAATAATAAAATTAAAATTAATAAATATATTTAAACTAATGAATCTAACAAATATTGAGAAATAAATATACTACAAATGGATCATATTCAATTTAGTTCTTATTTGGAAAAAAATTGAAAGGAATATGCTACCTAAGTGAAATACTATATTAATGGTGGATTCAGTGGAGTAGTAACTGTAAAATAAATACACATAGAAAAAATAAAATGAAATAAAGCGAGGCGCGTGAGAATTTAGTCTGCTAGCTGGCTCGGAGAAGACAGTTCGATGGTTGTAATAAAAGAAGCAAGAGAAATGCGAGTAGGAGAGCTTTCTTTGTGTCTTGTATTGTGTGATGTGTATTGTTGTGTGTTACCTTAATTGAAAGAAAATGAAAATAAAAGAAAATTCCAATTCTATCCCCCACTCACTACCATCACCATGCCATGCCCACAATCCACTGTAGACAGAGTGACGTTGACGTTTCGAGATGGGTATGGACCCCACACAAGACATGGTGAGGAAAGTCTATCTGATCCATCCATCCATTCTTATTGAGATGGAGATTAGATGTTGGGTTTGGGAGAGATATGTAGAGGTTCGTCTCCCCTTTGCCGACAGCTTCGGTGGGACCATTTCGACCCCATACTCTACCCCCACCCTTAGTTATTCCCTGCTTTCACCTCATCTTTACTTATCATGTTCTCCATTTCATAAGATCATCATCATCATAGAATCAATTTCACCAAGTACTCTGACAAATATAATCTGAATAATTCGTGTCAATTTGTGACTTAAAATAGATATAATTCAGAAGATAAAATTCCTATGTTTAATGATAAGAACTTGTGCATAATATAGTATTAATTTATTTGGGAAGAGATGGTCCTTGATAAATAAAAGAAGTGCCCACTACCACTATACTATACTAGAATCAGAATAATGATAGGGTATTTGAATTTATATAGTAGAGATTAGGATACATTTCTCTTCTTATCCCCTGGCCTTTATTATTCCATCGCTATCTTTCTTTTATATATGGAATGATAATGCTCCTAAGCTTCTAGCTATCATTTTCTATCCTCTATCTATCATGCATGTACATACACCTATCTATTATCTTTGCAACTTTTAAGATTGATGCTGACTTACTATATTAATTAAAATATGAGCAAAATTATAACCGAGATATTTGGACAAAATAATGGCAAATAAGAACATCACAATTCATTAAATTCTTATAACCAAAATCGACATTGTTTTCTTTTATTTATGTAATGTGAAAAAGGGGCAGTTGAGTTGAGGTCATGATGGTCACGTGACTAGCTTTCCTTTCAAGTTAATTTAAATATACACGGTAAACACAGTCGCTGACTCAAAAGAAGATCACTAAATAAGGCATCGTTTGGATTGAGAACATCATTGCACTCTCTTTCTCTTACATAGTGTGGTTCCGAGACAAACAATGCTTAAAATATAATTTGCATTGGGAAGTAGTACTATATTACTAGTACTACACTTCTGGGTATTTTTAGAC
This sequence comes from Cardiospermum halicacabum, assembly GCA_031304145.1. Classification (NCBI taxonomy): domain Eukaryota; kingdom Viridiplantae; phylum Streptophyta; class Magnoliopsida; order Sapindales; family Sapindaceae; genus Cardiospermum; species Cardiospermum halicacabum. The sequence goes on along the minus strand of CM062394.1, from coordinate 7,724,986 downwards.
AGAAGAGTGGGTCACAAATGTCTTGTATTGGAGTAGGGGATAGGTTCATTGCTTTGAAAAATATTCATTTTTAAATGTAAAGAAAAGAGATGATATGCATGACCATTAAAAATGGTTAAGTCCAAAGAAAGTGTATAATCCCAAAGGCATGTCTTATCAACTTTTGTTTTCGGTCAAAGTAAACTAAACATTAAATATATCTTCCTCCCCTTTCCCAATCAGCTCTATATATTATTTTAATTTTGCTTTTCTGTCTGTATAATACCTAGATCCAGAGGTTTTCTTTGCTGCTTGCTTGTCAGTTCTTTGGATTTTGTTACTTATTTATTCTAATTAATTTTAAGTAAATTTTATCGTATCCACCTCACATTATCTCCTCGTTGCATCATGAAATTAATAACCTGTTCCACATGTTTTTATTATTTTAATTTTTTTTATTCTAGTAATTTAAAAATTAAAATAATTTAACAAATTAAAATAAGTTTTTTCTATGTTTTTAAAATTGTAAATGATTTTTATTACTAAAGTTAAACCGTATTAAACATACTATCTTCAAGTTAACATCAAACACACTATCATCAATTTAAAAATAAAAATTTAAATATTTAATAATTTAAAATATCTTTTTTATTACTATAAAATGGTAAATAAAGTTAACCACCCATATTAAACACATTATCACACCGAGTTAACCCTTAATCATATTATTAACTATATTATCCCGATAATGAAAGTCTCATGATGTATCTCTATATCTATCATTAATCATCTAACAATTTATTATTCTGAATTCAACTTAATTTAGTTCTATTGAGTTTAAACCAAATCAACAATTCAAAGATGGTCAAAAAATTGTTGCGAACACGAAACTTTTTTGTCGAAAGTAGGGCTTTGGCAACAAGTGAAGGGCTTGCTTGTCACAAATCACTTGTCGCATTACCTTGAGGTTAACTTTTTTATTTGATTTTTCCATTCAGTTTTGACTTTAGTTGACTTTTTTCTTCTTTTTTTTTTCATTGAATTTTCACTTACTCCATCCAATATTAATTTCGAACTTCATCCTTACTCTCCATGATACTTCTTAAAATATATATATATATATATATATATATTTAAGTATTATGTTAAAACAATGATACTTCCCATATCTACTAGCTACGCATAAATATATTTAATCTAATAAAAATAATTATAATAATTTGCATTTTCATATCAATTTATAATATTCATTTAACATAATTACTTATTAACAGATCAGAGTAAAGAAATAACAACACAACAATTTATTATAACTTACTTCATAACTATGCTAACTTCTTGGATAATTCGATTCGAATTAGGATGATTTTGAAATTTCCAGACCTGATTGAAATAGTATGATCCATTTTGCATTATTGCTCTATACTTATAGACACTTGTTTGTATGAAGATTCATTCGATAAATGAAGCATATTAATAAAATTTTAAAAATAATTTAATTTTTAAGAATATTTTAATTAAAAAAATTGAATTCTTACAAAAAAATATTCAGCATATAAAATTTTAAAAATATATATATTAAAACCTAATTTGTAAAATTTTAATAAATCTTTTATAACATATCAATAATTTTATAGAAATTAATTTTAGTGATACAAGTGGATGTAATTTTTTAACTAACACATGGTTAGTTAAAGTTCGACTTATTGGTGTGACCGGACTTCATCATGGCCTCCACAATCGATGTCCCGGCCCCAACCCCCATGAGTAGACATTGATAATAGAGAAGTTTAATTAATTAATACTTTGCCTAATATTTAATTATTGCATTGTTTTGGCAGCGAGAAGATGACAAACAACATAAGTAATCCAAGTGAGATCTTTCAAAACCCAATGAGAGTGTCAATTCTATAACACCTAGAGATGCTTCTTAGGTCATTTTGATTAGTTGGAGGAGTAAGGTATTATTGTTGCTTTTATCACTCACCGATAAATTAAATTAAAAAAAATGGTCAAAGGCTCACAAATCAACTCCAAATAGTTAGGTTATGGATACATGATCTACATATAAAATATGGATTAATTCACACTCGTAGAGGGTATTTTTTTCCTCATCAATCTATATTTTAATTTTAATTTTCCAACAAGATGACCTATTCAAAGCCTTATCTCACATGCAAAGAATAAAAAAATTTGAATAGATTGATTAGATAAATGATTAACGTGGATTCTCATGTTCACATCACATATATCCTTATAATTAATTAATTACTAATAGGAATAATCAAACTAATAACGACTCAAATATCGAATATTCGCACGCATACAACGGTTTTAATATAGAAATATGAAGTTGCTTGCTTATTTGCAATTTTTAATGCAACCCCGCATGTGACCAAATCTCGGGATTGAGTGGGTCCAATTTTTTAATAACTAAAATATTGAATTGGGCTGGATCTCTATCTACATTCCAGTAGGCCCATATAAATTGGGCCCGGCCCATTTAAAGCTGTATCTGAAGTCTGAGACTACAATAAGCTAATCGAGTCTTGTTTACTCTCTTCTTTGAAGTGGAAATGGAATTGGTCATGGTCTTGGTCTTGATGTTGAAGTAGGAAACACAAGACAAGTCTTGAATGCTGCTCAAACAATCTTGACTTTACTCAAGTGTCGTTTATTGCAGTAGTTTTTGTGAGGTTTATTTTATTTGACTTTAATTTTAGAGTAATTTATGGTTTCCGGGGTTTAGGGTTTTTGTGAGAATTAGGGTTTGTGTTTACAATGGAGTCTGACCAGTCGAAGTTATTCGTCGGAGGAATTTCGCGGGAGACGACAGATGACGCACTTAAACAGCACTTCAGCAACTACGGCACTGTTCTGGGATCGGTTGTAGCGAGAGAAAAAACTACCAAAACTCCTAGAGGTTTCGGCTTTGTGTGGTTTTCTGACCCATCTACAGCTGACAGAGCCCTCAAAGCCACTCATGTCATACTTGGCAGAACTGTGAGTCCAAACACCCTTTCAATTTTCTTTGCTCATTTAATTATCTTGCAATGACTGGCTACTCTTTAGGCTCTTGTTCAGTCTATAAACTATTTTGTTGTGATTAATTATTCTTTCACTGTCTTAGAGACTTAACCAGGTTAGGTTATGTTGTCAATTTATTTCTTAGGTAGAAGTGAAAAAAGCAATACCCAAGGGTGAACCGCTACAAAATCAACCAAAACAGCAACTGCAAAACAGCACTAACAACTCCTCTTTGAATGGTCGCTTGAGTAATGTTTATTTCAATAATCATGTTAGGACAAAGAAGATATTTGTAGGGGGTTTGTCATCTAATTTAACTGAGGAGGAGTTTAAGAATTACTTTAAGACTTTTGGTGTGATTACAGATGTAGTTGTGATGCACGACAACATGACAAATCGGCCTAGGGGCTTTGGGTTTGTTACCTTTGATTCGGAGGACTCGGTTGATAAAGTAATGCACAAGACTTTTCATGAGTTGAATGGTAGGTTTGTGGAAGTTAAGCGGGCTGTCCCAAAGGAGGAGATAAATGGTGGTGGAAGTTCCTGTGGTTATAACTCGAGGGCAGGTGGCATTCTCAAGGATTCTTCTCACAACTCTTACCAGCCTGAAAATTACCCTCCTTATTCTTCTGGATATGGATATACACCTGTATATGCTATTCCTAGCTATGGTAGTGTTGGAGGGTATATTCCTGGAGTTTTTGGGGCTGGATATCCAATGATACCTTACGGCAAATTTGGTTATGGAATTACTACAGTTTCCCCTAGGGCCCCCTTGTATAGCCCGGTTATGATTGGACCTGGACCATTCCCTCTTCCTTATGGTAATGCTTCGATGTTTCCTGCTTATATGAATGGTGGGGCTGGTGGGTTTAATGGCATTGTTAATAGTATGGTAGATAGGAAACTGGGTCAGGTGCTTGGTAGCACTGGGTATCCACTTTGTGATGCTACCCCATCTCAGATTGAAGAGGTGAGGTTGGGTGTAGAGTCAATTGCATTCAAGGGAAGTAATGACAATGTTACTAACGAGTAGAATCAGAAGGATGTTGATGGAAGGAGGTTGACCTTACATATGTTCTTTAGGAATGAAGGGTAAGTAAATTCTTTGACCTAACGTGTTAGCTGCTTAACTATCATTGCTCTGATGTTGTTGTCTGTGCAAGTCATTTGCAGTGTCATAAGTTTGGTGCTTGTACGTGTAATCACTTGGGTTTTAATAATTTGTCCGTACAAGATTCTGTTTTCTGTAATATAATTGAATTGAAATAGTTTCTTGATCACTCTCTTATCCTTTCTTACCTTGTTATTGTTATTAGATTATGAACGGAGAACTTTGTTCAATTACTTGCACTGCATTCTCAATGATGTTTAACTGTCATAATTGAATAAGAGGTCTTATGGTTGGGTTTTTTCTATTAATATCCAGGAGATGGTAAGTAATTGTTGTAAGTGGTGTTAAGTCTTTTCAATTTAAATTAATAACTGAATGGAATGCGTTAATTGTTGTTGGCATGACCTTAGATTGCATTGTCTTCTTATTCTCTAAATGCTTGATGAATTTATGAATGCCTCCATGATATCTCTGAGTTTTCTCCTTAACTTCTTTTTGCCTTTACTTCCAACGGTGTAATCCATGTATTCGAATATATGGCTCATATACGGTCCTACATACTGCCCATAGGCGATTCTATATACTGTGTATGGTCTTATACGGGGTAAAAACCATACAGGTCTGCCGTTTTAGAGCCGTTCTCACAGAGATATGTACCCGTTTTAGAGCCATACTCGTATGGATATATGGCTATACCGTGTATATATGGCCATATGACAGCGCAGTTTGCGTCATTGAGTGATTCTGGGTGCAACATGTATATGTCGTGTTGAATTCTGGAGGTGTTTTGACTGATGGGGAGCCTGTGTTGCTGCAAAATCTTGACTGTACGTGCAGCGTGTTCAAAATGCTTGAGATTTTAAATATCATAGGAAGAAGTTGGGAAGTTATGCATTCTTGGCTGATGTTTCTCCATGTCATGGAGCTGCTTGTAAAATGTAATAGACAGCTATTAATATCTTTTGATATCTAGTTAATAAATAGATACAAAATTTGTTCAAGCAGCTATATCTTTGCTTCAAACATTTCGACTAATATCATCATCTCCATGATGAATTACAAATACTGATAATAATGTGAAAGTGTACTATCAACCTATTTAGTAAAACGACATCCACAACTACCGTTCTGAGGTTAATGGGCCAATGGCAACGGCTAAGTCCAACAAGTAATGGGCTTACTTGATTATCCATCATGAAATGAAACGAATGGTGTGAGTCACATTGACGAAAATATCAAGTGCAGAATAGAATAGAAGTCGAGAAAACGAAGAAAGAAGCATTAACGAAAGAGAGAAATGCTAATGTTGAGTCAAGCTCCTCCACTAACAACCCGAAAATGGTCTTTGAATCTCAAATTGCGCAATCAAAATCCACCACGCAATTTCAGCACAATCAGAAGAAGAAGAAGTAGTCCATGTCCATCACAATCAAGACCCCTACGCAATGTTACATATGCTAGAGCAGAGAGCACTGTTGATTCCAACCGACCCTCCTCCTCCTCTTCTTCTTCTTCGCCTGAAGAAACCGTTTTTGTCACTCAAGAGAATATTCCGCTAGAAGGTGTTATCCAGTTTGATAAACCCGATTTCTCTTCAAAAATAGACAAATGGGGGTACGTACGGCAGTATTAAGCATTTTGTGTGATCAATGTCTCATTTCATATGTTCATGAGCTGCTGTTGTTGTATTTCAGTCGGGTCGCTTTGCTTGCTGGCGGAGATGTGTTGGCGTTGTTTTTGTTCTCCGCAATTGGAAGGTTTAACCATGGATTCTCGGTCTTTGACCTTGAAACTCTGCGTACAGCTGACCCTTTCATTGCTGGTGAGCTTTCTAATTCGCTGCTGGTGCTTTTTATTTCTTTTTAACTAACGGGAACGTTTATGGATAGGATGGTTCTTGAGTGCTTACTTTCTTGGGGGCTACGCTGACGACGGTAGAGGAATGAATGGTTTGTCTAAAGCTGTTATGGCTGCTGCTAAATCATGGGCTCTGGGAATTCCAGTAAGTTGTCATTTTATCTTCAACTTCATTGTTTAGATTTTAAGTAGTAATTCCAATTTCTTAGACTTAAAATCTGGTGTTGGTTTCTGAAACTTTTTTACTAACAAAGAAGCCAAATATTTGAAATGCTAAGTGTCATCATGTCAAATCAAATTTATCCTAGTATCACCCTGTACTCTTCTGATCCAATAAATTAAGGATAAACACATAGAATAGAAATAAGAGATACTACTTGTTATATGCAATCTTGGAAAATTATGCTCATGATCTCAACTGCTTATAGAACTGGAGAGTGATTTTGATGTAAATATAAGAATAATATTACTTAGTCAACAGATGTATGCAACCTTATCTAAACTTGCTCTCCGTCAAACAACAATAATAGTAAAACGCAATGAGGAATCAACTTAAGATTAATACTTTCTTTTATTCGTGCCTTACAATCTAACCATAATAATTTCAAACGCCATGAAATAAAAGATGGGTTCTATTGATAGGTTGCAATCTGGTGGTTAAAACATACACTAGAAAAACATGGACACAATCATTTATAGTGACTCTATTTAGTATTTGACATTAGCTGTAAGGAAATGTAAAATTCAAAGATGGGGTCATTTTTCTTCCTTGTCAGTGGAAAATTAGTCAGATTAGATTGCAAGAAGATCTATTTTCAAGGAACCTTTTGGTCCTAACAGCCTACTAGTTGATTATACCAATGTTCAATATCATTTTTTCTGTTGATTTTCATATAAGTAGGCAGGTAAAGAAAATTGAACTGTGGCAACATTTTGTATGAGGATCTTGGCCAGAATTTATTTGTGCATATATTAGTAAGTAGCAAGTGTAACAATGTGCATGATGTACTTCCAACATCCTATTTTTCCCCTCTTTTCAATAGTTCATGACAAAATTCTTAAACTTTTGCCTCTTGAAGAAGACGCTGGGGCTTCCTAAAGAATATAGATTTAATCAGGAAGCAAGAATATAGAATATGAAGTTTAGAAAGGCTGGGAGGAAGATAATAGGGAGATAACTGAACTGTTCAAATGCTAATATGTGTGAGAATTTTACCAATTTGGTCTTTCATTGTTAGTGCATTGCACATCAACCAACCGTCTCTGATGATCTTTTATTTTGAATTATCAACCATGGGTTATTAAGTACATCGATTCAGATTCATCCCCTTCACTGTATTGCCAATCATAATGGCAGAATCAGTTTCTATTGATTTCTTTTGTCTGAATAAATTCTTTTGATTAGATAGTTACCTGGATCGCGGAACGATTCGGATCGGGAAACGAATTTGGGATGTGGAAGGCCACTTAGCCACGATCCCGATTCGGTGCAGTATACCCAGTGGGTACAGTATTTAGGATCATAATTTGATAATATATTTAATTCGAGTTTTTATCATAAAAAATAATCTTAAAACTAATCTTTTTTTGACATAGTAGAGCAGCTTTACATAGCAACTATTAATACATTAAATTTTAAAGAAATTGGAATAGAGAGAAAGTCATCATTTATTAAGAGATCTAGACATTAGTGAAAAAACTCTTTCACATTTTAGGTATGCACATTTTCCAATGTACATTTTTGTCTGTAGTTCCCTTAAATGCTTTAATTTCTCTAGTTCTCTTGATCTTTTAACCAAAGGAAACTTGATCTTTTAATCAAAGGAAAAGGGATCGGTAATGTTAGTGAATTGGATCGCGTTCCTTATCGAATTGGTTCGCTAAAGAACCGCGTTTCGGAACTATGAATCGGGAACGCAGATCCTAGGGAGTGTGAGCGAATTAGGTATCTAATCATTAGATAATACATATTAAATTATACTCTATTAGAGTATGGCATAAGGGTATCAAAAACCCTTGAATTTGGTTATATTTTTCATGTTAGCCCTCCAACTTCACGAAAGTTCAATTTAACTCCTCAATTTCCAAATAATGTGTCAAATTACTTGATGCGGAGGGCTTAATTGACCTTTTTAAATTAGCCATATTTACTGCCAGTTTAACCTCCACATCAGCGAAAAGGGTTAATTGACCAAATTAACCCTTCGTGAAGTTAAAGGGCTAACTTGAAATATATAGCCGAGTTCGGGGCTCCCGAGACCCTTTTGCCTTTAGAGTATAGTTGAATTTTTAATCCGGTTGGATAAGCAAAAGTCACTGCTGATCAAAATTTATTCTTTACTAATTTGTCAGCTGGGATTAGTTATAAGAGCATTGGCATCGGGCCATACCCCACCATATGCTTTTGTCTTAGTGACCTTGGGAAGCACTGCTGTTCTACTAATTGGATGGAGAGCTCTCCTATTCACCTTTCTTCCTAGCAATAAGACCTACAAGAGTGATGTATATCGCCGTGGTAGCCCATTTGAACTTTTTGAGGTACGTACCTGTCTAATAAGGATGATAGTATAATAGCAAAAGCTTCAACCAAATTCAGCTTCTGTATTATATTTGTTACGGACAATTGGCATGACCATGAGTAATGCTTCATTGACAAATTCTTTTCCTTTTAGCGGTACCTATTTATTTACATGTTACTTTGTGAGCTTCATTTTCTTAAAAAACTTTTTGGCCAAAAATCAATTGATCTTTTACTTTTTGTGGAGAAAAGAGAAATAAATTTTCAATTTTTTTTTATTTTTTTTATTTATCAAACTATAAGAGATCTATCCACTTTAGCTCTATCCATTTTATTTTTGCCGTAACAATTTCTTGATGATTAAATTATTTGTTTTTTTTTTTTTGTTATACAAGTGTTGAACCACTGTTACACTTCACTTGATAATCTAAGATTTTGCGACGTTGAATTTTGTTGCAGTTGCTGACATCCTTAGTACGAAGGTGGTGATAATGAAAAAATCATTTTACCTATGTTGGTAACTCTGCCATTGGAATTTTCTCCTCGTACAGTTGTGTTTACTTGTAGTGATTAAAGCATGTAAGTAAAATCCTTAAGGGAATCTTAGTTTTGTATAAGCTTTAATGTCTCTATTGCTATAGAATAACTTTAGCTCTACTATTAATTTCCACATGAACCATCTGCTCATCTTATTTTTAAGTACCCAATGCTTTGGATTCTAAAATTTGGGGCCTTACTCATCTTATTTTCAAGTACCCAATGCTTTGGATTCTAAAATTTCGGGCCTTGTCATCTGGATCATTACACTTTGATATGTTATATTTCCTGTTAACCTGCTATTCCTTCTTAATCAAAGGTGTGTTTTTGTTTACAGGTCAATCAATAAGTAGACTATAGAGGAATGTGTAATTGTTTTGATATATTGGTAATAGAGGGGGACTGTATATTTTACTGGGATCCTACCTGGTTTACATAGCTTATTCATATCTTATTCCTGAACAGGTAGATATCTGATAATTTATGATGTAATAGAGGTTGTCTTTGTACAGTGTGTCCTTACATGGTGACTTTCATCAGTATTAGATATATCATATTTATTTCACCCAACAGTTATGATTCTCTATGTTGTCTAGGACCCTAGAACTCCTTACTTTTGCTGGGTTAGTCCTATCAATGTTTGTGGTTGATGTGTAACATGAAATTGCTTAAGAAGTTGCATCCAGATTTCTGTGTTAGAATTTTATTTGGTGAGACTTTGTAGTTTAGATAAGTGAAGTTGGTTTGATGAAGATATAGTTGGACCCAGTTCCATCTTGGTGAGTGATGCTGTTGATGGAAGAAGATGCCTTTATTTTGAGTGAGTGATTTGACAAGGGGGTGTGTGTGTGTATGTCCAGGTGACAGCAAAATTAGGGTGGGCTAATACAAGGGCAGAGGGGTCAGAGTCATCTGCAAACAGCTCTGCTCTTCTCTGCTCTACAACCAATAGCCGTCACAGCACGCAGATTGATAGATTGGCAATTTCTGCTCGTTTGCTTCTCCAACGTCCCATCTTTCAATTTGCTGTATCCCACCCATTTACTCTGCCAAAGCAAAGCAAAACAGTTGACTCTGCTGTTTATTTTTAACCCTACTATTATTTTCATCCTCATTGATCTATGTACTCATTATTATCTTATCATTTCATCTGTTACTACATTTTTGTGCTATAGTCCCCAAGTCAAATTACCTTTGATATGCTAGATTTTTCACATAATGGGGTTGGCCTTATCAAGTATCATAGGCTCCGGAAAATCCAATGATAAAATCTTCTTGACTGAGTTTCATGTGCAGACAAAAAAAATTTGACACAGAATAGTAAACAGCAGCAGGAATTGGGGACAAGCAAATAGATAAAGGTTAGAGAACTGAACTATTCATCTGAGAAAAATTATGTGAATGAAGAGGTACTTGGTTGTTACCGTTGGATAAAGGGATGTTATTATTGATCACGTGAAGTGGATATATTATGTTGTGGGATAATACATTTATGTTTTTCGCTTATACTATTTCCCATTTCTGGCAATTCCAATATCATGTTTGCTCCCAAATACCCATTACCATAAATGGAAAAATGCTTCATAGTCTTTCTTCCATTAAAAAGCTAAAGACTGAATAAAATGAACTATGTTTCCAGCTCATGTAGCAACAGCGTTTATGACACCATACACTGTTTATAACATTGAAGAAGTTAATAATAGTGTTGGATGAGAAACAAAGTAGAAGGTGGGTTTCTTTTAAATAAATAAAAAGAAAAAAAGAGAAGGGTTGGTGTGTATATAAATGAAGAAGGGTAGGGTAGAGTAGAGTGCATGACATATCTCTCTGTTTATAACATTGAAGAAGGCAAAGAAAAATCCTTCTTCAGGAAACAAAGAGAAGAGAATCTAAGGTGATGGGGACATAACATATGGCCTTAGATGATGACATGTCATAATCTATATTAACATTACATCAGTTGATTTCATTTGAATTTGAAATCAAAATGCAGGCAAAGCAAAGCAAAGCAGACTTTAATGGGGGGAACACAGCTGTTATTGTCCTAGATATAGCCATATAGAATAGATATATGTATATATATACGAAGACATCATCAGCATCAGCTACTACTTCATCTTCTCTCTATTCTGTTTGTTGGCCCCTCTTATTTGTGATCTTTGCTTTAGATTTTGTTTGGATTTTCCAAAGCTCACGTGAATCTATCTGTTTACCTTCTTCCCTCATTTATTTCTCCCTGACTATACAAATACAATCAATGTGGATCCAATGAATAATATTTACTTGACACAATTAATATCTCATCTCTACATTCTACTTTTTAAATTCACAAACAAATATTAAAGGAGCCTGCCTGCCTGCCTGCGTCTGTAGGAGGTACACATGTAGTGCAACATTTCATAAATAACAACTTGGGTAGCAAAGCAAGTGCCTTCTACTGTATGCCCCCACCACTTCTCTTATATATTTGTTTGTAATAAAGAATTGGATATTTGGAAAATAGAGAGTAATAAAGTAAAATAAAATGCATGCAAAGTGCATGTATTATAAGGTGTGGTGTGGTTTGGTTATTGTGTATGATATGTAAGGTTCTTTCACTTTCCTGTATATGTTTTGTAAGGAAGGTCCACCTCTCTGACCTAATTTAAGCCTACTCCTCCTCTCCAATTTCTTTTTCTCTTACTTTCTCTTTTTTTACCACGCCGCTCTATCTTTTCCTTTTGTTTGTTTTTAACTTTTCCATGTAACTTCATTCTGTCTCATTTCTCTATTTATTTATTTATTTATTTATTATTATTTACACTTATTTACACGTTAATTCGAATTCTAACGAATAGATAACGTGGAACAAATTGAAATTTGAGAAGAAAAGACGAATTTAACTTAGAAAATTTTAAAATATTTGTATTTCTACTGTATGCATTACAATGCTCATGGAAGAAAAGAAAATGTTCATAGCTGTGGTGGGAAAATTGAGTCTTTCTCTTCTAAATTAGAATTATAACGAGAATTTTGGATATTTAGAACTGTTTTAGGTATTTAAAAGGTCAAACAAAATCTAAATTTAAGTGAATCACATAAGAGTTCGGACGTGCCTACACCACTTTTTGTAAGTTTCAGTAGCAAAGTATGCAAATTCGGGGTACGAGTAATTTTGGAAATATTTGAAAATTCGATGAGTTTTGTTATTTGGAAAAGATTTGAAGACTGTTTTATATGCATCATAGTTGATTAAGAATGTTATTTTCTAAAGTGGATTCTAATTAGGAAAATAACATTTATAATAACAAATAGAAAACAATATTTCCTTTAATAATTTAAGCTTATTTGTGACTAAAGCCTTGTTTGGGATTGCTTCTGCCGAGCCCTAAGTAGCCTAATTCTACAAATATGATGTTTGTATATTAGGTATTTTGAGAGAACAATGTAGATCTTGTTTGTGAAGTTTAGGAGGTGCACATTAGAGATCCGAGAACCATGGAGATTTTAAGTTTTAAGATCGAGTCTTGTTATCCTATGAAAGCCATTAGAGAGAGCTCGTGTGCGAGGCTATGGCTAATGTAATTTGGTTGGGGAGTGAAAGAGTAATATTCTGATTATACATGTCGATTTATTGTTACAGTGAATTGGTCTTTCTGACCCCGTGGTATTTTTCGGCTTAAGATTTTCATGTAAACTCTTATGTCTTATTTTTTATCTCTATCTTCTTACCTTGTGTATATTTATTTTACTTTGTGGTTACAAAAACTCGTCTCTCCTGCAATGGACCACCGATTTCTTCAACAAGTGGAATCATAGTTACCGAGTTTTTTCAACAACTGATTTCAGAGCCTTGGTATATGAGCTAATGTTGGTATGGTCTATGAGTTTTTGTTTGGTCGAAATAAACATGAGTTAGGTAAGATGAAAGCAAAATATTTTGAAGGATGAATAAATCTCCAAGAGTATTTGAAAGTTTTGAATTCGACCAAAGGCTTTTGAATATATTTTGGAACTTTTAATATAATTGGAATTTTTTTTACTTGATTTTAAATTTTGGAGTAGTATTGCAGATTAAAAAGAATGACTAGCTTATTATTTAATCGCGATTATTATTATTCTCTAAAAGTAAAACTGTGAACAATTTGTAAAACCATTTAATGTTCATCCTTTACTTTCAGCACTGAGCACAAGGTGGAATTTATTATATATATATATATATATTCATGAAATGGGTGTAGTGGGAAAACAACCATGGAGATTCAAAAGTATAGCCCGAAACACTTGGAGAAGCCCAGCGCCACAACAGACTCGACCAAAAATACAATTGAAGGGTAACCCAATCCAGACTCGACCGATTTTAGCAAGCCCACGAGGACATAACTCGGTCGAAATCGCAAAAGGCCGAAGAAGGCCTATTTCGGTTGAGAAGGTAGCACAACGGGCCCAACAAATCATCAGCCAATCAAAGGATCTGAGCCCACTGGGCCCTAACTAAACCCAATAAGGATTCCTAAAGCCTAACCAATAAAGGAAGACCTCTTCTACCACGACAAGGAAATCGAACCTAAAAGGGACTAGAAGTTCCAATTCCTTTAGTAATAGGATCCCCACCAGTCCCTATAAATAGGGGCAGAGATGATTGTAAAAGGATCCGATTTTCATTATTCATAAGTGTAGATTATTGTTCAACCATCTCTTGTAAGTTGTTAAGCTATTTTCTCAAGAAATCTTAACCGTATATTTGACTATGGTTTTATTTGGTACCACAGTTTGACGCCCATCGTGGGGCTACGAACCTCACCCACAAGGTTAAGATTTTATGTATCCAATTTCAACATCATCAGCGTCATTATCACACAATTCTCAGCAACTACCACTAAACTCCAGCAAGCAAGATGAGTCACGATTTGACAAACAACGCCGAAAACCAAACTCCAAAAATGCTAGAAGAACAATTGGCGATCCTGACTGAGATGCTCAAGAAAGCAGAAGAATAGAGAGAACTATGGAAAAAAGAAGCAGAATCCACGAAGAAGTCAATGGTTCTCTCTAAAGGTAAATCCAGGCAGCTAAGCAGGAATCATACGTAAACAGAGACTCAATTTTGGAGAAAATTTCGGTAAAGGATCGTCAGAAGAAAGCGACGGGTCGGCAAAAAGTCACAAAACCATAGATCGAAGCAGCTCAAGTAGTTCTGATGACGGACTGACAAGACCAACATCATCTAAGAGAAGTCGCGAAAGGCGCCGTGATCGCGAAATCAGAGAGCTGAAAGATCTGGTGCAGCGGACCTCGGGAAGAAGAGTCACTATACGATTATCAACAACACGTTATTCCGACATCCCTTTCACATATTGGATCTTAGAAACCAAGATGCCGAAAAGGTTCTCCATCCCCAGCATGACACCCTATGAGGGAACAACAGATCCCGAGGATCACATCGCCGACTACAAAACTCGCATGGGAACATGCAATATCCCTAAAGAAGACATGGAGGACATATGTGCAAAGCTTTTGGCTCCACCTTAATGGGGACCGCACAAAGATGGTACTCGACTCTCCCTGAAAAGAGCATCAAATTCTTCTCTTCCTTGGCCACAAAATTTGTCAATCACTTCTCAGACAGCCAAAGAAAAGAAATGATGTGGATGACCTGTACAACTTGAGACAGGGAGCCAATGAAAATCTCAAAGAGTACGTAAGAATGTTCAAAGAAACTAAGATGGTCATCCCAAACTGCCGGGATAAAAGCGCCATTAAAGCTTTCATAAAAGGCTAGTAAAAACCTCAAAATTTTACGAAAGCCTAAGTTAATCAAGTCTAGGACCTTCGAAGACGTCCAAGAAAGGGCTGAAGATGCAATGGAGTATAAAGAAAATTCCAGCCTAGAAGTCACAAGCAAATCATTCGAAGGGAAAAGTATGAAATGGGTCCTAGAACTCAGCGAGCATGACATATCATTCGAAGGGAAAAGACAATCAAATCACAAGCCCTAGCATATTTCATGGCAGACTTCGAAGAAGCCAATCAACTGAAGCAACTTCGGCCAAAATAAACCAATTGATAACATCCTTGACCTACGAATGAGTGTTAGAAATAGACGGGGCCAGTAGACAGAATGGCAGCGGCCTGGGCGTATGCATTCGACCTCCCTACCTACCCCCGATTCTTCAAGCCATTCGATGCGAATTCCCCGCCACTAATAATGAGGTCGAATATGAAGCCCTGGTTGTAGGACTAAGGGTGGCAAAGGAAAGTAGGGCACACAATCTCACAATCAAGTGCGACTCCCAATTAGTGGTTAATCAGATCAATGGCGCATACCAGGCCAGGAACGAGAAAATGGCCAAGTACCTAAAAATAGCCAAAGATCTCATGAAGCATTTCCATAGGGCCGAGATAAAGCAGATCCCAAGGGAAGAAAATGAGAGGGCAGACGCCATGGAAAACCTCAGAGCATCAATGCAAAAAGATGAACCAGCAGCACCAATCATATACACATTCCTCCTAAAAACGGCCTCGAATACGAGGAAGCCATGGCCATAGAGCAAAGCGACTGGAGGACTCCCATTCTCAATTATATCAATCATGGGCAAGTACCCGAAGACAAAGTTGAAGCTAGAAAACTACGAGATCAGGCCGCTAGATTCTGCGTCATCGGGAGGATACTTTTCAAAAGATCCATAGGCGACCCTTTTCTAAACTATATCTCCCATCAGAGGCCGAAATAGTGTTAAAGGAACTCCACGAAGGATCAGCCGGGAACCATTCCGGAGGGAGAAGCTTGGTCTTCAGAGCACATAGGGCCAGATACTACTGGCAAACAATGAAAACAAACGCGGCCGAGCTAGTAAAAAAATGCGACAAGTACCAAAGGCACGCCAACTACTCCAACCTCCGCGCTTGGACGCTACACAACATAACTTCCCATTGGCCATTTGACAAATGGGGGATGGAAATCATCGGACCCTTCCCAATGTCCACCTATGGTCGAAAAAATTATATCTTGATGGTAACCGACTACTTCACGAAGTGGATAGAAGCTGAAGCACTAAAAAGGGTAAGAGAACAAGAAGTACAAAAGTTCATTTGGAAAACAAATCATCTAGAGGTTTGGCATACCGCGAGAAATCACCACCGACGACGAGCCCCAATTCATAGCACAAACCTTGAAAGACTTCTGTGGCTGAATGAACATCAAGCTCACATATTCGACCCCAAGGTACCCCCAGGCCAACAGACAAGCAGAGGCATCCAACAAAGCGGTAGTAGATTGTCTCAAGAAAAAACTAGAAGGAGCCAACGGACTATGGCCTGAAGCCCTCCCCAAAGTCCTCTAGGAATTTAGAACAACCCCCAGAATATCAACATTGCAAATCCAGTACAGAGGAAATGCTCCAAACTGAAATTCAGTCACCACAAGAAAGACTAGACGGGCGGGCCAATCAACACGTATTAGCCTTCGAAAGAGAAACCTCAGACGAGAAAAGAGAAAGCGCTCAACGAAGAATATCAGAGTACAAAATAGGGATAGTAAGTCAGTATAACAAGAAGGTCAAGGCCCAAGCTTTCCAACCTGAAGACTGGGTACTCAAAAGAGTCTTCCAAAACATGAAGAATCAAGCTCATGGGAAATTGGCCGAAAGCTGGGAAGGACCATACCAAGTGGAACGACCATCTGGAAAAGGATCCTACAAACTAATCACTAACGAGGGAAAAGAGGTGGAACACAGCTGGAACATACACCACCTCAAGAGGTATAAATTTTAATACAGCACGCTATTTGTAATAACGGGCACTATTTTCCCTAAACAGAGTTTTTAACGAGGCCCCACCTTGATGCAATAAAACAAGTTTTTTTCCCAAATACTTCGAAAATTACAAAGGGCAAATCGAAAATTGCCAAAGGGCAAACCTCTGGTAAATCTAGAAGGTTTCGAGCGAAGACAAATTACTAAAGGGCAATTTCGAAAATTGCCAAAGGACAATTCCGAAAATTGCTAAAGGACAACCCGAAAATTGCCAAAAGGCAAACCTCTGGTAAATCCAGAAGGCTTCGGGCGAAGATAAATTGCCAAAGGGCAACCCGGAAATTGCCAAAGGGTAAACCTCAGGTAAATCCAGAAGGCTTTGGGCGAAGACAAATTGCCAAAGGGCAACTCCAAAAATTGTCAAAGGGCAACCCGAAAATTGCCAAAGGGCAAACCTCTAGTAAATCCAGAAGGCTTCGGGCGAAGACAACTTGCCAAAGGACAACTCTAAAAATTGCCAAAGGGCAACCCGAAAATTGTCAAAGGGCAAACCTCTGGTAAATCCAGAAGACTTTGGGTGAAGACAAATTGCCAAAGGGCAACTCCAAAAATTGCCAAAATGCAACCCGAAAATTGTCAAAGGAAAAACCTCTGATAAATTTAGAAGGCATCCGGCGAAGACAAATTGCCAAAGGACAACTCTAAAACTTGCCAAAGGGCAACCCGAAAAATTGCTAAAGGCCAAACCTCTGGTAAATCCAGAAGGCATCGGGCAAAGACAAATTGTCAAAGGGCAACTCCGAAAATTGCTAAAGGGCAAACCTCTGGTAAATCCAAAAATCTTCGAGCAAAGACAGATCGCCAAAGGGCGAACCAAAAAATTTAGATTAGGGTAAAAATCGGCTAATAACTTGATCAAATTTCCAGCAGAACCAAAAGAGATGCGGGCGAAAGAACCTTTAAAAGACGAACTCCGGCCGGAACGGTCAAGCTTGACATCGTACTTGAGCCAACAGAACCCTACAAGATAATGGGGGACCGAATTCAACCCAAAGAAGAAATGGTCTATTCGGCCGAATGCGAAAACTGGAGATTGGACCCCTAACATAAAGCACATTCAAACACTATAAAAAAGGCAAAAACAAACTTCATTGATTTGGCAAAAGATTACATCAAGTGTTCATAAATGGTACCAAAAGGAAAAATATATCAGAATCACTCGCTCAACTCTCATCACGAATAGCAGTCATCGCGTCCAATTCCTTCTTAGCCAGCTCAGGAGTCAAAGACCCCCTAAACACTTGCTCTAGAGCAAATGTCCTGGTCGACACCTCAACCTAGGCCGCCTCAACAGTAAAGGTCTCAACACAGCCCTCGAGCTCCTCTATTCGACCGAGCGAAGCAAGTTTGGAAGCCTTTAACTCTTCCGATTCCTTGGTCTGGCGATTTAGCTCTGCCTCCTTCAACGCAATTGAAGCCTCGAGCCTAGCGTTATGGGCCTCCACCCTCTCAACTTGACTAGCAGTCTTCGCACATTGTTTCCCAAGTCCTCTTAGGCCGCTTTTAACTCGACCGAAGCAGACTTATATTTGGCCTCGAAGGATCTCCTCTCCTGCATGACAGACATAAAATGTTTGCACATGCTGACCGAACCTTGAAGTCTCTGAAAACTAAAAAGTTGGATAAAATAATCCCTAAATGGAAAGAAAACGACAAAGAACTTACCCTGTAAAGACTAGAGACGGTTATCTCATAAAACTTGCTGAAAGAAAGAGAGTGTAACCATTCCTCGTCCTGAGGGAAGAAAAAACCTTCAGCAGCCGAGATCATCTCGCCCGAAACGTTCATGGTCGAAGAATCACCAGGAAAATCTATCACGTGGCGATCGCTCCCCTCTCCCTGGGACTTCTTATGCGCGATATGCTTAGTTCGCTTCTTAACAGCAGTCTTCTCACCCCCTCGGGCAGCCGTTTCCCCACGGCGATCGAAGCGCAAGAAGGCTTCGAAACCACCTCAGAAACATGAGGGGTTGATAATCAGAAACACCCTCATTAGGGGCCACGGGACTAGGGGACAAACGCGGTCACCAGAGATATCAGGCGGCACCTCTACCGAATCCCCACCGCTAACCTAACCCGACACATAGGCCTTCTCCAGCTCGGCCTGGATTTGGCGCATGATGGCCCGCATAGCCAAAGCTCTCTAACCTTTAGGCTTGGACATCACGTAATCTGATAGTTCTGCAAAAAAGAATCACCGTTGATAAACTCGGTCGAACAAATATATATATATATATATATACATATGTATATACATATATAACTTACTTGTCCTAGTAAAGGCCCAAAGGCGACTAATAGGCAGCTCGCCCGAAAGCTTCTTATAGTTTCGAGACTCCTCAGACAAGGCAAAAATGGCCTCGCTTCTAGCACACGCCCGAGCCAAGAATTTACAGTTCTTCGTCCCGAAATTAGCTGAAACGAAAAAGGAAATTGGTCAACCGAAGAACTCGCCCGAAATAAAAAGAACAAGAGCACAAAAATATACAGGAATCTCTCCAATGCGGAGGATAACCCAACCCTTACCCCAAACGGGTAGGGCCTTTGACAAAAAAGTATTTGTCCTTCCATCGAGTCTCGTTGGAAGAAAAACCCAAGACTAAAAGTTTGGCGTTCGCCCGAGCGTTCAAACATATTTACTGAACTCTGGATTCTCGCGCTTCACGAAGTATGAGTAAAAGAAATCCTCGGCCGAAAATTTTAAATAATACTTCTCTTTCTACCGATCAACGCATAAAAGGAGCATAATAGCCATGTGAGTCAATTGACTTGGGTGAATCTGGCACCAAGTACAAAACTCCTCAACTAGCCCCACAACCGGAAACCTGAGGCCAATCTTGAAATGACGGAGGTAGAAAGGCTCCCAACCGTCGGCCAACATGTCATCTACCTTCTCCTCAGGCTCGGGCAACCTAGCTTGAATCCAGCTGGGGAACTTATAAGTGAAGAATGCCAATTTCAATTCGTCCATAGTCATAGTACTTCTAATGTGAGAGAAAGGAGGAAAAATGCCCTGATGACTAAACTCGGCCGAAGAATTACGAACCGACGTACATTTCTCGCCTACATCTTCAGCGGTCGAGAATTCTGAAGTCAAACCACTAAAAGAAGACGTGCTCAAAGAGTCAGTAGACATCTACACTCGACCAAAAATAAAGCAGGTTAGCGGCCAACGACCGAGGTTAGTAAAAATAACTACGAAAGAGTAGAAAGGGGAATAGACTCGTAAAACACAGAGCAAGGAAAAGCAAATGGATCAATGTCCTATGTCAAATAAAAACAAACAAACAAACCAAACCGAAGAACAAGCCCTAATCCTCTCTACAACCTCACAAACTATGAATATAAATGCAAACCCATAACAATTGGAACCTCGTCGGAAAACAAAAATCCCAAAAAACAGACCAGCAACAAAGGATGAAATCTAAAGAAAAATGGGACTAACCTTGATCAAACGTGAAAGAGAGAAGCAACGGAACACGACAACATGAAATCAAAAGCCTCGCCGTGAAAAGCAACCAACGAAGAGCAACATATGAGGAGATGAACAGTTTGTAGAGAGAAGATTTGAAAGTGAAAAGAGAGAAGAGCCACCAACCTTTAAATAGGAAATCCTAATGATTACGTTTTTTTGGCACAGCAGTCGAGAGCGGCCAAAATTAACGCAAACTTGACAAGCATGGCCTGACGTGGCCACGAAGAGGAAAAGACAGATGCAAGGTAATCGGCCGATGACTTAGACACGAACAAAGTCAACTCGAACGAGTAAAATTACCAACTTATTGCCATTCTTGAAAGATTCAAGCAATGACAATGGGGGATTACTATAGTGGGAAAACAACCATGGAGATTCAAAAGTATAGGCCGAAACACTTGGAGAAGCCCAACGCCACAACAAACTCGGTCGAAAATACAACTGAAAGGTAACCCAACTCAGACTCGACCGATCTTAGCAAGCCCACGAGGGCATAACTCGATCAAAATCGCAAAAGGCCGAAGAAGACCTATTTCGGCCAAGAAGGTAGCACAACGGGCCCAACAAATTATCAGCCAATCAAAGGATCTCACCGGCCCTAACTAAACCCAATAAGGATTCCTAATGTCTAACAAATAAAGGAAGACCTCTTCTACCACGACAAGGAAATCGAACCTAAAAGGAACTAGCAGTCCCAATTCTTTTAGAAATAGAATCCCCACCTGTCCCTATAAACAGGGGGCGGAAATGATTGTAAAAGGATCCGATTTTTATTATTCATTAGAGCAGATTATTGTTCAACCATCTCTTGTAAGCTGTTAAGCTATTTTCTCAAGAAATCTTAACTGGATATTTGGATGTGGTTTTATTTGACACCACAATGAGTCATCAAAATTTTAACTTTTAAAAATATTTTTTTAACCAAATTAACCATTCTGAAAGTTTATTTCCAATCTATAGAAGATACTGATATTTTTGCCATCCACTTGAAATTTTAATTTCAAGTGTGTCATTTCGAATGAAGCATTCACAAATCTTGTGCCAGCCAATATAATCGGGTGACAATTGTCATTCTACCCAACTTAAATGCAAGTGGTTTAATATTCACATGGTTTATTATTATTATTATTATTCTAATAATTTTAATATAAAATTGAATAGTACAAATAAAAATTAACTAAATCCTTTTATTTGCCAATTTTATTTATTTTAATAAATAAATATAAAATTTATGTATTCTCGTTAAAACCATCTAACAAAATGTAACGTATGAAAAATTTTAAAAAAAATACATAAATATATGGAAGTAGCCAGCAAGTACTATAAGTTGAAGAAGAGGAAAAAAAAAAAAGAAAAAGAAACGAACAACCATTTGCCCATTAGTAGTATTTCTCAACAGAATGTGAAAATGAAAGGGAATTTTGTTGGGAGTAGTAACAAACTTTAAACATAACGCATGCACTTTTTTTAAATTAAAAAAAAATAAAAAAAATAAAAATGCTAATGGATTTACTCATCATTGCCATATAATAATAGCATAGATAAATTATTATTATATTATTGTTACTATGAATTTACATGTATGATATCCTCTATGCACACACAAAAACACTTACGTAGCAATTGCATTCAGAGTGAACATGTTTCCTTTTCCCTCCCAAACACACACAGTTTGTCTTGTTCTCAATCTTCAAAACAAAATCATTCTTATTTGAATATCTGTCTCCATGTCAATAATTTTCATGCCATGCAAAACACACACAAAAAAAAGGAAAAAGGATACACTTATACAATTTCAAATCAACCCCTACTCTAATTTATATCATCTTGTTAGATATATTAAAACAAAATCAAATTAGGTAATCTTTATTAACAGCAATTAAGTGTTTATTGGATAAAAAATATTAATATTTTGAATATTTATAAACCTCCATGTAGATCAAAGGAAGAGTAAACTTACTGTCTAATTTTATTGATTTTTTTAAGAAAAATTAATTTTTATTGAAAAAGTAAATAATAAAAAATTAATTTTTACTATAAAAAATTTAATGATATTTTTATTTATTACTTATTAAATAATTTTAATAGATATATTAAATCAAAATAAAAAGTTAAAACCAAATGCTGTCATCTCCGAAATTACTTTTTTGATAGGATATATTAAACAAAAATGAATTCTATACCTAAATTGGTTGAAAGGGAAATTTAGTACTACATCCGTCCAAAAATGGTGCCACATTTCACTTTTACATACTTATCAATATATGATTTCAACGGGAAATATTTTTAGTTATAAATAATTAAAAATTATGATAATTCTATATTTAAAAAATAGACATTAAAACGAATAAAATGAGATCTCATTTGATTATATTTTTTTTTCCACATAGATTACAATGTGAAGTAAGATTAGTGGATGGATAGTGTACTAAATCCTAATGTTGCAACTAATTGGAGATGGAGGGAGTAATATAATTATTAAAAATTTAATTTATATAATTTTTAAATTTTTATTCACATAAATTGAATTGCTAAAATAAAAAATTATTAATTTTTTTTATATAATTTATTATTTTATATAATAATTAAATTTCTTTTATCACTTTTTTTTAAAAAAAAATTTATACTATATAGTCAACTTCAATTTTTTTAAAAAAAAAAAAAAAAAACTTTCAAACTTTTATTAAATCATCACATTTTACAATTTTTAATAAATATTATTTGTTTACATCAATTTTATAAATTAAATTTAAAATTAAAATTTTTGTTCATATTATATATATATATATATATATATATATATATATATATATAAAAGTGAGATATGCTTTCAACTAAGACAGCTGGAAAATTTGACGTAGAATTGTTGTATTGTAAGGTAATTTTTTTATACTAAATTTAAAAAAAAAAAAGAATAGTTTTTTTTTACTAAAAAAATAGAAGTGCACTTATTTTAAAATATGAGTTTGGGTGGATTAAAATAATTTTATTTATTTATTATTGTATCGTAAAATTTTATGAATGAAAATTATAACTTTTTAATTTTTATTATAATATAAAAATTTATAATTTAAATTAGGTAAAATGTTTATCAATTAAAAAATTCAATTTCCGAATCTGCCATTCATAAAAAAAAAAAAAAATAATAATAAAATATAAAATATTAATTTTTCAAAAATTAATGTCAAGGAAAATCATCTATATATTACTTATACATATAAGTTACAACATCCCTATTTTATAAAACTCAAAACACCATTGGATACGAAAAGAACTTGTCATAGAAAATATTTTGTTTATTGGAAGGTAGTACAGTAGAACCTCGATAAATGAATACTTTGGGAAAAAAAATATTCGTTTAGTGAGATTATTTATTTATCAATTAATGAATAAAATATTTATTTATCGAAAAATGAATAATAATTCATTTATACCACAAGTGTCCTTAAGATAAGCTTTTCAAGCTATTGTCACTATACAAAATTACTTGGTGCAACATGATCAAAATATTCCAGAAGTGGTGCATGCTTTACACAAAATCAAGGATAAGATACAATTTGGGAGGAGGAAAAAAGCAATCAACTTTGGATGCATTTTTCAAAAAAATATGACTTATTAATGTACTTGAAAATTATTCCATAGATGAAATATACACATGATATATTATATAAATAAAAATATATTATTGAAAATATAGTAATTATTCATTTATATTTACATAGGGACTGTATATATTTCATTTTTATTTATTCGTTAATGCAATAAGCGAGGTTATTCGTTAAGCTCATTAGCTCAAGTCGGGACCGAAGAATTTATTCATTAGACGAGATTATTGATTTACCAAATATTCATTTATGGAGATTCTATGGTAGTATATATTCTTGGTGCAAACTAAATTATGTTAAGATTAAGCTACAGAACTAATTTTTATATATAAAAAAAAATAAAAAAAACAATAATTTTGTCTAGAATCTCGTGATATTTGTTTTATAAATATGGAGAGATTTTGGAAGTCAGATGTTAAATGAAAGAATTCCATGTAAAAGCTTGTTTAGATGATGGAATATTTGAAGCTTAAAGAGAAGAGACCAGACCCACATCTTACTTTTTTGTCTTGAAGCAGGTGTTGACTACTAACCATTCCATTTTCCATTGTTTGAAAAAAAGCATACCAAGTTACTGTACTTTTCCCATCTGATCTGAGTTCCCAGTTAACTTGAAACACATTTGTGTATACATACAGTAGATAGATTATTATGACATAATCAAGTTGAAGATTTTCAGGTAGTTGATAGTATAGATCCTAAAAATGTCATTTACTACTATTACTATATGATTCCGGTGATTGTAGCATAGCATCACAAGTTGACAGGGCAATTCTCAATCAGTGTCAGTTGAATAAAGCACAAGCAGCAGCACAGTAAAAGGTCACATCAAATTTCATTACAGGAGACACCTACTAGTATGTCCAAATCGACGGTGGCTGACTATTTTGTTGTGGTCACACTATATATGCATATGCTATTCATATCATATGTGACATACATAGCAGCAATTTGTCCTATTAAAATATTATTATCATATATTGTTGAAATTGAAAGCTGTGAAGCAACAACATTCATTCTAGTATATTTTATTATATTTAAAAAAAAAAGATTTGAAAAAAAAAATGTAGCAGCAGCAGTAGTAAATTTAGGATCCTGTGAGAGAGAGAGAGGGAGGGGGAGGGTACAGTACAGATGGCGTAGAGTAGTACTCACTGTATGAGGTGACTGGATGGACAGAGAAGTCCTCTCCTCCTGCCTGTCAAATCTATCTCAAATATGATGTGCCCTCTTTTCCTCCAGCTCCAATTCCAAACTCATCACAATTGACCTGACCTGACCTGACCATGGTTAAAATTATCCATAATATAAACCCAAAAGAGTGAGAGACCAAAATCCAAAATTTCTTTCTCATAGACACAGATCCCTATGGTGCTCCCCACCCTTGCTTTTCTTCACTTTGGTGTGTTTGCTTTGCTTTGAACTCTCAAAGAGTGATTGTTTGTAGAGTTTAGAGAGGAGGACTTGGACATGGAGTTGGAGTTGGATTTGGGTTATGATTATGATTAGTTGCCAATGATTGAGTTGCTTTGCCTTGCCTTCTTGCACCAACATAAGAGAAATCATGAAGTCTATGAATGATGATACCAATAATAATAATAATAACTGGCTTGGTTTTTCTCTCTCACCCCACATGAAAATGGAGGTTAATTCTTCTACTGCTGCTGCTACACCTAATCACCATCATCATCAATACCATGACCAATCTGAAGCTTCTTCTGTTTACATGTCTTCTCATCATCTCAACACCTCTGCTATCTGCTATGGTGTTGGTGAAAATGGGGCTTTTCACTCTCCTTTGTCTGTCATGCCACTCAAGTCTGATGGTTCTCTTTGTATCATGGAGGCTCTCTCCAGGTCTCAACAACAGCAACATGAAGGTCTGCTTCTATTACTAAATTTTTCTACTTCTTGTTCTGTTATCTATAGCGTTTGCATTTATTTATTGCAGGAATGGTGGCCACTTCATCTCCAAAGCTGGAGGACTTCTTGGGAGGAGCAACAATGGAGACTCATCATCATCAATATGGCAGTCAGCATGATAGGGAATCAATGGCTCTTAGCTTAGACAGCATGTACTACCACCACCATCAACATGCAGACTCAGACACAGACAGACACCATCACCACCACCATTCTCTTGACTTTCTTCAGCAACAGGAGCAGCAGCATTTTCCATCTCATAACCATTACTATGTAGGCATGCCCTGTCACGGAATGTATCAGACCCCAATCGATGAAGAAACCACCACCAACTGTCATTCCCAGATCCCTCAACTGGCCTCTGATTATTCCAAAAACTGGGCTTCTAGACACTTCTCCACCACTACTAGTACCAACAATGCTGCTGCCTTTGAACACCAGATGAATACTGCTATGGTGGATGATGGAGGAGCTACTTCAGCTTCAGCTTCTGCTTCCATCAATTGTGGGGATTTGCAGTCCCTTAGCTTGTCAATGAGCCCTGGTTCACAGTCCAGCTCTGTCTCAGCTTCAAGACAGATCTCACCTTCAGATTGTGTTGTGTTGGAAACTAAGAAGAGAGGGTCTGCTAAAGTAGGTGGCAGTGGTGTCAAACAACCTGTTCATAGGAAATCCATTGACACATTTGGCCAAAGAACATCACAGTATAGAGGAGTCACAAGGTTTGTCAATTTTCATTTTTATTGTATACTCATTTCATTCTGGTATAACTTTGTTTTTAATGCGTTTTGTGTAACAAACACCATCTTCACCAGACACAGATGGACAGGAAGATATGAAGCTCATTTGTGGGATAATAGTTGCAAGAAAGAAGGGCAGACCAGAAAAGGGAGGCAAGGTTAGTCAATTAAAAAAACAAAATCATTTATTTTGGAACTATTCCTTTGTCTTGATTGACTGTGCTATTTTGGTTCTCTGACTTGCTATTAAATTCTTCTTTGTCATCTTCATGGTTTCACTATGGATGCCATTGATTCCATTCTGCAGTCTATCTTGGTGAGAAGTCTAGCCTTCTTCATTACATAATGCAAGAGGTTTAACATTATATTATATGCAAAATCATGAATTTGTCTTCAGGGGGTTATGATATGGAAGAGAAAGCTGCCAGGGCTTATGATTTAGCTGCTCTTAAGTACTGGGGACCTTCCACTCACATTAACTTTCCAGTATGATTAAATTTCTTAATTGCTCTAACATTCAAACATTCATTCTTTACTTCAAATGAATCTAAACTTCAACTAATTTGCTCTATAGTTGGAGAACTACCGCGAAGAGCTTGAAGAGATGAAGAACATGAGCCGTCAGGAATATGTAGCACATCTGAGAAGGTACTCTTTTCTTTTTTCATCATCATTGTTTTAATTTTTGGAATTTAATGTCTCTTTTTGTTTATAAATTCAGGAAAAGTAGTGGGTTCTCTAGAGGGGCATCAATGTACAGAGGAGTAACAAGGTTTTTCAATTTTCTGGACTAAGAAAGTTAATGTATATATATATTTGATGGTTTAAAATAGTATGAGATTATGAATCTGTTGGTTTTGTTGTTTTGTTCTTCAGGCACCATCAACATGGTAGATGGCAAGCAAGGATAGGCAGGGTTGCAGGAAACAAGGACCTTTATCTTGGGACATTTAGTAAGTTTTTTGAATTGAAGATGTTCAATTTTTGCTGTAGGACAAAACACTCATCTGCTGATATGTTTCCACTAAAAGACCAGTAGTTTTTGCTTTTTCTAAGGCTGTTGATGACTTACTTTGAGAATGTACATTTTTGTTTTTATAAGGCTGTTCTCTTATCTGATAAAGGTTAACCAATGTGAATTATTTTCTCAACAGGCACTCAAGAGGAAGCAGCAGAGGCATATGATGTTGCAGCAATCAAGTTCCGCGGAGTAAACGCAGTGACCAATTTCGATATAACAAGATACGACGTTGACAAAATCATGGCCAGTAACACTCTGCTTGCCGGAGAGTTTGCTAGGAAAAACAAAGAAACAGAAGCAGCATCAAGTAATGAGGCCATTGAAACAGCAGCAGTTCAACCAGAAAACACAAACAGTGGAAATGGTCCGGATTGGAAAATGGTGTTATATCAGACTCATGAGCAGCCAATTGAGTCGTCTTCTATTGATCGAAACAACAATGCCCCCATCTCAGCAGCTCTTCAGGATTTGATTGGAATTGATTCAAACCACCAACAAATGGTAGACGAATCATCTGCTAATACTACTACTAACAAGCTGAATGGGGGTCATCATTTTTTGAATCCGTCTTCTCTGGTAACAAGTCTAAGCAGTTCAAGAGAAGGTAGTCCTGATAAAGCAGGATCAATGTTGTTTGGTAGACCACCATTGGCATCAAAACTAGTTACTCCAACAACAGCAACTGGTTCTTGGTTCCCATCACAGATTAGGCCTACAACAATCACCATGTCACATTTGCCCCTTTTTGCTGCTTGGAATGATACATAAATCAACTTTTCTATTACTACACGCACCTAAAGATTTTGCATGAAGAGGAGATTGGTTCACCTTTTTTTCCCTTCATTTTTTAGGTGTTGTTTTAATAGGCAGTGTAGGAAAACTTTTGTTAAATTTAACTAGTAGCAAAATGGAATGAAAGGAAATGATTAAATTTTGTAATGATGGTCTCTTACATAATTGAATCTACTTTATGGTTTAATTGGCTGTGTCAAGAACACAAAAAGGAAAAACAGCTCATTGTATCCCAATAATGTGAAAAAAGGGTTGTTATTGGTTTGACTAATTTGATACCCAATCTACATAACATCATGATTGCAAATCTCTTGCGCATTCCTGTTTTTGAGATTTTAGTGGACGTTGGAGAGAGACTTTTGATTTGTCTCATCTTTGATAAAAGTCAGTAATGGGGTTATAAAATTTCTTTAGCTTTTATGTTATGTTAATTCCCTTACTCACACCTAAAAGTGATTTCATGTCCTGGTGTGGACATTAGACAATAGTACTATATTATATACTACTAATACAATACTGGAATAATTATTTCTTCTGGACAGAGGTGAATGAGTGAAATAATCCACTCGTGTGTAATAACAACGTAAACATGTGTGAGTGCGATTTTGGTTTCATCAATATTACATACGGAGAGGATTATGTGGCGTAAAAGTTGGAATTTGAAGGCTTTTTACTCGGATTCATTAAATATTGTTGGTTGTTCTTTTTACATCATTTTCTGGCTCCTGTATCATATCCATAATCAGCTGGTTTGTTTCCACCAGCAGTTCGCCTCTTGCTTCTCTAATATAAACTCCCTTTTTCATTCCTAAATACAAAATCTTTTAAAATATTTTTTTTTATTTTTTGAAAATATAAATTGTTTTTAATTTTCTAACATAAATTTGATAATTTTTTTCATTCATACTAATATTTTTATATCATAAAAAAATATAATGGAATAAATTGATAAATTTTATAGATTTGTTTGTACATTAATTTTTTAAATAAATATATAAAAATCTACTAAATTTTATGGTATATGGAATATATCCATTTTTAAAATTTTGTAATTTTGTAATTTGTAAATTAATAGATGACTTTTTAATTTTTTAAATAATTATATATATTTTAAAGCCTATTATATACTTACATTTTAATAATATTTCTTTAACCATTTTTTTTAATTTTAAAAATATATTTATAGTATATTATCTCATTATTATATAATAATTAAAAATATATGTAAAATATTAATTTTTATATTCTAATAAAATATTAAAATAATAATGTATTATATATTAGGGTGTTAACCAAATACTATCATCAATATAAAAAGATAATATTTTGTATATAAAGTATCCTGAAAACTCCATAACCTTTACTCTTAAGACAAATCCCCTAAACACATTTTTTTTATTCCGTTTTCTCTCCTAAAAACTTTAATATTTTTTAGTATTAACTGATTCTTTAATACCACAACGATATTTTTCCGTTTTTTCTCTAAAATTTTCTTTATTGCGGACGGGAGAACCCCAAAGAGGAGATACCCCATCCATCTTATCAATATTAATAAATATAGTGAAGATGTAATGTATGTGAAAAATATTGATGCTTAGGTTTATGTTTCGAATAACATTGAGTGATTTGGGTATAAAAAGTAGAGGTTGAATACTAACCTCTCAAACTAGCCTTTAGCATTTTAAACAACACCATCAAAATTTTAGTTTGAATTGTGCCGTACAAAACACTATTTAAACCGTTATTTTAAGAATTTCTAAAATATTATTGTATATTAATATTTATAAGTACAAGTCAAATAAGTATTATATTAGATAATCAATTTAACCAAAATTTTAAAAAATTTAAATCTTTATCTATTAATTAAAAAAATTTGAAGTAACGAATTATTTTATTTTTTAAACAAAATTATTGAAAAATTTTAAATACATTAAAAATATAATTTCTTTCCAATAAAATAACATAATTGTTATTTCCAACAAAGCCATTTCTTAAAAAAAAATAAAATAAAAAATAGGTTGGAATTTCCTAAAATATTCTTTAATTTTCAATTTAATTAATAAATATTATTCATAATAATTTTATAATATTTATTTTCTTAATTTTTTATAATTATTACATTAATATTTTATTATTTTAGTAATTATTATTTTAATATCTTATTGTTTTGATATATTAGAGTATATTAAAACAAAATCCAAACTTTATTATTTTATTTTTAGCAATATATGTATATCTTACATTAAAATTAATTGAAGAAGAAAATCAAATTATAATAAAAAAAGAAAATTAAAATTAAATTAAAATTTTAATAAATTTAAGAAATAAAATATAAAGAATAAAATTATAATCTTATATTAACAAAATAATATATAAATACAAAAAAAAAATAAAGTAAAAATGATTGATAAAATTAAAAAATAAAATTAAATAAAAAAAATCATATTAATAAATTAAATTAATTTAAATATTTAATTTAAAATAAAAAAAATACTTTTAAATTAAAATATTAATAAAAAATTAGCTGCATACAAAATGGCCATTCCCTAAAATAATTAGCTTAGTCAATTGCAAAAGTTCATATATTTTTATTTATTATGAAATTCTATTTACATAAAATACAGTAATCGAATGAAATAAAAGATTTAAGTGGATATACAAGTTGATTTATAAGTCCAGACAGTGGTGTCTTCCATTAAATAAATAGTGTTTTAACGAAATTAATACCATACTCGAATCAAATCAAGATAAGATAATGTTGTATCGCATTGCGGTTTGTCATGAAGTAATGCTCAACAGATTGGTATTGATTTGTCAATATATACTTTTTCGAATATGAAAACAGAAATTCAAGCGTGATTTGACATTAAAGAAGAAAAAGAACACCAACATCAACCACAACATAACATAACAAGAAACAGCAGAGCGATTGGTGGTCAAAAAGATTGCAAAATAGTTAGACACTTCACATCTTTATACATAAAAAGTTGAAGACATGGTCTCAATATCTGTCATTTTAGTCAGCATTTATCATTGTGTTGGACAGATTTAAATCTCAGAAAATATAAGTTAATTTGAAAAATGTAGAGAGAAGAAATATGCGTGCCGGACTCATAAAGAACAAAAGTATCAAATATAGATATTGTTTGACAGGTATTTAATGGAAATTATATATGGGCCAAAGACAGTCACTAGTACTCTGTGTATATAGGAAGGAATAATTAATGAGCTTTGTCATATGGTCCATCATCCTTTATTTAATGTGTCTGTATGGTCCATAAGCTCCTATAACTTTATTTTTTAATTTTTACAGTTATATTTTTTACCTTTCATCGTCAAATTTTAATGAAAAATTCGTCGTTTGAATTATTTTTTTAAAAAAAAAATGGTCCAGTGACGTGGGACAAAAATGTAGTACAGGTGTTGTGTCGGAGGAGGAATCTATCACCGTTTGCTTCTTATAGGGAAACCTGCCTTTCATTTTTGGACCACTGATCCTCTTTAATCACATCACGCGCTTCCTTCTAAACATGTTTTCATTTTATATAGATGTATAAAGCCAAAGTCAAAGTGTGTACGTATAGGTGATTATTATTATACGTGTGTATATTTATAACATTTATGTCCTGCACTGCAATAGACAAGACAATATTGTAAGAGAGGTAGCTCAAAGCCATTGAATCACGATTTCATCCATCTATTTAGAATCAATATGCATTGTCCCCTAAACATTAATAAAATAGACCGTACCCTCCTTCTCTCACAAGAACTCGAGTGTATTGAGTGAAAGAGATGTTACAATGGTATATGTATCGTGTTTCTGGTCTGGTCCTTTGGTTTGCATGCATGCATGTATTCAGTATTGCATTAATTATTAAATGAAACGAGTTGGATTTTGTTTTGTTGGTTTTGTCTGATCTAATATGCAATGTTAATGTATGTATGTGCACAGTGCTCTCTTCTGGGCTGGGCTGAACTGTACTGGGCCACCACGAGGTGCTGTCAACGTCCAAAATCTGAGTCTGGATCCGGAAGCGATGACGTGGCGGTTGCGAGTACTACTACTGGTACTGCTATTCTGCGAATTGTATTTGTCTTTTCTTTTGACGGTTTTTTGTGTGATGTTCAGGTATCCGACACAAAATCTGAAATGAGAAGTGAGGACATTTTTCATTTATCAAATTGGGCCTGGTCCTATTTGTATATCTTCCTCGTAACAGAATTTATTTAAGGGTAGAACAAAATTTTTATATAGGCCGCGGCCCGTGGATAATTTAGTTGAGAGATGATTCTCGCATCGTAGCTAAGGTTATTCATGAAAAAGGTACCCAAAGTCGCATTCTGGAACCCAAAAATTGCCCGTGATTTCCACCCAACCCAACCCTCTTCATCTTCATCATAAGGACAGAGGTGTAATTTTCTTGTCCAACTCATATTCTTCATTTCAATTTTCAAAAGGAAAATTGTAGAATCTAATCCATTTAAGCTTTTATTTAAAGCTTTAAAAAGTTTCTTTAAGATTTTATACTTTACAAAAGTTTGTTTTCATAAAATGAGTCAATATATCCAAAGTACCATTCATAACTATTTGCATAAATAAGGTTGTCTCCAAATTTTTTAAAATTGGATTTTTCTCCACATATATTTTAAAATATGTCAAAAGAATCCAAACGTCGATCTATTACTCAAGAAATTAAATAAGATCTTGTTGAATTAACAAGGATCTTCAAAAGTCATTTTGATAAAGAGGATATAAACATTTTTTATAAAGAAAATTTAATTAATTAGCAGACTATAATTAATAATTAGATTAAGATTATAGTTGCCATTGACAGTGTAACCATTCTAATTAACGAGTTTTTAAAGATTAATAATTAACATCTTTTAGATAAAAAGTTGTATATAATTTTCTTGAGTATAAATTTTTTAATTCAGATTTGAGTCTGAACCCATTGAAATAGGTCATCCGTTTTTAGTATAAAAGGAATGAATATTGAAGAGAATCTTAATGATTGAGTCATTTGAATCTATTATTTAACTGATCAACCTTCTATTAGCAAGGAAATCAACCATGCTATTAGAGAAGTTGAAAATGAAGAATTATCTATATGCTTGATTCGGATAACGATATTGTTAATCCAGCAGACATTATGGATGAAGAAATAAGTCGCAAAACTCATGCTAGCCCCTCTGGTGTTAAGAATGAGTTTGGTAAAGAAATTCCAGATTACGAATCTGACCGTCGGCATGATCGCCAATGAAAAGAACAAGAATTGGATAATAGAGCATTTAGAAAAAGGTTATATACGCCAAGATGAAGTCTAGCAAAAAATTCCTGAAGCATATAAAAGTAAAAAGACACAAAAAGATTCAACATTTTTAAATCTTGATTGTGAGTAATGAAAAAGAAGCTTTTAAAATTTGGGCTAACAGAATGATGTTAGAAGCTGATCTTAATGCTAAAGTAAGAACCTTTAAAGCTGATAGCATTTTTAATTGGATAGGTCTCCAAACAACTGGAACTATTCAAAACTTCCTTTATAGGATTAAAAACAATGATTTGATTGACAATCTTAATCAACTTGGCAACACGTCAACACAAGCAGCAATGCTTATAAATTTGATAAGTCTTGAGTTCTTCGGTGAAGATAACTCGATGATGCATGGCACTACAGTTGATAAGTAACATAAAGAAGTTGAATATCACCTGAATAACATGTCAATCTGTGATCTTTGTAAACTTAAACCATGTACAT
Organism: Cardiospermum halicacabum; assembly: GCA_031304145.1. NCBI lineage: Eukaryota > Viridiplantae > Streptophyta > Magnoliopsida > Sapindales > Sapindaceae > Cardiospermum > Cardiospermum halicacabum. The sequence goes on along the minus strand of CM062394.1, from coordinate 7,690,850 downwards.
GTGAATTTAAAAGTTATTATTATAACTTGGCAACTGAGAGTCAACATTATGTAATTGCTTACATGATGAAACTCCCATACCCATATAACATAAGAGCTAGAGAAAAATATGAATCTCAAAATCAACACTAATTGGTGCAGTTATTCGCGCCACTGAGCAAGTAATTGTTGAAAAATGTAAAGAAACTTATGTTATAAAACAAGCTAAGTCATATATTCCTCTTTGTTGCGACGAAAATGAATATGTTCCTCAGCACTATAGTTGTAAAAAGTTTTCTAAAAATTTTTCAAAATAGAGAAAGTTTCCTAAAAGGAAATTTGGTAAATTTTTCAATAAGTCTTCCAAAAAGGGTTGGAAAAATAGAAATTTCTTCAGAAAGAAATGAAATTTCTCAGAACCTGGTTCTAGAAATAAAGTCTGTCCTAAGGATAAACCTAAGTCAGAATGTAAGTGTTTTCTCGGTAAAAAGTTAGGTCATTACGCTAACGAATGCCTTGAGAAAAATAATTCCAAATATAAAGAGAAAGAAAAACTTCTTAAGTTTGCCTACTCTTTAAATTTGGAACCAATTGAAGAAGACTTTTCTTCTTTTTCAGAAAACGAGTCATCAGATAATGAATCGAGATCTGAAATTTACAATTACTGTGAATATCAGACTGATGAAGAAAGCTAATCAGAACACGACCTTCATACAGGTTCAGATTCTGAATAATAAAGATAACCCCAGAATCTTCGCTTATGTAGATTCTGGTGCCACATCAAGTTTTGCTAATCAAACAGTACAACTTAACCGGATTAGACTACCTATTCCAATTAAAGTCAAAATTGCAAATAAAACTACTGAAAAGATAGTGTTACAGGCAAAGAATGTTTTAGTAAAAATTGAAGATAAAATATTTTGGTTCAACATTGTTTACCAAAAACGAATAGGTATGAAGTTCATAATTGGAAATGATTTCTTAAAAAGTCACGCACCTTTTGTGCAAAATCAAGATAACATAAGTCTAAGATGTCATAAGTTTAGCTCACCACATGTAAAACAAAGGGCTTAAGAGGTCCGGATACCAATTGGGCGCTATACAGAAAATCTAAAAAATATTATCTGTAGTTTTAACGTCATATTATGTGGTATTGAAGCTATTGCTAAATCTAAAACTAGTGTCCAACAAAAGGTTGATGAAGTTTTAGACTCTGTCTGTTCTGAAAATCCTTTGTATTCAAAGAACACAAATTTCATGACAGTTCACATAGAACTGAAAAATAAAAATACAGAAGTTAAAGTTCCGAATAAAATCCCTTATTCAAAGGATGGTATTGAGGAATTCAGAAAAGAATGTAAGGATTTACTTCAGAAAGGAATCATTTCTGAAAATACTTCCCCTCATTCAGCTCCAGCATTTTATGTTAATAATCATAACGAGATAAAACGTGGCAAAAGACGTATGGTTATCAACTACAAAGCTATGAATTTAGCTACTGTACGAGATGCCTACAATCTCCCACGAAAAGATTCAATCTTAAACCGCATTCGCGGATCAAAATGGTTTTCGTCTTTAGACGCAAAGTCAGGTTATTGGCAGTTACGTCTCGATGCTGAAACTAAGCCATTAAATTTTTTTACATGTCCTCCTCAAAAGTTATATCAATGGAATGTTCTAGCATTTGGTTTGAAATAAGCTCCATCGATATATCAAAGATTTATGGATAAAAATCTCGAAAGGCTAGAAGAATTTGCTTTAGCTTACATCGATGATGTTTTAGTTTTTACAAAAGATAACTATGAAGATCATCTTCATAAGCTTTTAATCGTTTTGGAACAATGTAAAGAAAAAGGTTTAATTCTTTCAAAAAAGAAAGTTGTTATAGGTAAACAAGAGATAGACTATCTCGGTTTATCAATAACAACTGATGGTTTAATAAAATTACAAGACAATGTCTTGGAAAAGCTTGATGTTTTCCCAAACAAACTTAATGATAGAAAGCATTTGCAACGTTTTCTTGGTACTGTAAATTACATTTCATCACAAGGTTTTTTGAAAAGCATTTCAAAATTAACCTCGAAGCTTTCACCTAAATTTTCTACTAATATGGAATGGTCGTGGAACGACCAGGATTTTAAAACAGTTCAATTAATCAAGGATAAATGTAAAAATCTTCCGAGATTATACCAACTGAATGATAAAACTACTTGATTGTTGAAACTGACACCAGTAGTGACACCTGGGCAGGATGCCTAAAGGTAAAGGTCCCTACTAGTCAGAATATTACCGAGTACAGTAAGATGAACCTTACTAATCGGAATGGCTCTCAGAGTCATATAAGTGAAAATTTAAGTGCCTCAAAAAGAGGAAAATATAGAGAATTACTTTGTAGATATATAAGTGGAACTTTTAGTCTAGCTGAAAGAAATTATTTAAATCATGAACGTGAAGTTTTTGCGGCAATAAAAACTATTCGCAAATGCGAATTGATCTTTTACCAAAAGAATTTACACATCGAATTGACAAATCTTATCTTATAGGTTTTGTAGCCTTTGATTTAAAGACAGAATTAAGTCAAGGACAACTCATTTGCTGGCAGGAAACACTTGCCAAATATCCTATAAAGTTTGGGAAAATTAAAGGTTCAAATAGCGTCATTGCTGGTACACTCACTGGTGAATGGAAACAACAATGGAATCATTCAAGCTTCAGCTTAAGCAAGAAGAAGATGAGTATGAGCAGCTCTATGCTCAATTAAAAGAAATTCAACAACGTTACTCAGCTCAAGAACAAAAGGTCAAGGGCTTGAGAAGTGCTCTTCAGCTCATAAGTTAGCATTGTAACAGTCCATCAGAATGCGCAAACGCTAGCGTGGTGGACCTATTAAAGTCAACAATAAAGTCTGAGCCAACAACGACAGTTAAAGAATCATAATCAACAATAATGACATCATTAGCAACAGTGTCATCATCTTCAACTCAAGAAAAACCATTTCTTGAGAAAAAGAAAGAATCAATCTTGGCAGTCTCCTCAGACAGAGCAAAAGTTATTGAAGTCTTGGAAAAAGTCAATGAAATAATTAATAAGTCCAAGCTTCCTAAGAAGGATTATTACGTCGTCTTTAACGGCCCTGGTAAAGTAATCTATGATTCATGGCATAAAGCTTCATTATTCATCTTGAATCAGAATGGAGTCATTCATAAAAAGTATCCAACGATAGAACAAGCGAAGGATGCTTTTAAAGAGTTTAATAACAATGATAAGTCATTCAGGGAGAAGTTGGTTCGTCTATCGCCTCCAATAACTCAGAAAAATAAGTCAATGTACCTCCTTGGTTCAGTTCCCACAAGCAGCCAGGTGCAGGAGCAGTTAAAGCTAAATAAAGCAGATTTTGAGAAGGGAATTATATTCCTAAAAACATGGTCTTTGAATAACAGGTTAGAAAGATCATATTACCCAGTCAATGACATGGGAAGTGAATATTCTAAAATTGTGTCCATAGAGGATGCAAATCCTATAACGGTTTACAAACTCTAGAAATATGGTTTGCTTCATTAGATCCATATTATAGGGACTTTTAAGTGCTTGGAAAAGTTTCCACACCATTTCAAAGTGGCAGTGGCAAATTTAAAAAAAATTGCAAGGAACCCAAGACAGATCCTTCGTTTTATATCATCTTTACCAGTCTTCGGAAAAGATGGTGAAATCATTTTCCCATCACTATCATGTGTAAAACTAATGGATGATGAGTATGGTTTTCCACCAATTGATGAAGACATAAAAGTTGAAAATGTTCTTTCCACAAAGAACATTGCTAACTCTTTAGCATCAGTCTGGAAGAATATTTCTTCCTTTTATGACTAGTCTTTGATGAGACTGCAATATAAGTCGCCAGAATGTTTACCCTTGTCAGTAAATAAGAGAAAGATTACAGAAAGAGAGCTGGAACAAGTGCTTGACTTTGATTTTGAATTCAAAAACTTTATAGGTAGGATGGTAACCCTACCAGAAGAAATAAAGCTCATACTATGTTTCACAATGCACTTCTTCTAGGTTCACACGTGAAATGTGTCAGTTTGAAACAATAGGTGAATTTGAAGCCTACGAAAATTCAAGATATATTTTGGTAGAAAGCGCCAAAAAAGATAATGTGGAATCTGCTTTTGAAGATAAAGATGAATCAAATGACTCAAAAGGGGACCACAAGGTCTTCATCGATAACTAGCAGACAAATGAAAAAAGCAGAAGTCTGTATGAAGCCATGTGAATGAATAATTGAGTCTGATAATTGAGTCTTGAAATAATTGAGCCATGTGACGCATGCGCTTACGTAAAAAGGGTAGTTTGGGGTTTGTCCACTCACCCTTCCTCAGGCCTATTGATGTCAAAAATCCTAATAATATAAAGTGATACAATTACTAAGATTCTCTACACGCAAGTGCACGTGATCAAGTAGTAAAGTGAATTAAATTCAGGTTGTCGAACCCACAGGGACTAAAGCTAATCCTAGATCAATTCTATAAAATTCCCTATAATTAAGTGTAAAATTTATGAGAGTAAATATTATGAAAAATCAAACAAAACTAATTTCTTAAGGTAAGGATTCAATATAGAGCTTAAGTTCTAGGTCTACGAATTCACATCACCAGTCACCCATCATGCCTAATATGTCAACAAGCTTTTATTCTTATTATCAAGGTTTACTCTTCCCAAGGTTTCTTCCGAACACACATGAGACTATCTACCTATTCTAATTCCATATTCCTATGTGAATAGTTTAGGCAGACGCATTAAGAAACACCTATCCTTGAATATGTGAACTTTATGTTCTATTCTTAGCAACATAAATAAACAAATTCTCTTACTTTAATCTAATCCAATAAATCTCTTCCAAGCATTCATTAAATTATTAAATCATGCAATTGGTAATCAAGCAAAGCAAGCATTAAGCACAAGAAAGAGAAAAAATAAAAAACTGTCTCATTCATAAAAGTAATAACCAAATTAGGGTTACATGGTTCGGCTACTTCGTAGCCCTAAACTGGGAGTTTAATTACACATAGCAATCATGTTTACTCTTCCTAACATAATCATTCCTAACATAATCATTCCTAAAAAGTGAGAAAGAGTTCACCGATTTTCTGCTCTTGATCTCACCTTCCGGATGTTGATCTTGAACTTCCGTGTTGCTTCTCGCAGTAGTCTCTTGTTCGGAATCCAACCAAAAGTCCTTTCAACATCTCAAAACTTCATACTTATAGACTTCTCTGAGAAATGACCAAAATGCCTTTGAACAGCAGGCGGAATTCGCCCTAATCGGTCACTGACGACAAGTCTGGCGACATAAGGCTCTTGTCGCCAGACACTACCGAGCCTTGCTCTTTGAATTTGCTGAATACGTTTTCTGGCGACAAGGCTGGCGACATAAGGCTCTTGTTGCCAGCGACTACAATATCGAATTCCTCCAAAGACTTTGAATCGTTTGTTGGCGACAAGTCTGGCGACATAAAGCCTTGTCGCCAGACACTTCAGTGTAGTGCTCTCATGCTTCTGTCTTCGATCGACCTCGTTTATCAAAACTTTGGCTTTCCGACCTTATAATCTTGATTATCGTTCTTTTACTTGTTCAACTCAATCACCTGAAACATCTTAACAAATTCATCAAATAACCAGATAATACTCTAGATTCATTACAAAAGCTTAAGAATTAATAGGGAAAATTCATATAAGTCAGAGACTTATCACAACCCCCAACTTAAACCTTTGCTCATCCTCGAGCAAGCAATAAAGTACAAGTCAAACTTAATTAAGACAGAACAATCTTTAAACATCCCGAAAATAACCCAGTATTAACCCAAAATAACCTAGCCACTTTCGTAGGACACACGATGACATTTAGCATATGCCACAAGCCTTTAAACCTCTAAGTTGCCCTAGAGGAGGAGTTATAGTCTCCTGAGGGTTTACCTAGTACGAAACCCAGAAACATATTGCATCACAATAATTCAGAACCAGAGCATAACCAAATCATCAGATTTATAATTTCTGTATGAAAAGAACAATAGAACACAATCAGCACCAGCTTCAAACCTTATTCACCCTACTAGGATATTTTTTTTCTTTTAATCAGCTTTTCAGAAAGTCTAACTCCCTATTCGAGCAAGCCTAGGAATCTAGTTCGCTTTGATCTACTCTTCTCAGATTTCACTCAAGTATTTTCTCTCTGGTCCTAGGGACTCTCAACAATACTAAGTAGTATGAATGTTGACATAATGCCGTGAACTACTTAGATTCAAATTTAGTGTAAGGAGACAAAGAATAGTGAACTTTACCCTCGTGACCAATAGAATTGGTAAGATGTTGCATGACACTTAGAGATCTCAAGGTGCTGGACTAGCTTGGCTCCATGTGAGTCAGTGGGTCTTTCAAGGTTCTGCGAGGTTAGGCTCGGCTCTGAAAAAGAATGGATTATCGGAGGGATACAAAATTGAACTCGTGAATGGCTTCACCCCCAACTTGAACTCGTTCATCTTTTGGTCACAATAGCTTTCTCGTTCAAAATTTTCCATCACTTTTCTTTGAGCAACAAAAATACTATGCACTTCTATTTTTTTTTTGGTTTTTTTTAGAATAAAGAATAACAGAAAGTGCATAATTCTTCAATAATTTTCTAACCTTCCGGAAAATAATTCTCTAATCTTTCAGAAATTCCAGCTATACACCATCTCTTCCTGTACCTCCAACTTATTTTCTTGAGTGCCTTTCACGAGTTTCCAGGTAGGTAAGTGTTTAGAACTTGAGTTTCGGCTTCGAATTTCTCCGAATTTCGGCCTCGAATTCTTGGCTTGGACTAGATAAGGACCAAGAAATAGCTTCAGAGTGTTTGGCTTCAACTTGGCTCAGGATTTCACTCAGACATGATTTTAGGATATGCTTTAGGCCCGGACTGTTTCGTGGCTCGCTCTTACTCACGATTCCCACATCATTCCCCACATTTTGCCTTGCTGCCCAGCGTACCCAATTAATGCCCCATGCACTTGAGGAACACCTGCCAAAACCAACAACCCTATCGAGGGATTCTAATGCACAAAAAATTAGTAGAAGAGTGTATGTGAAGTGAAGAATAAAATGAATTCTCTCAAAAATAAACATATCAAGGTTCAACATCTCACTAGGGTATCTCCACTACATGTTCCCAATTGCCTACTCAAATAGATCATTAGAATTCCTAAAACTGGTGCATTATTAGTTTCAGGCGAATAAAGAACGAAGCTATTCCAAATAACTGTCTATTGTTCAGCTCAACATACTCAATATAAAACCTGAAAAATAATTAAATATCCAAACTGCTCCAGTACCTGAATCAAGTAATACATAATGCTCAATATATAACATAATATCTCACCCCCAACTAAAACAGTACACAGTCCCTGATGTATCACAAAACATATAGAATAAGATAGATATAGAGAAAGTACCAAATCTGTGAGCATATAACATCCAAAATAACTAGTGCCAGCCAACCGTAAGTAACCTACATAGTCAGGAAAACATAAAAATAGCACAAGATGAAAAGCATATATAAAAGAGATAGTCAACTGTGCTCAATCTGCAAATCGAGCATTGATCTGGGCCTGCAACTCCTCCATCTTAGCTTCCAAGGCTGTCTGTCTCGCCTTGAACTGAGCAATTTCTTCCTTGTCTTCCTCATGGTTCTTCGCCATAGTCTTTAGCATCGCAGCTTGAGAGCGAACGAACTCCTGCTGAGTAGCTACAGTCTGCTGAAGCAGAGTCTCTAAAGGTGTAGTAGCAGAAGTGTGGGGAGAAGTGGTAGAACTTGGCTAGCTGGAGGATGTAGAGGAAGAACCGGACCCGCGAGATCTCTTTTCTTGACGAGCTCGCTCTCTCGCATTCAAAAGAGGTGGCATGGCTCTCTTTCCGCGGACATAGTTGACAGTCTTGAAGGAGATCACGGAATGAGTGATCATGTGATCGCCGGCACCATCAACATCTAATCCTGCCTCCCTATAGAAACCAGTGATAAGGGAAGAAAAAATAATAGATTGGTGACCGAGCTTACCATCAAGCTGCTGAGAGAGCTGAAGTGAGATGAGACGCCCCAAGTTGATAGCATGCCCATTCTTCAAACAATAAAGCACTCGGACCCTATCAAGAGTCAGACCACGTGTACCCACTAGAGTGATGGAATAGGAGTAGAAGATGTTCCAGACTTGAGCTTCATAGCATAAATCCTCTGTCTCAGTGTGGCGGGCATCAGCTGTGTGGTCTGGACCATAGAGGTCCTGTAGAAGCATCCTCTCAGGCATTCGTTGAATCTCATCTGACCACCCAAAAGTGTAGTTGGGACACTCAGTCTGAGGAATCCCATAATATTCATTGATTCTATCTTCAGTGAAAGAAGCTAGTGTCCCTCGTACTGTAGCCCAACCAGTCCTCCTAATGCTCACACCATCTATATTTATGTAAAATTCCTTTACCATGGCAAGGTTGGAGGGTGGTCGTGCATCAGCAAACTGTAACCAACCCCTCTGAGCAAGAACATTTCTCCACCCCAATTGCTGCAGCAGGTCCTCATCAATGCCTTTTTCTTCCACAATTTGGGAATTCTCAACAGCTCTCCTCCCGTCTTCAATCCATTTCCGGCGTTGGTCCTCCATTCTTTCCTCGTCATTCCTTCGGCATTGATCAGCCCTTGCTTCGTTTGCAGCAGCACGACGAAAGAATCTGGAGTTACTGCGACTGCGCGCCCAGCTACTGCCATTCTGATATACGCTTGTCGTCGCTCACTGGCGACAAGGTTGGCGACAAGGCATTTATGTCGCCAGCGCTGATGGATATACGCATGAATTGACGTTCGTTGGCGACATAGCTGGCGACATAAGGGCTATGTGGCCAACACGGACCGAAACTGAGTCTTCTGAACAAACTGAGTCGTTCGCTGGCGACAAGCATGGCGACATGAAGGCTTGTCGCCAGAAGCGTCCGAACCTGCACAATTTGTACCTTCTTTTTTTTAAATATATATTTTTTATTTAACACACCCAACAAAGAAAAATAATTGAAAAATAAAATATAAACATAAGTAAAAATAAAAGAAACCCAAACCGAATGTGAAGAACAAAAAAAAAAATTGGGTTGCCTCCCAATTAGCGCCTTGTTTAACGTCGTGGGCCCAACCTTACTGTGCTCTATTTCTCATCCAAGTATTGTACGGCAGCAGCTGGAATATCTCTATCACCTCCGTAATAAAATTTCAGCCTCTGACCATTGACTGTGAATTTGTGGCCATCATTTTCATCTTCCACTTCTATGGCACCATTTTCATGTACATGATGAACTCGAAAAGGTCCTGACCACCTAGACTTGAGTTTTCCTGGAAACAGTTTCAAACGAGAGTTATAAAGTAGAACTTGCTGACCTGGAGTGAACTCATGACGCATAATGTGCCGATCATGCCACTTCTTTGTTCTTTCTTTATATAGCCGAGAGTTCTCGTAGGCTTCGAGTCGGAGTGCATCCAACTCTTCTAGTTGTAAGAGCCTTTTCTCTCCAGCTGGCTTAAGGTCAAAATTCAGGTATTTGATTGCCCAAAAAGCCTTATGTTCCAACTTCACAGGTAGATGACAATTTTTCCCATAAACTAATCGGAATGGAGACATCCCAATCGGTGTCTTGAATGCTGTGCGATACGCCCAAAGAGCGTCATCTAACTTTGAACTCCAATCTTTTCGGGCACAACTCACCGTCTTCTCAAGAATACCCTTAAGCTCTCGATTGGAAATCTCTACTTGCCCACTAGCCTGGGAATGATAAGGAGTGGTGATCTTATGTTTTATCCCATATTGTGCCAATAACCGATCAATGAGATGGTTGCAAAAGTGTTTGCCCCCATCACTGATTATTGCTCTTGGAGTCCCAAACCGCACAAAAATATGACTCTTGAGAAATTTTTGTACCACCTTCCCGTCATTTGTTGGGGTTGTAATGACTTCAACCCATTTGGAGACATAATCAACAGCTACCAAAATGTACTCATTCTTGTTGGATGGAGGAAAGGGTCCCGTGAAGTCAATGCCCCAAACATCAAATAATTCCACCTCAAGAATACCTTTCTGAGGCATCTCCCAGTTCTTGGAAATATTACCCATGCGTTGACAACGATCACATCTCTCAATGAATGCAGTTGTCCTGTCTATAGAAAAATGTCCCTTATATTTTGAGGAATGACAGCGGTGTATAACATGCTCAACTTCTTCACAAGGAACACATCTGCGCAAAATATTGTCAGCACACCTACGGAAAAGAAAAGGTTCGTCCCACACATACCTCAAAGATTCATGGAAGAATTTCTTCCTCTGATGTGGGGAGAGGTCATCTGGAACCACCTTCGAAACTATGTAGTTGACATAATCCGCATACCATAGAGCCTGTGCTGCTTGTAGGGCATAGAGCCGTTCATCTGGGAAGCTCTCATTGATGTCCACAGTAGTCTCTAGAGGAAGGTGTTCCAACCTAGACAGATGATCTGCAACTTGATTTTCAGTTCCTTTCCGATCTTTAATTTCCAAATCAAATTCCTGCAGCAGTAAAACCAAACAAATTAGTCTATACTTACTATCTTTCTTTTCCACCAAATACCTGATAGCTGCATGGTCAGTAAAAATAATAACTTTAGACCCTATCAGATAGGATCTAAATTTATCAACTGCAAAGGTCACAGCTAATAGTTCCTTCTCAGTAGTGGTGTAGTTGCACTGAGCATCATTCAATGTACGACTGGCATAGTAGATGGTGTGGAATACACGATCACATCTTTGACCTAAAACAACTCTAACTGCAAAATCACTGGCATCGCACATTAGTTCAAAAGGAAGGTCCTAGTTGGGTGAAATAATCACCGGAGCAGAGACCAATTTATTTTTCAAAGCATTGAAAGCCTGCAAACAATTGTCATCAAACTGAAAAGAATTTTCTTTTTCTAACAACTTACTCAAAGGTTTAGAGATATTGGAAAAATCACGAATAAATCTTCTATAAAATCCTGCGTGACCCAAGAAACTCCTAATAGCCTTAACAGAAGATGGGGGAGGAAGTTTTTCAATTACTTCAATTTTTGCTCTATCCACTTCTAGATCCTTGGCAGACACCTTATGCCCTAACACTATCCCCTCTGTGACCATGAAGTGACACTTTTCCCAGTTTAAGACTAAATTAGTCTCCTCACATCGCTTTAACACAAAACCTAAATTTTCTAGACAATGATTAAAAGATGTACCAAAGACTGAAAAATCATCCATAAATATTTCCATATATTTTTCAATCATGTCAGAAAAAATTGCCATCATACATCTCTGAAAAGTGGCAGGGGCATTACATAAACCAAAAGACATTCTCCTATAAGCAAAAGTGCCATAAGGGCAAGTGAAAGTGGTCTTTTCCTGATCTTCTGGAGCTATGGCTATCTGATTATATCCTGAATACCCATCTAGAAAACAATAAAAGGAATGACCCCCAACCTATCCAGCATCTGATTAATAAAAGGTAATGGGAAGTGATCTTTCCTAGTGGCTTTATTTAGCTTCCTATAATCTATACAGACACGCCACCCAGTAACTACTCTCTTAGGAATCAACTCATTTTTCTCATCAGCTACTACAGTCATACCACCCTTTTTAGGCACACATTGGACATACTCACCCATGCCGAATCAGAAATAGGATAGATAATACCTGCATCCAGTAGCTTGAGAACCTCCTTTTTCACCACCTCTTGCATGTTGGGATTTAATCTCCCCCTCCATCAGAATCTTGTGCATACACAGAGAGGGGCTAATCCCCCTGATATCTACAATTTTCCAACATATTGCTTTCTTGTATTGCTTAAGAACCTCAAGCGATTTTTCTTCCTGCTCATGGGTTAGTTTGGCAGATATAATGACAGGTAAAGTAGAAGAATCACCCAAAAATGCGTACCTTAAATGCTCTGGGAGTTGTTTCAGCTCCAACACTGGTGATTCTTCTATGGATGGCTTGGGTTGATTTAAGGTTAAAGCCACCTCACATTGCATTGTCTCTTGGTAGGGACTTTGGTCTAACTCCAAAGCTACTGCAGCTGCTTCCTCTCTTTCATCTATCATATTAGTTAAGGCAGCTTCCAATGCATCCATAAATAAGCAATCTTCTATAGTCAGTTTCTATGGATCTTCCTTGACCATAGAAATCCTCATACACTCTGGGTCTTCTGTGGGGTACTTGAGGGCCTTGAAAATATTAAATTTTATCTCCTCATTTTCCACCCTCATCACCAGCTCACCTTTTTGAACATCTATGACGGCTCTACCAGTGGCAAAAAATGGCCGTCCCAGGATAAGTGGTACCTCTAAATCAGCCTCCATGTTTAGAACAATAAAATCTGCGGGATAAATAAAATTTCCCACCTTAACCAAAATATCTTCTATGGCACCCTTGGGCTTCTCCAGGGATCTATCAGCTAACTGCAGTGTCACCGATGTAGGCTTGCAATTTCCTAGACCCAATTTTTGAAAGACTGAAAAGGGCATCAAATTGATGCTGGCCCCCAAATCACAAAGAGCTTTTCCTGAAAATTGATCTCCAATGGTGCATGGTATGACAAAGCTCCCAGGATCTTTTATTTTCTGGGGGAGGTTCCTCTGGTATGGCGCTACACTCCCCTGTGAGAGCCACAGTCTCATAATCACCCAGCTTCCTCTTCTTGGACAGAATGTCTTTCATGAACTTCACATAGCTGGGCATCTGCTCTATGGCTTCAGCAAAAGGAATATTTATCTCCAATTTCTTGAAGACATCCAGGAATCTCTTGAATTGCTGATCCAACTTCTTTTTCTTCAGCTGATTGGGGAAAGGAGGTGGTGGTACTATGTCAGCCAATTTGCTCTTTTGGGGTGCCTTGACTTTTGGATCTTGAGTCTCTGTAGTGACCCCCAAATCAATCTCCTCATTGCTCCCCTCCTCTTTTTCATTAAGGGGTGTACCCCCTCTCTTTTCTGTGGGTTTTTCTTTTGGCCCTATCTCATTCAGAACTCTCCCATTTCTCTAGGTGACCGCTTTCACAGACTCTTTCTGATCATTGGGATTATTCTGGGTATTACTGGGTAAAGCCCCGCTTGACGATCTTGCATTGCTTGAGCCAATTGACCCACCTGAACCTCCAAGTTCCGGATGGAGGCCTTGGTATTGTTATTCTCCACTTGTTGGGCTTGCATGAATTGAGTCTGAGTCTGCATCAGCTGTTGTTGTGACTTGACCAATTGAGCAAGCAGGTCATCTGTGGTAGTCTTCTTCTCTGACAGAGCTTGAGATGTAAATCCTGGCGGTGTGTGCTGCTTTGCAAAAGTGCCTTGAGGCGATTTTCCCATTGGTTGATGAACTTTGTTAGAATCTTGCTTCCACCCAAAATTTGGGTGACTTTTCCAACCTGGTTATAAGCCTGCGAATAGGGGTTATTGAAAGAAGATTTATTAGAGACAAAATTTACCTCTTCCGCAGAGCCCTCAATTTCTTGTTTGCAGCTGCAATTCTCCACATTGCATTCTTCGACTGCATTGACATCGGTGACGCTTAGTGAATCCACTTTCTTAGTCAATGCCTCCACTTGAGCAGCTAATTTGTCATAATGACTCACTTCATGAACCCCGGCTGCTCTCTTTTGTGGGTTGCGTTCTGATTCCCACTGGACACTTATTGCCATATCTTCAATTCTCTGGTACGCATCTTCATACGTCATATTGGCAAGTGATCCACCAGTAGCCGCATCGAACACCGAACGAGTGGTGATATGAAAACCTGAATAGAAAATCTGCATAATAATTTCGTCAGCTAAACCATTGTGTGGATATTTTCTTACCAACTCCTTTATACGGTCCCAAGCCTCATAAAGTGTTTCTCCATCTCCCTGACGGAAAGTAGTGATCTCATGTCTGAGGCGTGCAGTTTTGGCTGGTGGAAAGTATTTTGCCAAAAACTGTTGCACTAATTGGTCCCAAGTGGTAATTGACCCGTTGGGGAGCGATTCCAGCCAACTCCATGCCTTATCTTGCAAAGTGAATGGGAACAATCTCAAAAGTACAGCTTCTTCTGAAACTCTTTGTATCTTGAAGGTTCCACAGATTGCAAGAAACTTTTTCAGATGTTGATTGGGGTCTTCATTCGAGAGCCTATGGAATTGATAGGAATGCTGGAGCAGGCTGATTATGGAAGTCTTAATTTCAAAGGAAGCCGCTTCCACTGGCGGAGGAATAATGCTCTGATGAATCCCATTCAGAGATGGTGCTATAAATTCCCTCAAAGTGGTGCTGCTGAGCTTCTTCTCTACCTTGTTCCGCCATTCGCTGTTGTCGCAATCTATCACGTAGAATTCTCTCTGGTTCTGGAAAAGGATCGATGAGATCAATGTTTGAACTTCGAGTTCTAGGCATAAACGACAACTCTGCAAATACAAAAATAAAATAATTTAAAAGCCTAAAGTATAGAGATTTAAAGAATTAATACTAAGAAACTAGCCGTAGTCCCCGGCAACGGCACCAAAAACTTGATGTCAAAAATCCTAATAATATAAAGTGATACAATTATTAAGATTCTCTACACGCAAGTGCACGTGATCAAGTAGTAAAGTGAATTAAATTCAGGTTGTCGAACCCACAGGGACTAAAGCTAATCCAAGATCAATTCTATAAAATTCCCTATAATTAAGTGTAAAATTTATGAGAAAAAATATTATGAAAAATCAAACAAAACTAATTTCTTAAGGTAAGGATTCAATATAGAGCTTAAGTTCTAGGTCTACGAATTCACCTCACCAGTAACCCATCATGCCTAATATGTCAACAAGCTTGTATTCTTATTCTCAAGGTTTACTATTCCTAAGTTTTCTTCCGAACACACATAAGACTATCTACCTATTCTAATTCCATATTCCTATGTGAATAGTTTAGGCAGACGTATTAAGAAACACCTATCCTTGAATATGTGAACTTTATGTTCTATTCCTAGCAACATAAATAAACACATTCTCTTGCCCTAATCTAATCCAATAAACCTCTTCCAAGCATTCATTAAATTATTAAATCATGCAATTGGTGATCAAGCAAAGCAAGCATTAAGCACAAGAAAGAGAAAAAATAAAAAACTGTCTCATTCATTAAAGTAATAACCAAATTAGGGTTACATGGTTCGGCTACTTCGTAGCCCTAAACTGGGAGTTTAGTTACACATAGCAATCATGTTTACTCTTCCTAACATAATCATTCCTAAAAAGTGAGAAAGAGTTCACCGATTTTCTACTCTTGATCTCGCCTTCCGGATGTTGATCTTGAACTTCCCTATTACTTCTCGCAGTAGTATCTTGTTCTGAATCCAGCCAAAAGTCCTTTCAACATCTCAAAACTTCATACTTATAGACTTCTCTGAGAAATGACCAAAATGCCCTTGAACAACAGGCGGAATTCGCCCTAATCGGTCACTGACGACAAGTCTGGCGACATAAGGCTCTTGTCGCCAGACACTACCGAGCCTTGCTCTTTGAATTTGCTGAATACGTTTGCTGGCGACAAGGCTGGCGACATAAGGCTCTTGTCGCCAGCGACTACAATATCGAATTCCTCCAAAGACTTTGAATCGTTTGTTGGCGACAAGTCTGGCGACATAAAGCCTTGTCTCCAGACACTTCAGTGTAGTGCTCTCATGCTTCTGTCTTCGATCGACCTCGTTTATCAAAACTTTGACTTTCCGACCTTATAATCTTGATTGTCGTTCTTTTACCTGTTCAACTCAATCACCTGAAACATCTTAAAAAAATCATCAAATAACCAGATAATACTCTGGATTCATCACAAAAGCTTAAGAATTAATAGGGAAAATTCATATAAGTCAGAGACTTATCACCTATATAAGGACCTGATCTATGTATCATGAATTCAACCAAGTAACACTGGTTGAAACTTAAGTATCATAAATAAAAGCTTTCTCTTCTATGTAAAGAAACTCTTGTGATTTCTTGAATTCATAAGTAGTATTTTGTCAAAGCACTTTGGAAACGCGAAAAGGCAGTGGCCGTGGAAAAGCGAAACACCAGCAACGAAGACATAAAGACTTGTGGTGGATTACTTCAATTTAAGGTATCATAAGTTTTCTTTTAAGAAAAGATTATTTATCATGGATTTCATTGAATCTTTAGATTTGCACGAAGAGTCTACACTAATAAGAATACAAGAATTAAAGGATAGAGAATTTGAAAAGATTTGTAACACAGAAATAACTCTTTCTAAAAAAAGAAGGCTTTAAGAGAAACCTTTAAGACTTAACCCGATAAAGATAATGTCCTTAATAAGTATGCCTAACATAATTAACTATGGAGTATTGGTTTTTGAACAACCAATTGATATTAAAGATGCTAAAGGTCAAAGTAAAATAGAATTAATTGATCTCATAAAGATTGAAAAGGTTCTTGAAAAACTCAAATATCATGAACAAATCCAGATGGACTGGCTCCATTTAGGTGTTCTTCAGATAATCATTAAGTCCACCTTTGCAAAAGGTATTGATTCTCCTATATCTATTGCTGTTAAAGATGAAAGAATCCAAGATCCAAATGATTCGATACTTGGAATTGTAACAGGAAATTTAGCTGCACAATAGCTGAAATTTCAGGTTCAACTTCATAATGCCATTCCTCTTAAGTCAGAAAATCTCAACACTGCTATAACTCTTGTTCATAAGTTCTACAGATTAAATTTGATGAAGGAAGGACAATTTCCTTTTAGCATTACATACGCTCTTAGTTATGCATTAACAAATAACACACATTCAATAATGTTTGCTAATTCAGACAGAATTTATTTTGATAGCCTCTTTTCAAAAGTAAATTTTTAAAAGAAGTCCCTCAGAGGAGACCACATCAAAGTCTTGAGTTATACAGAATAACTAAATCTGCTAATGGTCTTATTCAGCAGGAAAGATATTTTCCAAGAAACATTCTTAAAGAAGATTCTTCAGAGACATTATCTTCTGAACAGAAGGAAGATCTACATCCTTCTTCTAATCAGGAGCTTGATCTCTAAATATTTTCAAAACAAATTAATAACTTAACATCATACGTCCAGAGACATTTATAAGTCATGTGTTTTTACGATTCTCTTTGTGTCAAACTTTGCAGAATTCCAATGGAAGACTACGATGATTTTAAAAGTATTTTAAAATGTTTTCAAGATGTTATTGATTCAGAAAAAAGAATGTTTAGAAGAAAATGTTGAAGATTTAGCAAATAAAGAAGAAAAATGCATCATGAATTATGAATGATTAACGAATCACAGCTTAAAATTGAGCTTTTCGAACAATTTAAAGACTTATTAAAAACCTTTGCAAATAATAAAGGATTTAATATTGATTAAAGTCATGAAGAATTGGTTTTTAAGTCATAATTATGTTGAAATTCTTAAAATAAAAATGATAATTTGTCATGATAATTACTAACTCTTTCAAAGAGATAATGATTTTTACATGGCTGCATTAGCTAATGCATGCTATAAAATTTTAGGTATAAAGCTTAAACATTTTCAAAAGTTAATAGCATATGCATGATTTTACTTGGTTTCAGTTTAAACCCTGAACCCCGAAAATTTGGTATTAGAGTATGGTAAAATCCTATTTTTCTATAAGTTAAGGGGTGTCTTTGAAAAAATCCATCGTAAAGTATTTTGTTCAAAATTGTATAAATGTCCAAAAGGCTCATAGAGTGAAAATAAACTTTCACAGAGTTTATATTTGCAAAACAAACTTTTGTGGACTCAAAAACTTAAGGCCAACTTTTCTTGTGCTATTTTTGAAAGTTTCCCTTTTTAAAATATGAAGAAGGTTCTTCACATGTTACACGGAAGTCCAACTCATTTAACTCATTTATAGTGTTACACAATTGGAGCCGTAAAGTATAAATATATATATATATATATATATATAACTTTTTAAATTATAAAATTTCACCCAAACTTATATTAATTGCATTTATACTCTTTACATATGTATTCATATTATTTATTTGGTCTATAATTAATTTTATAAAATAAATAATATAAAAATAAAAATATATTTAAAGTAATTAAAATAATATTTTTAATTTAAATCCAATATTAATATATTAAATTAATTAATATAATTAATCATTGATATATATATATATTAAATAAAATCTAATAATAAATAAATAAAATAATAAATAATAATAGTATTTAATTAAATATAAAATTAAACATACTTAATTAGATTTAAAATCAAATGTAACAATTGATTTAAAATATTTTAAGAGAATTATAACATAAAAATTTAAAAACTAAAATACAAAATTGCTTAAAACTACAATTAACAACACTAAAACACAACATTTAGTACTCTCACTATTTCCTTCCATACTATCAAAGTTTCGATATTGAATATTGAATGGTCTAAATTTTTTTTTCATAGTGATGTTTCGAAAATCTTTTATTGTAAATTATTAGGATCCAATATGAAATCCAAATTGATCATTATAAGTTTATTCTCATAATTTTTTCTCTTTAATGTGTCTTTTTCGCTCTTCATTTTGTGTTCGAAAAGTTAGAATATCATTATGATGTTGGATTAAAATTTTTAAATTTTAATATTAGTTGCAGTAACTTCAAACATTTTTCCTCAAATCTAGATTTTTTTCTTGCATCTTTTTTATGTTTTGGTTTGTCTTATTACTATATTTCTTTTTTCTTTCTTTATTTCTGGTACAGTGTCGACAGATTACCATTATAATTGATTTGCTCATAGATGAAATATTCGTTCATATCCAAATTGAATGATGATATACCTTGATATTTAGAAGTGTTGTTCTGTGATTGTGATAACTCATTCCGAATATTTCATTTTCAATTGATGGAGTTTGACCACTTTCTACATCAACATATTTTTTGAGTATCTTTAAGAAGAGGGCACAAGTCATCAAATTTGAACGATTTTTTGAATTTTGAATATTCTATTAGCAATTTTTCTCTCGATCCAACTACACATTATAATAAAAAATAATTATAAAATTATATAAAATTTAAATTGTAACACACTAAAAGAATAAATAAAAGGGGAATTTTTTTTTATAGACCATAAAAAGTTTACTATACAATTATAGGCCACTTTTGAAAAGTTTGCAAAAGTAAAGTTTGATTTTCACTCCATAGGTCATTCACAGACTGTGACCGTAATTCACAGACTGTGAGCGTAATTCACAGAATCTGGGAATTGTAAAACTTCAGGGGTATTTTGGAAAACTTGGCCTATGAAGTGAAAACTAATCTTTTAAAAGTCTGTTTTTGTATTTTTTTCAAAACAGGCCTATAATTGTATTTTGAACTTTAAAAAGCCCATTTTTTAAAATTTTCACTAAAAATAAAATGGTACACTTACAATATCTTGTTCAAAAGCATTACTTGGATTGATATTTTCTATCTAATGAACACAACCTCTAAGTTTAGCTATTACATCATTGATAATATTCATGCGATTGTGAAGAAAATGAATAGATCGAATATTATTTTTCAAGTGGAATTGTAATGCATTATGATAATTTTAATACGAGACCAAAAGGCTTTGGTATATTGGTTTGTATCTATAATTGGATTTTGGAAAATGCCGAGGTATATAGAGCATGATAATTTATCCTCTTCAATTATATATACAGCACTTCAAGAACACACTTTTATGTTGGAATGTAGAGAGTTAAGCGTGTATGATGTAGAAAACTTCAAGTATTTATAGAGATATTATTGATAGAAAGTTATTTCATTGAGCTTTCTGTCTTGAGTGTTTGATTTCATGTAGATTTTTAAAATAAAATCCAATAAATAACTTGAAATTGATTGCATGGAGCATTATGTCTTGAGTGATTGAAAGTTATGAGAATCTAATCAAATGAATGACTTGAAATTGATTGTACGGAGCCTTGTGTCTTGAGTGATGGAAGGTTATGAGAATCTAATCAAATGATTGACTTGAAATCGATTGTATGGAGCCTTGTGTCTTAGGTGATGGAAGAATATATTAATCTAGTCAAATGAATGACTTAAAATTCATTGCACGGAGTGTTGTGTCTTAAGTGATAGAAGACTATGTGAATCTAATCAAATGTAAGACTTTAAATTGATTGCAATAAGCCTTGTGTCTTGAGTGATGTAAGATTATGTGAATCTAATCAAATGATTGAAATTGATTACATTGAGCCTTGTGTATTGATTGATGAAAGATTACGAGAATCTAATCAAATAAATGACTTTAAACTAATTGCATAGCCTTGTGTCTTTAGTGATGGAAGATTACGAGAATTTAATCAAATGAAAGACTTAGAATTGATTACATTGACTCTTATGTCTTGAGTGATGAAAGATTATGAGAATATAATCAAACGAAATACTTAAAATTGATTGCATTGAATCTTGTATATTGAGTGATGGAAGATTGTATAATTGATATATGGATATGTATATGTGATTGATAAGATTGTATGATTGTATGCCTAATAATGAGGCCTTACACCACACCCTGTTCGCTTTTAGATATAGATATATTATCTGTAAGACTACAAGATTTTTATTCCTCTCAAAGTATATGAAAATAAACTATTTTCAGAAAGTAAATTTTCCCTAGTTAAGAACCTCTTTTTGAATGGTTCTTAAAACCATTTTTAAACCATTCATGTGAGTGTTATCCACTCATCACTAAACCTATATATTTTGACAATTCTAATAGTTATTATGACATCAAACATCTTTTTTTTTTCTAGATGCTTAACTTTGACTTTTCCAAGGGTAATTTGATATTCAATATGGTTTAATGAACATGATTTGAAAGGTATTTGAATACATTTGAATTTTATAACCCTAAAAACTTTATAATGGCTATTAATTGATGGCTTGATTGGTTGTTTGATTGATTGTTTGGCCGATCGATTGAATGATTAGCTGATTGATGGACGATTGTTGATGCATTACATGGTAAGTAACCTTTCACCTTGTACTTAACTGTTAAGAAACATGAACAAAATAATTACCCTGAATGAATGGTAAATCATGAAATGAACGTGAATACGTGACATGACATACTTATGATCATTGCACTAGCATGTATGAATGCTGAGACTTATTTGTATTTACCTTCTATGTAATTAATAATGTAAGCTTAGAGATGCTCACCATATAAATGAATCATGTGTACGCACTGCATTTCAATAGAAAGGTAAAAATATTTGTACGCGAATGTTTCTAATAAAGAATGTGAACTAGCCGTGTGCCTGACTTTTTTTTTTCTCCGAAAAATTTTAATTACAGATTCGATCGAGCAAGTTAAATGATTATAGAACTCTTACAATGAAGTTTCATCTGATTATGTACATATACATACATGTATTTTAAAGGTAATCATGTTTTTAAATAGATTTATGATGTATTTTAAAGGAATTGTTATGGTTCGGACACAACAATTGATCCGGACTGATAGGACCGGATGATTCAGGGTATAACGTGGACCGACTCCAAATGTCAAGGTATCCTGCAAAAGAGTAAGGAACGTTCGAGCGGACCTGGGGACACCGGTGTGGTGTCTGCCGTTGGCACTCCGACGCTCAAGTCAGCTTTGAACTGAGAGCAAATAAGAAACTAAACAAATGAAAGAAAGAGTTAACTTCCTGTGTTCAATGATTCCTGTCGGAAGGATAGCCTCAGAAGGTTGTTGACAGACACTTGAATGAGCTCTGGGCTCAGTTGATTATGATCGGTAAGGTGATCGTAAACGCCAAATAACCACCGGAGTGTAATTGGAGATGGTGAAAGTGTGAGTAGTAATTTCAGCAGAGTTTCGGTAAGTAAAAATGAGTGTTCATACGTGAAGTCAAGCTTTCTATTTATAGAGGCTTTAAGAGCCGTTGCCAGACGCTACCGAGATCTTTGCAGAATCCGGGATTTCTCAAATAGCTTACCTGGTCAGAGGAGACCCTCGGAGAGAGCATGGGCCTTTGGCTCCCCCCGGAATCTTTGGGCCTAAGCCTCTCGGAACCATCAGGCCTAGGCCTGGGCCTTAGCCCGTCAAGAGTTTTGGGCTTTGGTATTAATTCCGAACCGGGCTTGAATTTCCAGCCCACTACAGATTCCCCCATCCATCCGTATGGATTGTTCCGAGCAAATGGATGAATACGAAACGGTTGAAAACCCACTAGTCTCTTCCAGCTATCAAAAGACGTCACATTAGGAAAAACTCTCCATTGGGAGGGTGACACGTG
The DNA here is from genome assembly GCA_031304145.1 of Cardiospermum halicacabum. Taxonomy (NCBI): domain Eukaryota; kingdom Viridiplantae; phylum Streptophyta; class Magnoliopsida; order Sapindales; family Sapindaceae; genus Cardiospermum; species Cardiospermum halicacabum. Next base: position 7,668,531 of record CM062394.1, on the reverse strand, counting down.
TGGTAGCTTCCCCGAGAAGCTTTTCCTTTTCACCTACCTCCCGCGCCTATATATAAGTTAAAGCCCCTCCTTTTTTCTATTTTCACTCTCTTTGGTCTTCTCTCTCTCATAAACCTTTGCAAACGAGAGCTTCGTGGAATCCGTCTCGACCTGCTTTCCATTTTACCCGAGGCTGAGGAAAGGGCCGATTGGGTTATCAAAGGATGGACCCCAATGTACACGCTCTTACTAAGGAGGTATGCTCCGAAAATTTTGCAAGAGGCTTCGGATTGCACCGAGCCAGGTGAATCTGAACGCTATGAGGCTCTTACGGTTGTTTGACGAAATGGCAGTAGAGAAGGGTATACACTGCGAAATCGCAGATGTTTACGCAGCTTATTCCATGCAGAGGGTTAATGGCGATCCGGGTCGAGTGTACCTTCATTGCCACTCAGATCAAACAAGAGTATTTTTGAACCCTGCTTCATGTGACATGGCGTGGAAGAAGCGGTTCTTCTTTGTCTCCGGTCGATGGAGAGAAGAGGTCGACGGAGATATTCCGTACTGGGGGAATTCCGAGCCAAGTATGAGGGCGACTTTTAGCTCGGAACCATTCTCTTTCCTTACCAATTTCTGATTCTAACTTTCTTGTTTTCATTTTGCAGTGGAAATTGGAAAGTCGAATTGTCCGTGCGATTTGAACAGTGAAGCTGTCATTGACCGGATTTTGTCTTTTGATCCGGAGATTCGTGATCTTCAAAAGCTGGTCCACTTCTTCCCGACCCAACCAAAAGAGGTCAAGTCCCCAAAATAGACGGAAAGGACCAAAGGAACAAGAAGAATAAGGGTCCTTCCAAGGCGGCGAAGGCCCTTAACTATCTCATGAGCAGCGTCCGAATAAGGGTGTTGTAATCGGTAACCCATCCGGAGAGAGGAAGGAGAAGGAAAAAGATAAGGCCCCTAGGGTCTCAGCTCGGAAGCCGAGCAAGGATAAGGGGGTTGCGATAGAGCGACCTTGCGAAGAAGGTGGGTCGGAAAATCCGGACCCCAAAGAAGCAGAAGACCTCTCCCTCGGAGGTCCAAATCTTGGGGGAGTCCGAGACTATCACTCGGACTTTATCTGTGCTAGCTGGCACCTATTTTTTAAAGGAGTCTGGAGCAGCTCTTGAAGTTTTCAGGGGGATGGCCCTGGATGAGGACCAGAAGTTCCTTTACGACAATCGCTCCCAACTGGTCGAGGAGCTGTTGTTGGCGAGCCACAAGATAATGCTCGAATCGTGCTCTTATCTTCTGTAAACTGTTCGCAATTTGACGTGTTTGTCTCTTATGCAGATAGTTCAAATTGGTCATGCCTTTGACCTATAATAGGATCGCCACGTCAGCGCGGTCAAGAAGGCTCGAGCTGACCGTGATGTCTGCAATAAGGACAAAGATGATGTCCAGCAAAAGCTCGATGCCGCTCTCTCGGAACTGAATAACCTGAGGGTGATTGCTCAGGACAAAGAGAAAGAGCTTGCTTCCGAGAGGGAGAAAACAAAGAGGGCTATGGAGGAGTCCTCCGTGCTGAAGGGGACTGTTGAGTCCTTTTCTTCTCGGATGGCCGAGATGGAGAAAGGCCTGGCTGAGTGATAAGTCTAGAATTTACCTATGTTTTAGCATCTTTTATGAGTATAAATGTAATGAAATTGAAAATAAAAGATGAGATATTGAATGCATTTCCAGTAATTCTAGACTATTATTGATGAGACAGGGACTTGGATGAAAAGTTGTGAAAAAGGAGCTAAAACCTGCAATATCAGAAGAAAGAGGGACTAAATCAGAATTTCATCCAAAGTCAGCAAACTGGCGAAATGATGATGCTAAGAATAGAATTCACCTGAAGATCTCACCATGATTCGGAGTGAAGGGCGACGTAGCAGGCAACATAAAGAAATTTTCGCCTCAAAGAGTAAAGCATGAAAGGCGACTCAGAGATTCCTCGCCTTCGCATATCGCCTTCTTGACAGTCAAGTAGGCGAGGATGATGAAGTTTCGCCTACCTTGAGGCGATAAAAGAGAGATGTCACCAAACCTAAGGATTATCACAGGCGACATTTGATGAGACGTTGCCTAAGAAGATCTTATCTGGAAGGATGTTTTGGCGAAATATGTCAACTCGCCTGAGCATCAGGCGGCATATTATGGTAACATTGAGGATATTTCGCCTAGAAAGAGTTGAAGCTTGGCGATCAAGACAAGCGAGATGTGAAGAAGTCGTTTGGTTCAGGCGAAGGAACAGGCGACATAAATGGAGAAAAATGTTACTTCGCCAATTTGTGTTTCTTTGTTGATTTTATTTCGAAATTTCCACTGAGCCAAACTCTATAAACAAGAGCTCAGATGAAGCAGTTGGTGTGAAGTTTTTAGAGAAAAACAGTTTTAGACGTTTGATTTTCACTCTTGACATTCTGTTATACTTTAAGAGAAATTCTAGATTCTTCTATACGCTTTATTCAACATTTTCAGAGAAGTTTCTTGAAGAAAATTTGTGCTCTGTTTCTGTTGATCATTGAGATTTAGCTTGAAGATTGTGAAGCAACAACTGTGACAAAGTCTAGCTTCAATCTTCCTCGGTAAAATTTAGATCTTGAGCATGTCGATGATGATTTCCTGTACTTGATTGAATATGCTGAAATAAATGTGCTAGCTAAAAGCTCTGTTGATCTGTTGAATCTTGATGTTGATTATCATTTCGATTGCAAAGTTTCTTATTCAATTATAGCCAGATCTATTGGATTTCATGAGCTAATTGAATTACAAGGACGAGAGTTACGTAATATTGTTAATCTGAGATTTGATTCAGACCAGATATGACAATTAGATTTCAGATCTGAGAACAGAGGATCGTAGTACTAGAGATAGACTATAGATATGTTTTTCTACAGATTGTGCTTATCAGTTGTATAGGTTGTAGTATAGAGATATATGCAACTATATAATTGAGATCTGTTAAATTGAATCGAGAGATCGTTTAACAGATCACTGATGATGATCTAGAAGGTAAATCTGTGATTTAAGATGAAACTTGCATGAGAAGTTAATTGAAATCAGATCTAGCAAGTCAGTTTATTCTTTGTTAAGATCAATTGCAGAATAGTGCTGACTTGAGTTTTCATTGAATGAATGTCATGAGTCACTTTTACTTCACATCAACTTTATGATCCTATGATTTTATGATTCATTTTGTATATAGATTCTTTTAGCAATTCAGTTTAAATCTTAGTCTCAATCATACTTCTTAGCTTACAATCTCTGTGGAGACGATATCTAAAATACTACATTAGACGTTGATAGGAATTTTGATTGAGTACTGTGAATATAAATATCAGTCGAGTTTCGTCTCATCACTGAGGCGGAGGAGAAGGCCATGCAAACAGAGGCTCGGGCCGAAGTCGAGGCCAAGGGGAGGGTTTACCAGAAGTTCTTGGCTGGAACCCTTTCAAAAGAAGTGGCCGAGAGGAGGTTCAATTACTGGAAGCAACTAGCGGAGGTTACGGGTGCTTCGCTTCCGAGCCCTTCCGAGGACAGTGACTCGGTAAAGGATTTTGAAGAGGAAGAGGAGGAAAAGGAGAAAGAAGAGGGCACCTCCACCCTTCCGGAGAAATGAATTGAAGAGGCTGCTTCCGGTCCTGTGGAAGTGGATCCAATCTCCGTGGTTCCTCTCGTCATCGTGGCCGGCTCGGAAGATCAAGGGGCGGAGGAGAGTCATAGGGCCGAGGATGAACTCACCTTGGACGATTTAGAGCTCTAGGCTTTTTCTCTTTCTCTTTCTCTTTGTATTTCTCGCCTTTTTCCAAGGCTTGTACCCATTCTTCCTGTTAAATGAAATCTCTGCTTTTTCTTCCGATTGTGTTTCTGCCAATATTTCTAAGTATTGTAACGGAATAAAAGGCATTCAGACTTTAACTAATAAGAGAGTAATAAATGAGTTTCAAATAACTAATAATCCGAGTCGATGCTCGGCTTTCATTAATTATATCGGAATAGTCCTTTCAGATACAACAATTTTGGTCTTTTAAGACGCTAATTAACAATAGTCCTGATAGACTTTTCAGTTTCATTGTCCTTTTTGATTTGTGTACACAATAAGATGCATAATCAACTTTTTACAAGTAATGATTCGTAAAGTTTGAGCGGTGTGGGGTCTTATTTTGTGCCCGAGCGGAGTTTTCAAGACGGTTTTATTCTGAGCTCAGTTCTTTGTTTTATTCTTCGTCTTGAAGTGTTTTCCATGCTCTTATTCGAAGTGTTGGTGTGGACACCTCACAAAAATGAACTTCTGGGGTTAGAGCATGATTCGGAAACTTTGTAATACGGACTTACATGTTTCAGATCCGGAACTTAACTTGATTTGTTATTCATTTTTCGGGATATGTGTTGGGCATTCTGCCTTAGGCTCCGCACTGCCTGAGATTTTAACACCGGGTGAGGGAGGTCCTCAACGTATTGAGGACCCTCCGATGCTTAAGTCAGTAATCGATTCGGAAGGAAAATCGAAATTGGAAATGCGAATATTGAAATGGTTTTTTAGAAAAACCTGATTTCCCATCATAGGGGAGTAATGGTCCGGACGGACGTTGGCTTCTGAATGCAAAGCGAGAAGAGGGTTAGGATGGTCCTCAACTTATTGAGGACCCTCCGATGCTTAAGTCAGTAATTGATTCTGAAGGCAAACCAAAATTAAAAAATATTGAATGTAAAGAATTTATTATTTGAGGTCGGAACCTGGTCCCCGGAGATCATGGGGTTACGTTTGTCTAGAACTGGAATTTCTTCAAGTGAGCTACATTCCATGTGTTTCAGACTGTTTTGCCGGCTTCATCCTGAAGTTGATATGCTCCTTTGCCTATTATTTCTGTAATCAAGTACGGACCTTCCCAGGACCCGTCCAATTTGTTCGCAGTGAAGTTTTTTCGAAGTACCCAATCCCCCCATGGAAAAAGTTCTTACTCAGACGGATTTGTTGTAAGCTTTTTCAATGGTTCTTTTGTATTTTTCCATTTTTATCTCGGAACTTAATCGCAGTTCGTCGATCGTGGCGAGGTCGAAGTCTAACATAACTTGTTTCTGACTGTGGAGCGGATATTGTCCGAATCCCACGTCGGAAGGAAGTACTGCTTCGACTCTAAAAACTAGAGAGAAGGGAGTCTGACCTGTCGGAACCCTGGGGGTTGTTCTGTAAGACCATAGGACACCAAGCAACTCTTGAACCCATGCAACCTTATGCTTCTCCATTCTTTTCTTGAGAATAGCCATGAGGGTTTTGTTTGTCGCCTCAGCCTGACCATTCGCTTTTGGGTATCTAGGGGTAGAGAAGTTCAGTTTGATATTCCGGGCGATGCAGAAGTCTTGAAATATCTTGGATATGAATTGGGAGCCATTTTCTGTGACTATTTCATTCGGAACTCCAAATCGGTAGAGAACGTATTTCCACACGAAATTCCTGACGGCCAAATCTGTGACATTGGTAAATGCTTCAGCTTCTACCCACTTGGTGTAGTAATCAGTGACAAGGAGGATAAACCTTTCACCTTTCCCATGAGCATGTGGGAGTGGTCCCACTATGTCCATTCCCCATTTAGAGAAAGGCCATGGGATCAAATTCCGTGTAGAAGTTCGGACGGAGCATGGATATAATTACCGTACCTTTGGCAGCTCTCACATTTTTTGGCTAGTTCTTTTGCATCTGCTTTCATGGTAGGCCAATAATACCCAGCTTGGAAGCATCTGAACGCTAAGCTTCTTCTCCCGGAATGATTTCCAACTTGACCATTGTGAAGTTCTTGCAGAACTCTCTCCGCGTTGCTCTCGTCTAAGCATAACTGATAAGGACTGTTGAGGGATCTTCTGTAAAGTACTCCCTCAATCACTGCAAATCTGGCTACGGATGTGCGTAGTTTCCGGGCTAAGGCTTTATCTTGGGACAACAAACCGGATTGGATGTATTCGAGAATTGGTTTGATCCAATTTTCTTAAGGATGTCCGACCGGAAGGACTTCAGGCTCCGGTGACTCGGTCTTAATGGAAGATTTTTTTATGTGTCCGTGTAGAATGTATCTCGTACCTAGATCTTTGACAGCTGATCCGTAAGAGGCAAGAGCGTCTGTGCGGTTGTTTTCCCCCTTGGAATTTGTTCAAACGCTATTGTCAGGAACGATTGTTGGGCGATTTGAACTAATTCAAGGTAGGCTCTCATCCTGTCGTCCTTCGCTTGATAAGCTCCGGTGACCTGACTTACGACTAGCTGAGAGTCACACTTGACTAGCAGATTCTTGACGTGTAGGTTTTGGGCTAGCTTTAAACCGGCGATCAACACTTAGTACTCTATTTCGTTGTTGGTGACTGGGAAGTCGCAGTTCAAGGAATGTTTTAGCAGTTGTCCATTCGGATTTATCCACACAATCCCCACACCGCCTCCTTGTGAGTTGCTAGCTCTATCAACCTACAGAACCCATGTGTCGGATTTTTCTTCTATAGTGTCGACAGTCTGAGTAGGAACTGCGAAGTCTACCACAAAGTCGGCTAGTGCTTGTGATTTTATGGTCGTACGAGGTTTGTAGTTGATGTCAAATTGACTCAACTCCACAGCCCACTTCATCATCTGCCCGGATACTTCAGGTTTGTGCAAAATCGCCCTGATTGGGTAGGATGAAATGATAGTTATTGGATGGGCTTGGAAATAGGGCCTCAGCTTCCGTGATGCTGACACTAGGGCCAGGGCGAGCTTTTCCATACTATTATACCTTGTTTCTGCATTTGCGAGGGACTTACAGGTGTAGTAGATTGGTTGCTGAGTTTTTCCATCCTCTTGGACCAAAACGGTGCTAATTGCCGCTTCGGAAACGGCTAGGTAGATGTATAACATTTCACCAAATTTTGGTTTGGGCAAAACTGGTGCCTTTGCAAGATGGAGTTGAACTTTTTGTAGGGCTTCTTCACATGATCTTAACCAATCGAAGTTCGTGCCTTTTTGAAGTTGCTGGAAAAGGGGTTTGAGATATTCGAAAGATCTCAGAAGAAATCGATTGAGGGCTGCGATTCTTCCGGTCAGACGTTGGATGTCTTTCTTGTTTTTCGGGACTGGAATTTTTACAACACCTTCCAGTTGACTCGGATTTGCTTCTATTCCTCTTTTTGTTACCATGAATCTGAGGAATTGACCGAAACCAGCTCCAAACAAACATTTTGCCGGATTCAATTTCATGTTATACTGTCTCAAGATTTGGAAGGCTTCTTGTAGATGTTCGATACGTTGTTCGGCTTTTAGTGATTTCACAAGCATATCGTCTATATGAACTTCCATAGTCTTTTCGATTTGTTTGGAGAACATTCGGTTGACTAAACGTTGATACGTTGCTCCAGCGTTTTTCAATCCGAATGACATCACATTGTAACAGTAAGTACCTCTTTCGGTTATGAATGCCGTTTTTTCTTGATCTGTTGGGTCCATCTTGATTTGATTGTACCCCGAGAAGGCATCCATGAAGCTTAAGAGTTCATGTCCCGCAGTCGCATCCACCATTATATCGATGTGAGGGAGAGGGAACAGATCTTTCAGACATGATTTATTTAGGTCGGAATAGTCTACACATACCCGCCACTTGCCATTTTTCTTCCTGACGGCGACGACATTGGCTAACCAGTCGGGATATTTCACCTCTCGGACCATACCGTTCTTCAGAAGGTTCTCGACCTCTTCGTTGATGGTCTTTGGTTTCTTTCTGAGGCGAATTTCCTCCTCTTTTGCTTGATGGGCTTAGCCTTAGGATCGACTCCTAACTTGTGGGCGATAATGCCTATATCGATACCTGTCATGTCCGCGTGGGACCAAGCAAAGCAATCGAGATTAGCTGAAATCAAGTTTAGAAGTTTACCTCTAAGTTCCGGACCAAGTGCTGAGCCAATCTGGATCTTCCTGTCGGAATGTTCCGGATCGATTTGGACTTCCTCTAAGCGCTCCGGCATCGGAACTTCCATTCGACCTTGCGCGGGAGCTCCATTCTGTAATTGCTATGCTGTTGGGGCTTTCTTGAAGCTGGTGTGATAGCATTCCCTTGACACTTTCTGATCTCCTTTGATTTCTTTGATCCCCCATTTGGTAGGTAATCGAAGAGTTTGGTGATAGCTCGAATGGACAGCCTTCATCTCGTGGATCCAAGGTCTCCCCAAAATTAATTTGTAAGCTGCTTGTGCATCTACTAGGAGAAACCTGGTCACGAGATTAATGCCACTTGCAAAAACAGGCAAAACAACCTCACCTATGGTCTGCTTCGATTCTCCACTGAATCCGGTGAGTGTTATCGTGCTTCGGATGATGAGTGACTCATCCAGATGCATTTCCTTGAGAGCCGGAAGGAACATGATGTTTGCTTAGCTTCCGTTGTCAACAAGGACCCTCTTCTACTTGCAGTTGGCTATTTGCAAAGTTATGACCAGCGCATCGTGGTGCGGGTCTGCAAGTCCCTGCATGTCTTGGTCAGAAAATGACAATTCATAGGTAAGAGGGGTTTTACCTGGCCGGACGGAAGCTTCATTGACGCTGACTAGCTCTCGAGCGTGTCTTTTCGCAGAACTTTGGGTTATTCCGCTCACCACTGAACCACCATGAATAACTCCAATTATCCGCTCGACTTCTGGAGCTTCGTCAGGCATTTCAATCGCTTTGGACTCGTGGCACTTCTCTTCGGATTTTTCAAGGGTCTGTTTTCCTTTGTCGGATAAAAACTCACACAGGCGTCATTTCTTCAATAGGGAAGCTACTTCAAACCGTAACACCACGCAATCCTCTGTTCTATGGCCATGGTCATTATGAAATTGACAAAATTTATTTTTATCTCTTTGGTGTGCGGGAGTCCGCATTTGTTCTGGTCAAGTAATAGAGGATCCCATGTCCTTCATTACAGCGACTAGGGCTTTCGGCTCTATGGTTAGGTCATAGGCCGGAACCGGTCGTTTTGGTTTGTTTTCACCGTTCCTACCTGTGTTTCTGGACGGACCTGAATTGGGGCGAGGGTCATGCCTTTTGTGTGGCTCGAACCTCCCCCTGTGAGGCTTGTTGTTCCGCTGCTCGGACTTACCATTTGCTCTACTCTTAGCCATGGCAGCCCTCGCAGGATCTTCTTCCAATTTAATTTGCCGAGTCGCAATTGCTAAGGATTCCTCCAGCGTCCGAGGCTCGCATTCCGTCAGCTGCTCGTACAGACGAGAGAATGGGGGTAGACCCCTCCGGAATGCAGTCGCAGCGGTTGATTCCACAACGTCTGGGATTTTGATGTATTCGCTGATGAAGTGAGAAACATATTCCCAGAGGCTTTCACCTTCTTTCTTGGCCATGGAAAATAAGTGATCCGTGGTTAACCTGAAACGCCTGCGGCTAGAAAACTTGACAACAAAATCATCCACAAGTTGAGAAAATGAATGAATAGAGTTGTTCGAAAGATTAAGGAACCAGGTTAGGGCTGGACCGCCCAAACTACAACCAAACATCTTGCAAGTTATGGCTTCGCGAGTGTCGCTCGGAAGGTTCACCATGGACATCTCCTGGCAGTACTCGGCCACGTGCTCTGCCGGATCCGAATCCCTTCGGAACTTGTGGAAGGTTGGGAGGATACTCCTCTTCGGCATCTCCACCGTTGCGATTCTATCCACAAATGGAGAGAGGATGTGGATGTTCGCAGCAGAGCGTTCAAATGGTGCCGGAATGCCAGAAATGGTCCTGATGACGGCCTGGAAGTTTGCAGCCTCTTTTACCATGCCCCTTTTGATCTCCTGAATCTCTGATAGGAGGAGCCTATTGGCTTCAAGATTGACTGCATTGTCGCCGCTCACGTTTGTGGTAGTGCCATTATTAGACATATTGTTCATCCGCTACGTGAGCTCCTGGTTTGCTGTCTTGGTTCTGGCATTCTCTTCTTCTAACTAGCGCATGCGTTCCATCATCGCTCTAAGCTATTGCTCAATAGTCGAATCGTTAGCCATGAGAAGAGTAACGAATTTTGAAACAACAGAAGAAAATAAAAGAGATTAGTTTTGCAGGAAACTTATCGTCGGCCCCACGGTGGGCGCCAAACTGTTGTGGTTCGGACACAACAGTTGATCCGGACTGATTGGACCGGATGATTCAGGGTATAACGTGGACCGACTCCAAATGTCAAGGTATCCTGCAAAAGAGTAAGGAACGTCCGACCGGACCTGGGACACCGGTGTGGTGTCTGCCGTTGGCACTCCGACGCTCAAGTCAGCTTTAAACTGAGAGCAAATAAGAAACTAAACAAATGAAAGAAAGAGTTAACTTCCTGTGTTCAATGATTCCTGTCGGAAGAATAGCCTCGGAAGGTTGTTGACAGACACTTGAATGAGCTCTGGGCTCAGTTGATTATGATCGGTAAGGTAATCGTAAATGCCAAATAACCACCGGAGTGTAATCGGAGATGGTGACAGTGTGAGTAGCAATTTCAGCAGAGTTTCGGTAAGTAAAAATGAGTGTTCATACGTGAAGTCAAGCTTTCTATTTATAGAGGCTTTAAGAACCGTTGCCAGACGCCGCCGAGATCTCCGCGGAAAGATCTCCGCAGAATCCGGGATTTCTCAAATAGTTTACCTGGTCAGAGGAAACCCTCGGAGAGAGCGTGGGCCTTTGGCTCCCCCCCCCCCCCGAATCTTTGGGTCTAAGCCCGTCAAGAGTTTTGGGCTTTGGTATTAGTTCCGAACCGGACTTGAATTTCCCGCCCACTACAGTAACCATATTTGTAAATAGATTTATGATGTATTGAAAATTTTGGTATATATTTTAGAGGTAATCGTGTTTGTAAATAAATTTATTATATATTGAAAATTTTAGTAAAAAATCAGTAATCCATTTGAAAATATAATTGTCCTTTTTTTACCGAAACATAGAATTTGAAGAAATAACTTTTTTTTGTTTGTAAGAGTTTTTCTCCACATACCTTGTTGTGCTTGAATTCAGATAACATAAAGGCTTATTCAAGGTATCATTACATGGTTTGTTTTGATTTTGGTTTCTTGTTATTGAAATTCTCCATCTCAGCGAGACATACCAAAACTACAATAAAACTATAATAATTTACATTAATTTATTATTTTTTCAAATAGTATTATTATGTTGATTATATGAGTTTGGATTAAATTTATATTTGTAATTTTCTTGAATAGAACTGAGGATCCAATAAGCCCATGCTCATGACCAGGATCCATTACTTTCATCAATTTCATTTGCCCAAAACAACCATTCGGCCCATTATGGGACTCACCCATTTGATTTTTCTTATTATTATTCTTTTAAAATACATGTAAGTCAATCAATCATTCTGAGAAATGAATGACTTATTTTATTAAATCATTATAAAAAGCAGTTTGTAAAATGTACTTCTTAAACAAAAGTAATTTATATATATATATATATATATATATATATATATATAAATTTACAAATCTATTTTCATAATAATGAACCAGCAACCTCGTGCCACGGGGTGCATAATACATTGTATTCTTAGTTTTCATTTCCAGTACTATATAATAATCATGATGTTTGAAAATGGATACAATTTGGTTTTGGTTGAGTAGTAGTTAGAAAAACAGAAAAGATCTGAATGGTTGCATAAATGGCAGTGAGGATATCTTGGTAAGAGTAACTTTGGCATCAAAAGACCTACCAAATCTAAATTCACTAGACAAGGGAAGAAAACCTCTATCTATACTTGTTCAGTTTCTGAACTAAATATCATCATGTCTTGTAGTAATATCTTCTTTTAAGTCATTTAACTCATCATTATGTTTACTCTACACATTTTTTTCATATAATAAGTCTCTACTTTACATCATTATAAAACTTCTTTTTAAATTTAGATCTGATTAGTGATACTAATATTCATACAATAAGAGTCCTAGGAATTAATTATTTTAATTCATTTAACAATAATTATGTAGTTGGTACAGTGAAAACTTCTTTATGAGGAAAACATCAATGACTTAAAATGATTATACATGAGTATAATTTTGGTTCTGCTTTAAATCTAAAGCAACCAAACAAAACACCCACATGATGATTACTTGTTTCTCTTCTATGCTTATGCTGCGCATGCTCGCATTGCTTTTCATTGGATCTTATTTTAAGATTCCATTTTAATACTATATATTAAGTGTATCTTTTTCTTTACTAATCATTCTTGTGCTTTATTACTAGTACAATGTATGGATTGGTTTGGTTTGGTTTGGTTTGGTTTGGTATTGGGTTCTCATTAAATTAACTAGGATGAGTAAAGTTGGATAAATAAAAAGAAAGAAAAGCTGTTTGTTTGCGGTAACTTTTTGTAAAGCTGAGAGAGAAGGAAAAGCTTTGTTTAAAAGTAGTATAAATGTTACTTACTGGCTTAAAAAAGAGCAGCATCAAGCATGGGCTATCAACTTTGAAAAGCATCAGCAACTAAATCAACCACTTTTCTAGTCTCAGTTGTGATTCAACCAATTACTCATAGTTTCAAGCTAACATTTACAATCATTTATTTATTTATTTAATTTGAATACAAAATAAAGAATAGTTGGATTTTCATGTAAGCTATTTTAAGTTCCTTCAAACTTAGCCTAGGCTTTTAAGCCACTCAACCAGTTAAAACTTTTTGATTTTAAAAAATTGTAAGAATAATTAACAAATGCATAAATGTATGGATGTCCCCTTACACGTTAGGATTCTAAGTTGTAGGAATCTGACAATTTCAAAATATATATGTATATATATATGATAATTATATAAAATGTACCTAATAATATATAATTTACTTATAAAGATTTACCAAACTAATTTTTATAAAGTTTGTTCCCATTCTATAGAAACTATTATATTTTTCTATTTCAAAATTAAATAAAAATATTTTTTTTTTTCAAAATAGCGCTTCCGAAATATTCATTTGAAAGTCAAAATCAGACTGAAAACTTTAAACTCAAATCCTTTTTAACACTTTACTAATTTTCTTCTTCTTCACCCTATTTCAATATTATTTAAAAAAATAATTCATACTGCGAAAAGTAACACGAATAATGACATGAATAAATTAAATAATTTATATTTTAGATATGATGTGATGTAGATTTAATGTATGATGGTATATTTATATTAAATTTATTAAATTTTATTGTTTTCGTGTGATTTTCGTGTTATCCATTTGGAGGATGTAGCATAACTCTATAATTTAAGCTTCCTCCTCTAACAACAACTCGGATTCTAACATAATCAATTATTTCCATCGTCAGCTCGTTCTGTCCGGTCTTTATTGATTCCACGTCCCTTCCCATAATCTCGCCATCGACATTGCCCAACTAGATTGACAAGTTGTTGCTTTCTCCATGGTCTTCAATTTTGATTAAAAGGTTGGTTGGTGTGTGATTTTATTCCCTATTTTCATTTCAATGTTTTAAGTCAAATTGAGTTGCTTAATGCTTAATCAATGTTGAATGCGGTTAAATTTTGAGATTGAATTAATTTTAGTTCATTTATGTTTGCTGATAAATAGGTGTTTAATGCTGATTGCAAATTTGCTTTTACTTTTACTCTCAAATTTTCTTGATAAGATGGCTAATGTTATAGGCTTTAATGTTGAATATTAAATTTTGATTATCGCTTTCACTTCTTTTATTTATTTATTTATTTTTTAAATCGCTTATAATTATTGATATGCTTTCATTAGGTTGGACTTTGATTTGCAATTGAGCTGATAAACTTTTATTGAATGTTATAATCGAAAAAAATTATGATATGTTATTGATCTAAGTTTGACATTTTTAATGTTAGCTTAAACCAGTTTTAGTTTGATTTTGAACTGGTATTACCTTTTTGAACTCGAGATCTTACTTTTGATATAATGTGTTATGTTATTTAATTGATCTTATTCTTATTTTTGGTATGTTGTTATTCAAATGATAGATGAATTTGATTGCTCTCTAAACTACTGTCATATATGTTTCTTTTTGCAGTTAAAAAATGTATTATCATTGTTAATTGGTCTATAAATATAGCTCATACATCTATGAACTACACCCACCGTAAACTATTATATTGTAGTTGATAGTGTGTTCAGTTTATACATATTTATGTTCACAAATTTGGGAATGATGATCACATATATGTGAACGTATCCATTGAAAAACTATTAAATCTTAATTATTAGTAAGATGTACGACTGATTTAGTTTGACAAATTTATAACTTGATTAGTTTTAATTGGTTAGAATTTTTTCCCTTTTTTAGTTATGTTATGAGTTGTTTCCTTTCCTTGTTACTTTGATTTGGTTTTAATTGGTAAGATTTTTTTTTTAAAGTTTATAATTAATTCGATTTTGTGATATGAGTTTTTTTTCCTTCTGTTTTAGATTTATTTGGTCTTATTTAGTTAGTCTGTTTCATTTTTAAGTTTAATTTATTTGAATATATTTTGTAATATGAGTTGATGAGTTGTTTTCTTTCTTTATTAGATTCATTGGTCTTACTTGGTTAGATTTTTTGGTTTCTGTTAATTAATTTTATTTTGTAATATGAAATGTTTCTTTTCTTTGTAAGATTGATTTGGTTTTAATTGGATACATATATATATGTTTAATTGATTTGATTATATTTTCTAATATAGGATGATATTTTTACAAGTTCATGAGGTTCAGAAGGATCTTGACCATTATACTTTTTATAGATTATGTCTTTCATCAAAGTTTTGTTATTTTATAATGTTAAGTGGAATAAGAGTTCACACATTGGATGGGACCCCAGGATAGAAGGATTTGAAAAAAAAAATTCCTTCTAACAACTTTTGGATATTATTTATACGAAAAGGGTAAAGATAAAGAGAAGATTCACATGCTTATGTACTTCTTGAGGCTAAATTGAGATGGAAGGAATATCAACCTTCCTACTATGGATGATGGTAGCTTGAAGTTTACTTTTGGTAATAATTTCATAATGTTAGGATTGTGACGAGAATTTGGGTATACTCTGGTATCCATAGTTGGTACTGTTTTGAAAGTGTCATACTTGATTAGGAATAATATTTCCTGAAGTGGATTCTATTAGGAAAATGAGATCCTTGAGAATCCGAAATAGGAAAAGGTCTTCTTAATTGTTTAGGATTACTTTGTGACTAAGTAATATAATGCTATAAATATGGTGTTTGTATATATTATTAGATATCCTGAGAGAATAATGTAGATTTGGTTGGTTAGGTTTGGAAGGTGCCCGATGGGGGCCTGGGAACCATGGATAATAAAGATCTTGAGTTCTAGGATCGAGTCCTATTATCCTATGAGAGTCACATGAGGAGAGCTTATGTGTGAGACTGTAACCAATGTAATTTGATTGGGGAGTGAGAGAGTGATATTCTGGTTGTAACTGTTGCTTTATTGTTACATAGTGAATTAATCTTTTGTCGTCTTGACTCCTGAAAACCGTGGTTTCTTCCCGTTTTGGGTTTCCACGTAAAAACCTTTTGTCTTATTTTTTATCTCTATTTTCTTATCTTGTGTTTGTTTGTTTTACTTTGTGGTTTCCAATACTCGTCTTCGCTGCAATGGATCACTGACTTGTTCAACAAGTGGTATCAGAGGGAGCCATGTTTTCCCAACAACTAATATCGGAGCCCCTTGGTTTGTGAGCTAATGTTGGTGTGATTCGTAAGTTTTAGTTTGGTCAAAGTAAACATGGGTTTAGGTAAGATGAAAGTGAATGGTTTTGAAGGATAGGTAGATCTCCCGAAATCTATAGAAGTTTTGAAAAAAAAATGGCTTTGGTTTCTCTGATCGAGTTTGGAGCTGGTTGTGTGGGGAAAAAAAAGGTTAAAGCTAAAAAAATTCGCAAATATTGTCAAGATCTTATCTACGTTGGTCGTAGAGATGAAAAAGTTTTGACGGTAGTTATCGAGCGATGACAGTGGTGATCTATGACATGCATGATTGTGGTGGTAAGGTAGCTTAAGGACTTTTGTGCTTCTCTATTAACATAAGTTAAGGTAAAAAGATGTGGTCAACGATTCAAGTCTGGTCAAATAGTCAAAATAAAATTGAGGGTTTGACTATTGGTATTTTTAGGATCTTTGTGGGCTGAGAATTTTGATCAATTAGCTGGTGAACTCGAATAAGGAAGGACTGTGAGGAGTGGTTCGGCAAAGACTCCGACTGGACGCTGAGATAAGTGTCCTTATGACATGTTTTAAACCACCAAGGTTATCATGATAAAGGATGAAATAATTATAATGTGTCCATATTGCACGGGCATCTGATCAACATGGATGTGGGTGTGGTGGAAAGTATTTCGATGGTTGAGGAGTTCCCTAAAAGCTGAATAAGGAAGCTGCACCATGGTTTATTCAGCAAGTGTTTTGACATGTGTCGAGAAAATAAAATATTGGATTGATGGTTTTAAGTGGCTAATCTTGGGATGGATCGTATCCGAGTGGTATACTTTCATGGTGAGGTATGATAACTTTGTTTTGAGTTGTGGTCATCGAAAAGGGACAAAGGGAATTCTCGTCAAGGGGTGGTTTGTTAGGATTGTGACGAGAATTTGGGTATATTCCGATATCCATAATTGGTTTGTAATCAGGAAAATACTCGAAGACTATTTTGGAAGTGTCATACTTGATTAGGAATGATATTTCCTAAAGTCGATTCTATTAGGAAAATGAGATCCTTGAGAACCCTAAATAGAAAAAGGTTTTCTTAATGGTTTAGGATTACTTTGTGACTAAGTAATCTAATGCTATAAATATGGTGCTTGTATCTATTATTAGATATCATGAGAGAACAATGTAAATTTGGTTGGTTAGGTTTGGAAAGTGCCCGATGGGGGCCTGGGAACCATGGATACCATAAAGATCTTGAGTTCTAGGGTCGAGTCCTGTTATCCTATGAGAGTCACATGAGGAGAGCTTATGTGTGAGACTGTAACCAATGTAATTGGATTGGGGAGTGAGAGAGTGGTATTTCTGATTGTAACTGTTGCTTTATTGTTACATAGTGAATTAGACTCTTGTAGTTCTGACGACTGGGATTCTTCCCGTTTTGGGTCTCCACGTAAAAACCTTGTGTCTTATTTTTATCTCTATTTTCTTATCTTGTATATGTTTGTTTTACTTTGTGGTTTCCAATACTCGTCTCCGATGCAATGAATCACCAAATTATTAAACAAGTGGTATCAGAGCTAGTCGTGTTTTCCCAACACATAATTATTTAAGTGAGAAGCAGTGAAAGAACCAATAGAAACTAAATGTAGTAGAAAAAAACTTTGCTGAACTATAAAGCATCATGTCTACTAAATGAAAATTTGTTACAAGACATTGATTTTTTGCCGGATGGGAATGGTGATTCTAATAATCCTAATATTAATTCGTTAGTTGTTTCATAGAACTAGGATGTCAATTTACTTATGTATTGATTATGATTTCTTAGTGGGTTTCTTTTATGATGGTACCTTTTATTTATAATATATTTTAGTTGGTGAAATTTATTTCCTTAATTTCGTTGACTATTATGGTATATTTTCAATTGATTTTTATTTAGGTCACAATTGATCCATATGTTGTGATCTGTCACTATGATATACTACAGGATCTTTAATGATGGTTCATGTCTTTTATGACCATTTATTGCAACTATTATATGAAATCACAATAATTTGATGCCATTTCACAAACTGTGATCTCATATCACAGATGTAGAAAATGGGCAGGATGAAAATCTATGCTATCTTATTCGGTCTTCCAAATGTAGTAGTAGAAATAGATCGGAAAAAGAACTATGAGGATCTAACTCCAAGCACCTTGCTGGAAACCAGTTGTAAATTTTTTCACCTTGTACTCTTACATCACAACCTTGTTAACGCTCTAAAATTCGAATATCTTAAAAGTATTTTTTTAGGAGTATGCTTCTTTTGAGTATAGGCATCATATCTACACTCAAAGTATCCATGTTCATCATTTTTATAGTCATATATTACAACTATCATTTGAGATCACAATAATTTGATGTCACTTTACAAGTTGTGATTTGATATTCAAATGAAAAAAAATGCAGAATAAGAATGCACGCAGCCTCATATGAGGAAGATGCCATATGAGATATCTTAGGGACTGTTAAATTGAGGAAAAGTGCGTGTATGGGGTGCATACACCTAAAGAAATCGTATTTGTTAAGAAAAAAATATATTTATAACATATGAGTTTTAAGGTTGTTACTAGAATGGAACGTAAGAGTACATGATTACGAGTCGTAAATAAATGATTTCCAATAAGATGGATTGGTGCCCGAATATGGATTTATTTTCTAATATTTATCATCCTAATAAACTAAGGACACCATTTGAGATATCTTAGGACTCATAGCCCCATTTTCTGGGATGGTGATATAAGATCACAAATCATGATCTCTGTTCACATAATTGTGATCTTGCATCACAATTAGTGAATGAAACCAGAAAATTAGGCGGGGAGGGGTGGTTAGGGGGAACATGGAGGACAAGTGCATTTATATGATGCCTATTACTAGGTTGAAATGTAAGAGAAAAGATATTTACCAATGATTTCCAATAAGGTGCTTGGAGGTTGGATCTTTATGATTTCTTTTTCAATTAGTTTTTCCTGTTAAAATTTGGACACTAAAATGAGGCCAGATAGGTCTCATTCTTTCCATTGCATCTGTGATCTCTAATCATAAATTGTAAAGTGACATCAAATTAGTGTGATATCATATTAAAGATGCAATAAATGACCATAAAATGGATTGATGTGGATACCTAGAATAGAGATAGGATGCCCAAAGTCTTACGAATTATATTTATAAAAAAACTAACAACTTCCAATACATTAAAATTTTAAGGTGTCCACTATGTTTGAATACAATAGTATATTATGAAGAGTACATTTACAAATAGTTTCCAAACACAGTGTTTGGAAGTCATATCATAATGATATACTTTTCCAATCAATTTCTCATATTAAATATTAGGCACCAAATAAGATGGCGTATTTTTTCATTCCACTCATTTTCTGTAATTATGATCTCAATTCACAAATCGTGAAGGGACATCAAATTATTGTGATATCATATCACACTCGTAATAAATGGTTGTAAAAGAGATGAAGTTCATTTGATGAACGTTGATACTTATGTAGATCGCTCATTTTCTTAGAAAAATGATACTCCAATACATTTTATACACCATATAAGGCAGCATTATTTTTTCAATCTTTTGCATTTGCGAATTTGAGATAACAAATTGTTAAATCTCTTCACATTAATGTTCTCATACATCATAATTTGCCAAAATGGCAAACAAATAAATGCATGTCGATAATATAGCTACATTTACAATCAATTTAGAATATACCAAATATAATACAAAGTATTCTCACCCTGTCTTCACATAAATACGTCTCAAAATACATCTTAGTAAATACTTCTCAAATGTATCTACATAATAAATAACAACTATAACCACACAACTATGATCTCACATCACAATTATAAAAAAACTGCCTCAAAAAGAGGTTAAGTGGAGGAAAAGAACCATCATTAAATAACCCAATAAGAAGTATGTGAATTGCAATTAACACAGTTGTGAACTTAAATCGCTATTCCTTAAACCAACTAACAAACTGAATTAGGATCATCAAAATCAATATTTTCTTTTGACATAAGTAAACTCAAGTTACCATCATTCTTATTAGGTACTAGAATCATTATTCTACCACAGGGAGTGCAGGAGTATGTGAATCTTCTTTTTATCTTTATCATGTTGAGTATAAATCTTATCCAAAAGTCATTAGAATGAAATGTTTTTAAATACCTCTATCTTGGGCTCCCTTCCAATGTATGAACTCCCCATTCTACTTGCCATTATAAAATAAAACAACCTTAAAATAAGACATAACTTGTAAAAAGTAAAGTAATCAATATCCTTCTTGAACCTTGTAAACGTACAAAAAGATCGGGCCTTATTACTCTAGTCAAATCAACTAAATTAGAAAAAGAAACAATATAAATAATTATAATCAAATCAATCTAATTAGAAAAATAAACAACTCATATGACGAATTTACACATCATAAAATCAAATCAATTATACAGAAAAGGAATAATCTAACTAATCAAGAGCAAATCAATATTACAAGAAAAAAAAAACTCAGGTTACAAAATCAAATCAATTATAAAAAATGAAATAATCTAACTAATTAAAATCAGATTAAACAAAGAAAGAAAATAACTCATATAAGAAAATATAATTAAATCGATTAAGCTGAAAAGAAAAACAATTTAACCAATTAAGATAAATCAAGTTCAAAATTTTCCAAATTAGATCGATTATACATTCATACTAATAACTACAATTCAAACAGTTTCATAGTTGGTGTAATTCATAGATATGTAATAATTGTTAACACAATTGTGAATGTAAATCACAAATGTGTGAACTGCACATATCATTAACTACAATTTAATAGTTTATAGTAAATAGTAATTCATCACTTCAAATCCCTAAAATAATTCCTCATAATCCTTAAATTAATTGATTTTTATTATTAAATTCATTAAGAATCACTTTGATTAGTCGTCGTCCATTCTCATGGCATATTTAAGAGATTATAAAAGTTATGTTGCGGTTGAATTTTTAACTATGATGTGGTTAAAATTTTTTTCTATAGAAGAATTCCCTCTATGTTATCCAACAAAAATAATGAAACATTCCTTCAATGCAATTTAATGTTCTTTGAATTAAATTCTATGTTCGTTACTTTTATGCTCTAATAAATTAAATGGGCTTTTTTCATATATAGGCTTTAAGGTTTGAATTTTATTTATAGGCCAAATTTCAAATTCTTTCAAATATAAACTTTGTAAAATTTGGTTTGCACCCTACAGACTGTGCTTCTAATTTTACTCTCGACTTAAAGTTTTCCAAAAATAGCGCACTTCACATATTTGTGATCCATGATCACACATTTTTTAATATGAAATCAGAATTTGTGACTCAGTTGTTATTTTATTTCTGATCTAGGTTCAAAGATATCTGAACAGATTTCAGAATTTGTGAAGTTATATCAGAATGACAATACTGAAATTAAAATTTTAGTAGAGGGTAAAATTGTTAGCGCGGTCTATTTCTGAAAATCAAACTTTCAAAAAGCTTATTTTTGTCAGAATTTGAAAATGAGCCTATAAAAAAATTCAAACTTTAGATGACCTATTTTAAATAATTTCCACAAATTAAAATAGTATTAAGATAGTAGGGGTTGATTACTAAAGCTTCTTCTAAGAGATTATGAATCCTAACTCACAATTTGAGATAAGCTTTCAATTAGAATAATATTTTTAGGAGATTCGCGTTTCACCGTACACTTCATTTAAAATAACTCCTTAGAGGACTATTTGAGCAGTCCAACAAATTATTTTATGTTGCCAGATAGATCAACTCATCTTTCAATTAGGGTTGAAGATTATATGTTAGGGTTCCATCTAAGGGGTGTCGTTATCTCACTATAGCCTTTGCATTGTTTATTCTAATGAGTTTAATTGTATGATTTGGAAAAATTACCCACTAAACTTATAAAATATTTGGGCCTATAAACTTTAAATCAATGGTTAAGTAAAGTTTGTTTAATGCTTGTTGAACTACATGTCTATGCCCATTAAATGACAGTTCATAGGCTATAAAATTATTGAATTCTAAAGTTTTAACTGAGAACATATTAAGTCTTCCCCTTAGCAATCCGGGGAATAAAGGGAAATAAGCTATGTTTAGTCTATTACATTTGGTTTCCTACCAGAGAATGCGTTTTTGCATAGTAGTCCATCTTAAGACTCTATATGCCCACAAACAAAAGATTGTTCTAACTTATGATATGGGGGAAAACTAACTCAGTAGGCATGTGTTTTGAAATTTTCAAGACTACTACTTAGTGAGAAAACAATGTAACTTTAAGAATACCTCATGTAATGATAGTATAAGTTTTTTATCTCTAAATATTCGTTTAGTAAATTTTGAATTTCATTGTGATTATGAGTGGCTTAAAGTTCTCTAAGTATTTAAATGGTTTTGGTTTGTAGTCTCCAGTACTTCAACATCTTAATTGCTTTGACTCCAAGGTCTCTTGGATCTTATCTTTCTGGATAGTTCCTTGAGAATTCATCATAAAAAAGTTCTACCTCTTTGGTGAATTGTATTTCATGCAACTGGGAAATGAGTTTTGTTTGTTACCTCTGAGAGTTGAAGGCATGTGATAACCTTCAATTCTTAGAGATTCAAATTTTTTATCATATTCTTATTCTCTTTGATTTTGTTTTCATGTTCAATTTAGTAGAGTGACATATTCTCCAATTTGCTGCTGAGATTCTGAGTTTTTAAGTCTAAATTCTATCTCAGCTGCCTAGATCTTCACAATGCATCTTTTATCATTTCATCTTCATTTCCACCTTACCTCTGATGACTAGATCTGGGCTTAATTTGAGGAAGTTGAATTAATCTTGCTATTGTTGCGAAGGTTTGGACCTCGCTCTAATTGTGTCCATGGTTGAAGTTCAATTTAAGGCAGTCAACTTTTATCATGCTATTATAAACAAAGATTATGACTTTTCAAAGGTGGAATTTAGCTTAAGATCTAAGGTTTAAAGTTCAATTTTAAGGTGGTGAGTAATCCCACAGTTGTAAATCGAGTTTTCTAGGTTTTGAATATTTAGATCTTCATCCAAACTGAGTGGAATCATTGTACATCTCAGGTTCGACTTCTCATTGCTTTCTATTCAAGATAGTGACTAATTATACTATGGTTGATTTGGAGTTGGCAGGCTAAGTACACTCACTTGATTTTCGGTTGATCATTCATTGCATAGTACTTTCTTCTCTTCTACTACTGTCAAATTAAGGTATTGAATGATCTTACTATTATTGAGTTGGCTAAAGCGGACTATATATCTTAGAGTACTAGTCTAGGTTATATTATATGGCTCTAGATATCTTTATGTGTCCTCAATTTCAAGTAGTGACTGATTCTACTATTGTTAGACCTTGGAGAGCATACAAAATCTTATTAGCTTGTTCAGTCAATGAACACCTTGACTATGCAATTATTCTTTAAGTTCTCTTGTTCTTCTATCTAGAGTTCTCAACCTTACACTAACCTATTTATTATCATATAGATTCGTGTTGAACCATTTGACCAATTTAATAAAAAAAAATATAATTTTATTTAAAAAGATTAAACTCACTAAATTAAATAATGTAATTATAAATATAATATTAGATATAAGTAAGATAATTGCAATAGTAAACTAAAATATGATAGACATAATGTAACGTCCTGAAAATAGGCCTAAAATTTTCAAATGATTTTAAATAACTAAGTGCTTTTATAAAATGAGCTTAAATTATATGATTCGTACTTAAATTAGATTATTTGAATTATTTCATTATAACTAGTGCTTTCGAAAATTTCCATTTAGAAAATCAAAAGTATCAACGGGCAGATATCATTAATTGAGGAAGAAAATGAATTATCAGAAAATAGTATTTTTTATTGTTCCATATTTCAAAATTCCCATGATTTAAAAACTCATATTCCGTTGTTTAATATTTTTAACGGGGTCAAAAAATGACTAGTCTCCTAATCTTTATTTATGTTAATTTGTTGGAGTTCGAAAGATTGTAAAGAGTGGTTTTCAATTTACTCAATTTGGGTTGAATTGGACCTAATATCGATTTTGGGCCTCGAAATAGTCTAAACTCAATTGACTTGGGCTCAATTAACCTAATAGCCCAAACCTATCACATGATTTTCACATGTTTCACCCATATAACACTCTTTTCCACCATCGTTCCAAAATTACAAAACAAAACTTTTCATTCTCTGCTTTTCAATGAACTCTGCATGTCTTAGAATTTATCATCATTCTTTTGATTTTAGCCAGAAAATCCATTTTTCGTCTTCAAATTCCTTCTCAGATGAAACTCGTGAGTGGTCTTTCTGTTTTCAAAATTATTAAGGTTAGATATTCCCACTCTTATGATTTCAAACTCAATTCGTGGGTTTTCTAAATTAATATTCAATTGTCTTTTAGGGTTTGAGTTTTCTTAGCTAATCACTTGTTTTGGTCAAAGGATTTTCACGAATTTGAATGAACGAGTGTTTAAAGGTAATTTCTTCATCCCAGTTGTCCAATGAGATTGATAATTGTAGTTTTTTTTTTCTAAAACAGTTAATTGTTATAGACATACTAGGGGTTTTCGATTTCTTAGAATTCTAATCCGTTTTTCTCCCTTAATTTATGGGTGCCCTGTTTTTGGAGATGTAATCCAATGGTTTGAATGGGTGTTTGTATTAAAAACAGTTTAAAGATTGGTGTAATGGGTATGTTTTCAAAAGTATGGTTTGGTAATGGTTTTACAAAACCGAGTTACGTCGCGTTTTGGTTTTGATGACATATATCTATAAAAGGTTTTTATTTTAAAAAAAAAACTGAAATTGGATTGTGTTGGTCTAGGTGACCAAGCATTGGGAGGGCAACGAAGTATTGATCATTAATCAATTTTGGATTGCAATTGCGG
Organism: Cardiospermum halicacabum; assembly: GCA_031304145.1. Lineage (NCBI taxonomy): Eukaryota > Viridiplantae > Streptophyta > Magnoliopsida > Sapindales > Sapindaceae > Cardiospermum > Cardiospermum halicacabum. The sequence goes on along the minus strand of CM062394.1, from coordinate 7,643,922 downwards.
TTGGTAAACGTGTTTTCGCCCTTTACATTGTGTTTGTTCTTGTGTGTTTTGAGCTGCTGATATGTGCTAACTTAAGTTCACTGTTTGACTTAGGAAATAGAATGCATTGTGTCATTAAATGATCTAATTTGTTCTAGTTGCATGTTGCAAATATTTATGTTTAGATGTTAATATAATTGTAAGTTATGATTATTGACTTTGGTTATGGTTGTGTTGTTGAGTGATGTTTATAGCATTGTGTAACACTCGAACCCCCGCCTTGACGGGTGGGACACGGTAGAGCGGATGTCACATGCAGATCGAACAGACAAATAAATAAACATATCAAACATACGAAGCGGATACATAATTAAGAAATATTTATGATAAATTCTTAATGTTCAAAAGTGGTCCAAAATAGATGAAGTCAAATTGAAATACTCAAATTGTCTAATTCGAAAAAAAAAATCTCAAAAGTACGCAGCGGTTACACTTCTGAAAATAAATTCAAAATCAATAACATATGGATTCAAACTGAAAGATAGATGCCAGATAATGCTTGAATGCTGACTCGCGAATGGTATCCTGCTATCCCACCTAACTGTCTGAACTCCGCAATTCCATCCCAAACGGGTTAAAAAATATACAAAACAAAAATAAAAACAACGAAAGGGTCAGACTATCTATGTCTGGTTAGTAAGCCAATGCCCAGCATACACACACGGAATGCATCTTATTTAGTAGAATAGAATGTCACACACATATGCAGGTTAGTTGACAAACATATGGTTACAGACGTGAGCAAACAAGTTAATTAAGAACTCCAATTAATCCTCTTACAATCCCCTTTAAGTGATCTAGGTTAAGTGATTACAGATTATTGCAATTACCGTCTAAAAGAGACTTAAAAGTTATCAAATTATCTCAAGAGGAAGACTAATATCGAATTAGAAGTTCGGTATGCAGCCCGATATATTATTCGGTCAGGGAGAATCACCAGAGTTACCGATTTGTATTTCGGTTAGGAATCCGGTAACTAGCTCGGTCAGGAGAAAATTATACGAGTTTGACAAATGTTTAAGTGACAATTCGGCATCAATTTTGGTACCTAGGTCGTTTACGGATACTGGGCACAATTTCAGCCTAGTTCAAATTATGTCTTTCACTATTCAAGCTCTAGCGATCTAAGCGGGTCTAGTCTTAATGCCTATGGCCAGTTAGGAGTCAGAATTCCAAACTACCCAAAGATTAGAACTCAAAGCATAAAGCGACAGACAGAAATCAAGCCATACATATCACACATTCATAGACAAATACAAAAACGCTTTCACGAATACAGTATTCGGATTACCATATTATTAAGTGATTAACTTACCAGACCTGTCCTTAATTTAATAATAGAAATCGTGAACATAAACAGACAGAGATAGGGTGAAACCCTCAGAGATGGATTAAAGATTCCAGAAGTGATGTCGTCGAATCCAGATGTGAGCAAAGCTCTAGAAGTGATGCCATTGCATCCAGAAAATAGGTTGGCAATCAAGGTCATATACGCTTTCGCGCACCGATGTATACATCTAGTTTTCCTACAGCATACTGGTCTTATCGTATTAATCTTAGGACAGGAATTTTAACGGATTACAGAGTTCAATTTTTCAGTTTAATAGGCAGATACAGACACCAAATTTATATATCCACATTTAAGAAGCGGAATCAGCAAAACTTATAGAATTTAACTAGATAGTTCACATATACATAGGCAGCAATTATACCCAAGTAATTCATATCAGATGCAACAGCAGATTACGATAACCAATTTCTAGATTTTAGCTTATTGTAATTTAATCAATTTACATGCAAAAAAATAACCAGAATCAAACAATCGTGAGGGCATAAACATGACTACTAACCATTATCGCTAAATCCAATCCACTGAATCACTCCGGCCGACGATCCCCGATTTGATCTAAATCAAATAAAATATAGAATACATAAATCCCCAAATTGAGAAAGTGAGGGTTTACAATTTAGAGCACCGATTAAATCCCTAATTAAACCCAAAATACCCAAAATACGTAAATTAAAATTGAAGGGTTTCAGAACCCTAAATCAATTGAAATTAAACCCCAATTCGCCGAACTCTAATTTATCCCAAAAATTCCCAAATCAAATAAAGTGATTTAAAACCAAAGAGTATAGAAATCATTACCTAGGACAAGAAGAATCTGTGCCAAGCACAAATCCCAATTGAAATCTTGAAATCTGGAGCTTAGAAATCTGCAACTTGATTTTTGGTTTGAGAGAAAACGAAGAACACGTGAAAAATCAATTCTGTAGGTTTTTGTGAAGAGTGATTCTAAAGCCTTATTTTTCTTTATATATTTATGGCAAATGTTGCCATAAACCCAAAAGTATCCCTTTTATTTCAGAGTGACCCAAAGTGACTAATATTTACAAAATGTATCAAATTTCCATTTGTTTTCAAAATCATCCCTAAAGTTAAATTGATCAAACCATATAGTCAAATCGGAAAGTCAATGTTTCTCTTAAATACCCATTTTATCATTGAACGAAAAATAATTAAAAATCAAATAAAATTCAAATAACGAAATTAAATTTCTAAAATATGAAAAATTAATAGCCCCTACTTACGGATGTGACACATTATGATGGTTTGATCTTAGAGTTTACTAAATCTGACTAATGGAAAAGCGGAACTAATGTAAAAGCCCTATTTAGCTTCCAAAATAGTGTCGATCAAAAGGCATCTAAGGGGTGCAGAAGTACTTCGACACCATAACAGTGTATTGGCGGAGAGAAAATGCCAATTAGTGTAGACCTCGATCTAAAAGTGGGACTTCGGTCTATATTAGGACTTCGGTCCATAGTGAGACTTCGGTCTAAAGTGTGGACTTCGGTCCAATAGTAGGACTTTGGTTCAATAGTGTTCCCGTTTCACCAAGTGATGTAGGCTAAATGGGCGGAAATGATATAAATGAGTGGTTAATAAGATAATGTTGTTAAACTGGAAATTTTGGGCAAAGTATGCCATGTTTTGTGTGCTTCTTGCTTGTATTTTATCATAAACGGTTTTCGGAATGATTGAGTGATTAATGATGCCTTTATGCTTGATGTCAATATAGATTGGCGATAGTTTGCATAATGCTTAACTTGTGCTTGGTTAGATACTTAAGGTTGGGCCTTTTTGGTGTAGTAGTTAGCAATAATATGTCAATAATGTTTAGAACATTTCTAGCCAATTGTAGTGAGGTTGTTGTAGTTTTTGAAATATTGAATGGAATAGAGCGTCTAATAGAATTAGTTAAAGAGTAATGAATCAGCCTAATGTCAATAAGCTAAATATGGTAATTTAAAGGTAAATTTCGAAGAAAGGGATTAATTGTGAAGTTAATTGTGACACGGTTATTAAGAGTCACAAATATGGTTGATCAACTACAATTGAAATTCTAAGTTGAGTAAACAATAAAATGCTAATTAAGAATTTAAAGATTATAATGTGGGTATAGTTTATTAATCAAACTAAAGACTATAGTCGGCTAGATATATTGTCTTATGAATGATAAGTATTATTTTTGGGTTAGTACAATATTAGCATCTTCACTTAAGCAGGTCTTTGTGTGAGCTTGGAAGCTTTGGCGTATAGCTCAGCTTGTGCAAAAAATGATGTTCTCTTATGTTTTGTCTTAGTCTAGAGATTGGTCTTCCCGACATGTTTCGCGACTTGTCAAGTCATGAAACTTTGTTGCCTAATTTCAATTTGACTAAATAATTTTGGGACTTGCGTCATGACTTGTGAAGTCGCAGACCAAGTTGTCTGTCATTTAAATAAATTGAACTATTAAAAATTTTGAAATTTTCTCCTCGACTTGCCTAATCACGAACCAAATTGTCCATCACTAAAATATATTGAACACTTAAAAATTTGGCGACTTGTCAAGTTGCGAGCTAAGTCATCTGTGACTAAAAAATTATAATTGAATTGTGTTGTTCAGGTCGAGTCCGCTAGGTTTTATAGGAATGTGTTTGGACCCTTTTACCACTTGTGATCCTTCTAACATATTTCAAGCACAAGTATTGTATTGACCTGATTTAAGGGATTCGTAAGTTTCGGTTACTTATGGTGTAAATAACATTTGTATTTGCATCACCTTCACCTTAATTGGATATATAACTAATTAAAATGATATAAAATAATATATTTTACAGCTATTTAGGATGTGATATGTATTTATCTATATTATGATTGTTCTTTATGATGATGTTTGTTTGTTACTTGTGTTGGAAGTAAGTTATGGATGTTTCTTGGATTTGCAAGCCACTTAATAAATAAATGAGTTTAAGAAATTAACGTATAATAGAATGAGTCCTAAAGACATTAATTTAAATGTTTGAGTATGAGTGATTGATTCTTTTTAACTTCTGTGAGCTAGGAGGTATTAGCGTTACCTTATAGAATACATATGCGTGTCTTCATTAGTAGAGATAAATAAGTGCATTTGTGTGTCTATTTTGGAGACAAGATTTTACCAACTTGGCTTTTTAGCATACCTATTGTTTTTCTCCTTTTTGTTTGTTTCTTCTTTAGATTGGAATGGAGCAGGTGATCGAGCAGTTTGAGTTTTTGGTTGGGCTTTCAGAAGCCTTTCATAGAGTCCATTGCCCACCATTGATCATCGGTGTTTATGGTTTTTGTGTATGGGGTAGTCTTTCATATATGTACATAGAAGTTGTTTATCATGCAGAAGTTTAGTGGTTTCATGAAGTGTAGTTGCATTTTGGTTGTGTATCTATAAACTTTGAAATACATAGTGAAGATGCAAATTTAAATTCATTAAATGGTATGCAAATGAATACAAAACCTAAATGCAAATTGAAATTCATTAAGTGACATACAAAACCAAAACACAGGTAAGGTGCAAATGAATTAATAACATAAATCAAAATTTATAATTTGAAACTCATAAATATAACTTATTTAATCTAAATTTTATCTTATCTCTGAGAAGGTGAAAATTACAAATTTAACCATTCATTTAAATTTTTAAAAAATAAAATAAAATAAAAATAACCATTCTAAACCACTTGTTTTTTTAAAGAAGATGTTTGTCAAAATTTTCAAAATTGAGTGCTTATTGTAAAGAGTTTGAAAATTTTGGTACAAAATGTAATTTACGTAATGTTTCAGAATAAAAACTAAAGAATCCTTATCATGGAAGATCATCCCTATACATTATTCATCATTTGGATATTCTTGATTATTCCAAAAACACTTTGCATTTTCAGTATCTTAACTAGGAGCTTCTATAATCAACATACTTAAAAAGGGCACAACGAAGTATGCCATGCAGTTTCTACTACCAAATGTTGTTCGTAAATAACCATCATCACTTTGATCATAGTTTTTGTACCATCTATTGATGAAATGGACTCTTCTTCATATTCTGCATCTTTTAACTCATCGTCAATTGTTGCAATATTTGCATAATAAATTTCAAATTAAATTAAAAAGTAAATGAACTACATTTCTCATCGAATAGATAATGTACAAATAAATAATTTAATTATAGATTAATTAATACTAACCTTCTCCATTAATTGGACTTGATAAATTTGATAAAAGTAATCATTATGTATCAGAATCAACTTTATGATAAGGTTTATAACCAACATGTTCATTTCTATTAAAACTATTACGCGTGTCTAATTCTATGTGCAACGGTACTTCTCAATTCAAAGGACCTCCAATGAAAATTCTAGTGCCATCTACGTTGGATTGATTTTTACCTGGATCCAAATCAACAACATTAATTAATATTTGATGCACGTCATCGTGAGTTCAGATTTTCAAACTAGTGGTAATAAATTTTTTTGAGTTAAATTACCCATCAACATTTGATACAAAATTTGTATAATTTTTTTTACCAAATCCCAATCATAAATATTAATGAATATGACTATCCAAATAATTTTGGACTAAGATTGATCGAACATAGTCAACTATGAAGAATATTGTATCGAACTGTCTTCTTTCGCTATTGAAGTAAGGTGATAAATAACAGTTAGTCATAACATATTTTTCATTTTTTTACATTTCAACGAAACTAGGTTAGTAAGTACTAAATCAAAATATGATTTTATCTTATTAGAAAAGTGGTATAATTAAGCATTGTTGCATGTAAAAGCAAAACCATGTTTGCTTTATTAGCATTTATAACACTATCACATTTCATACAACTCTCTAGTTGAATGCAGGCAATTGTCTAATCAAGTAAAAGAAACCATCATTCATTTTATTGGAAAGTAAGTACATGTATGCACTTGTTAATTCCTATCTCCTCATTCGTTTGATAAACAAATTAAGTACACGTGGATATGTGAAATGAAGGGAAAATTATTTTCTCCTCTAAAGTGAATGGTGCTTCGTTTGGTAAACAAATTAAGTACATAAATGAATAAACATAAAACAAACGAATCATTGTTTCAGTTACAATATAAGAAAAACGAGTATTAGTGACGAGAGTTTTTTGACGGAAGTTTTCCCTCATCAATTGTGACTACTCAGTGTTGGATTAGCAACGAAAAACAATTTGTATTTTGTATCGTGAAATAGTAACAGATTTGTGATGGAATACTCTTTCTTTATATGAATCGGTCACTGATCCATCATATTTTGAACAGGAATGTTTCTGCACTCACAATTAGTTTTATTTTTATTTTTTATATAGAGTTAAATTTGTGACAAATTTGGTTGTCACTATTATTTCATAACAAATTCCTCACTGATTTTCCTATTCACAATTCAGTCGAATTTAGTGACAAAATGGTAATAGATATCAGTGTTACAAAATACTTTTTCACTAATCCATCGTTAATAGAAAATTTTTAATTTTTATTTTATTTATGTATTCAGTGACAGATTCATTTTCGTCACTATCATGTATATTGCGTGGTCACGATTCCATCACTTTTAGGTCAATGGTTATCAAATTAATTTCATATATTTTAACCTAAAACTCACTCACCCACATTAATATTATTTATAATTGATATTTAAGGCTGAATTTCAATTTGTTTAAAATAATTCTCACACAAACAAATTTCACTCTCACCGAAGCCACACATCAGCATCAAAGTTAAATCCGAATTACTCTTGCTGCTAGTCATCATCAATGCCGACACCAATTATTTTTGTTACTTGTGAGTAAATAATTTTTACTTCATATTTTCATTGATAAGTTGATTTTGTAAATAAGCATCAATATCCTCAAATTTGATAAATTTTTAGAGATATCAATATATATTTAAAATCATATCTTCAAATGGGTAGTAAAAAATTTTCAACTAAAAAACCTCTTAACATAATATTACTTCTTGATTTATTATTATTATTATTATAACTATTTTGCATAAAATACTTAAAAAGGTAAACGTGTATTAATTTTATTTTAAAGAAAATAACACAAATTTTAATTTAAACCACATTTATTAAATCAAAAGAATGATAAAATATATTTTCATTTTATTTATATAATTTAAGATAACATAATTATTAAGTTTTAATTTTTTTACTATATTAATTTTTTTTTATTAGTTAAAGAGGATATAGGTACATGTGATGGTGAAAATTCTAATAACACAAAAATATGTCATTACTAGAATTTCTAACACGCATGTGCATGTGATCAAGTAATAAACTAAATAAATTCAGAATGACGAATACATAGGGACTAAAGCTAATCTATTATCAACCTAAAATTCGCTATATCTAAGCGCACAATTTATGGTAAGAATTATTATGACGAGTAAGTGAAAAATAGTCAAATAAAAAGAATGGATTCAATAGAGATTAAAACTTAGCTCCACGAATTCACATCATCATCAACCCTTCATACCCAATAAGTTAACAGACTTTTATTCTTATTCTCAATGTTCTAATATTCCCAAGGTTTCTCTCAAATACACATGAGACTATCTATCAAGCCTAATTCCAAATTCTTATGCGAAAAGATTAGACATATGCATTAAGAATAACCTATAATTGAATATATGAATGTCATGTTCTATTCCCAGTAACATAATCATACACATTCCCTTGACCTAATTTAAGCTGATAAATCTTTTCCAAGCATAATTAGAGACTGTCCATTTGGTTTTCTATTTTTGGTTATTGGCGACATACAACCTATATCACCAGCATGATCAGTGTTTGGTACTTCTTCCTACTTCTGTGCTGGACTTCCTTTTTTCGACGTTCAACTTTTGACCTTCAAATATCTCTTCAATGATCTTCATTTTGTTAAGGATGTTCATGAAATGCAGAAGATTACCTCGAGCCACAGAGGTTCTGGTTCCAACCTAAAATGTTACTTATCTGGACTTGGGCTTGGATTGGAACCAGAACCAAAACCAAGACAGCCCATATCATTTCCAGCCCAGCAAAGCTAATGAAATCATTTCCAGCCATATCAACCTGTCAAGAAGAAACAATGTGCACTGCTCAAGGATTGAATGTTATTCAATCAATCAAATGAACTCATCTCACAACGTCAATCAATGTCACAGTGTACATATATCCAGATCAGTCAACAGCCATCAAAAGAGCTCTATCCTTTGTATAAATAAAATCATGTATTCAGTAAACAATGGAGAGAGTCATATCTATATGTATAAATGTAACAGTTTTGTGCAATAAATTAATGAGACAGAAAAACTACTTTCTGAGTTCTCTACTTTCCTCTGTTTTAAAATTTCATATGGTATCAGAGCTTTAACAAGGTAAACGCCATAAACTTCAAACCATTCAAACATGTCAAATATAGAAGAAACCACATCTCAAAACACCAACCCAAGCCAGACCAACGAAATCAGCAACACAACAACCATAAACATGTCAACACTTGACTTTGCTAGTCTAGCCAAAACTCTGAATTTTAACCTACCTATAAAGTTAGACAGAAACAACTTTATAATTTGGAAAACATAAGTTAATGCAGCCATTAGAGCACTGGAGTTGGACGACTTTGTAAACCCAACAAAGCAACCTCCATCACAGATCTTGCAAGATGATACTCCAAATCCAGAAAACAAAATTTGGAAGAGACCTGACCAACTACTGTTATGTTGGTTACTATCAACAGTAAGTGAAGAAGTTATATCTCAAGTCAGCCAAGCCACAACATCACTTGAAGCATGGCAAGTTTTGGAAAATTTATATGCTTCAACATCAATGGTACGGGTCCTCAACTTATACAGCAACTCTCAACTATTCAGAAAGAATGACAGACAATAAAAAAATGTATGTAGAAAATAAAGATGATTGGAGATCAATTAGAAGTTGCTGGGTACAAAATATCAAACATAGAACTTATATTATGTGCATTAAATTGATTAGGAGCAGAATGTGACCTAGTTATTGTGTTTCTAACTCACAACATGAAGAACAACACACTTTAGGAAATTCAATATGCCCTTATGCTTCATAAAAAAAAGGCTAGAAAAAATAATATAAACTCCGCTAACCAAATCACAGTGAATCTTGCAGCTGTTAATAGAGAAGGAGCAGATCCCAATAACAACAGTAGAGGAACCTACAGAGGAGGTGAATGGAAATAGAGGAGGCAGGAGCACTAGGGGCAAAGGAAGATGAAATTCACAGAGGATTCAATGCCAAGTGTGTCAAAAGCCAAGGCATGAAGCCCTCAAATGCTATAAACGCTTTTGATCAAAACTGGCAAGGGAATTAAAATTGGAAGCAACAAGGACATGGACAGAATTCACAGACTACAAGATACCAACCATAAGCATTTGTAACAAAAAATCAAAATTATTCTCATGCAGAGACTTTAGATTCTGGCTGGGTTGTTGACAGTGGAGCAACAAATCATGTTACTTCAGATCTTGGGAACGTCGGTCATAATATGGAGTACATAGGAAAGGAGCATCTAACAGTGGGAAATGGTAATCTTCTGCCTATAACTCATACTGGATTTTCTTTTTCTCATCTTAAAGCTAACTCAAACATTACTTTAAAATTAAAACAAATGTTGTGTGTTCCTACAAGCACTAGTAACCTATTAAGTATCTCAAAGCTAATAAAAGACAACAATGTCATAGTAGAATTTTTTGATGATTGTCCTTGTTTTAAGGACAAGGATATAGAGAAGGTTCTGCTTAAAGGAACTCTAAAGAATGGTCTCTACAGAATCAATCTTAAGCATGTGTCAGGAAAATCAGAATTCCTTTCTCAGAAACAAAGACAAGCGGTTTGTAGTAGAAACTTTAGTAAGCACCCACAGGCTTTTGTAGCTAAGCTTCATGTTGATGTTTGGCATGCCAGATTAGGTCACCCCTCTGCTGTATCGCTCAAACGTGTTTTAGAATCAGTGAAGCTCAATGTTAATTTTCAAAAACTATCATTTTGTGAGTCTTGTAAATATAGAAAGTTGAACAAATTACCTTTCACAAAGCACACAATTATAGTAAAACAACCTTTAGAGTTGATTTACTCAGACATTTGGGGTCCATCTCCTACCCATCCACTCAAGATCATAGATACTACATAATTTTTGTGGATGCATTTTCAAGATACACATGATTTTACCCATTAAAACAAAAATCTGAGGCATTAAACACATTTATAGTTTTTAAAAAAAAAAAACATTGAGCTTCAATGAAACAAAAAGATCATATGTTTCCATTCAGATATGGGAGGTGAATACTTAACCTTTGACACATTTTTAAAACAAGAAGGTATCCAAATTAGGCTTAGTTGCCCTTACACACATCAACAAAATGGTGTTCCTGAATGGACATATCACAGAAACAGGCCTAACACTTTTAGCACACAACAAACTACCTTTAAAATTCTGGACTGAAGCATTCTCTACAACCATATACCTGATAAATAGTCAGCCTTCACCAAATCTCAACAACCTGTCTCCATTTGAAAAACTTCACCTAAAAAAAACCAAATTATCAATTTATGAGACCTTTTGGATGTGCTTGTTTTCCTTATCTAAGATTCTACTCAAACCACGAATTTAATTTTCACACTAAAAAGTGTATTTTTCTTGGATATAGTCCGGTGCACTTAGGTTATATATGTCTTACCAAAGAGGGAAAATTTCTAGTTACTAGACATGTAGAATTCAACGAAATAGATTTTCCATACACAACCTTATTTGCCAACTGTCGACAAAAATAGAAACAACAGCTTACCTTTGTCTATCCTGGAAAATGCTGGAATTGGTTCATTGAATCTTCCTTCCAAGAGCTCCTTAACTGCAGAGCCTATCACAAAAGATGTATCATGTTCTCGGCACTCTGAAAGAAATTCTACAACATACATGAACATGGAAATTGAATAGGTAAATCAGCAAAGTCCCCAATCTTCTCACATTGATCAAACAAGCCAAAATAAACACCATCATACAACTTTACACCACCCCATGCAGACCCACTCAAAGAGTGGGATCTACAAACCAAAAGTTTACATCAACACTATCCAAACAAACAATAAAGAGCCAGAAACCATCTAAGAAGCATTAAGAAATCCAGTGTGGTTTAAAGCAATGTTAGAAGAAATAGAAGCGCTGTAGAGAAATCAAACATGGGATTTGGTTCCTTACAACAAAAACATGCATGTGTTAATGAACAAGTGGGTCTACAAAGTCAAGAGAAATGTTGATGGATCACTTAACAGATTTAAGGCCAGACTTGTGGCAAAAGGGTATCATCAAACACCGGGAATTAATTTTTCAGACACTTTCAGACATATAATCAAGCCTTCTACTCTGAAAATTATTTTCACTCTTGTAATAACATACAATTGGAAGATCAGACAAGTAGATATCAACAATGATTTCCTCAATGGAGAATTAAATGAGGTTGTCTACATGCATCAACCTGAAGGCTTCGAAGATGAAAAGAATTTCTCGCATGTATGCAAACTAAAGAAAGCGTTGTATGGGTTAAAACAAGCATCTAGAGCCTGGTTTCAGAAATTGAAAAGTTGTCTAATTGAGTGGGGGTTCAAAAGTTCAAGGTCTGATGTCTCCTTATTCTTCTACAAGAATAAAGAAACAATCATTCTATTGTTAATCTACGTAGATGACATCTTGATAAGTGGAAATAATCAGAACATCATTTATCAGACAGTGCACAAATTAAATTCAGTGTTTGCACTTTAAGATTTGGGAGAAGTAAATCACTTTCTTGGATTTGAAGTTCATCGAGATCAAACAGGCATTTACCTAACACAAAAATAGTACATAGAAGATTTGTTGAAAAAAAGTGGAATGTATACTTGTAAATCATATCCTACCCCATTTCAACCAGTTTGAAACTCACAGCTACAGAAGGCGATCATTTCGAAGATCCTTCAATGTATAGGAGTATCATAGGAGGGCTGCAATTCTTGACACACACAAGACTAGAAATCTACTATACAGTCGACAAACTTAGTCAATACTAGAAAAGTCCAACAAAAAGTCATTGGTTAGCATGCAAATGAGTATTAAGATACCTGAAATTGTCTTTGACACTTAGAGTGCACTTCAAACCTTCTCAAACTCCTCTCAAGCTTCAAGCATTTAGTGATTCAGATTGGGGAGGATGCTTGGATGACAGAAAATCCACTAGTGGCTATTGTGGATACCTGGGAGAAAACATGGTTTATTGGTCAGCAAAGAAACAATCCGTGGTAGCAAGATCTAGTACGGAAGCAGAATACAAAGCTTTAACACGAGCAACCTTCGAAGTAATGTGGACCACTTATCTGCTGGGAGAAATCGGAATCAACTTGATGAACACAACACCAATACTTTGGTGTGATAACAGAAGTGCTCAACGCTTGGCACAAAATCCAATTTTTCACTCTCGAACTAAGCACTTTGAGTTAGACCTGCACTTTATCAGAGACAAAGTTTAAGAAGGAGTATTGGATGTTTGTTTTGTCTCATCAGAAGATCAGCTAGCTGATCTATTCACAAAACCTTTAACCATTACACGATTCAATTACCTGATATCCAAACTCAGTCTCGTAAATAATCCTTACCTTCGTTTGAGTGGGGGTGTTGAAGATGTTCATGAAATGCAGAAGATTACCTCAAGCAACAGAGGTTCTGGTTCCAACCCAAAATGTTACTCATCTAGACTCGGGCTTGGGTTGGAAACAGAACCAAAACCAAAACCAAGACAACCCATATCATTTCCAGTCCAACAAAACTAATGAAATCATTTCCAGCCATATCAACTTGTCAAGAAGAAACAAGGTGCACTACTCAAGGATTGAATGTTATTCAATCAATCAAATGAACTCACCTCACAACGTCAATCAATGTCACAGCATGCATATATCGAGATCAGTCAACAATCATTAAGAGAGTTCTATCCTTTGTATAAATAAAATCATGTATTCAGTGAACAATGGAGAGAGTCATATCTATATGTATAAATGTAACAGTTTTGTGCAATAAATTAATGAGACAGAAAAACTACTTTCTGAGTTCTCTACTTTCCTCTTTTAAAATTTCACACACTTAGCTTGATTTACGTGAAGTCCAAAATATGGTACCAGAAAAACACTAATAAATACTTGATTTTCATTCTCGACTCACTTAATTCAAGCACCTGACAGATCTCCCAAAAAATCATAAATCACACAATAATGCTCCGAATTTATCACGGTCAAGGACTATAGTAGTAAAATTATATAAGATGATGACTTATCAATATGATTTTATTCTGAAACTTGTGACAATGCAGTATAGAGATATAGCGAAAATAATTTTCAAAACTAAAATTTATGTATTTTTTTTAGAGTGAGTTATGTATTCTAAATATTATTAATCACTTTTAATAATTAATTATAATAACAATAAAATTAGAATGAAATACGTTTTATTAAAGCAAAGCAATTAAAAATTACTAAATTATATTTTTGATAAAAAATTATAAATATGTAATTTAGAAATTATTATTATATAAAAAAAAAATTTATCAAAATTTTTAATTTAAAAAATATATATTTATTTGATTAAATTTATAATTGATTTTTAATTTTTTAAAAAATTATTTTACATTATATTTTGATACCCGTTAAGTGAGTTTTTTATTTTTATTTTTGTCAAAATACAGTATTTTTAAAAAAAGAACTATCAATTTGTTAAAATAATTTTTACATATTTATTTATTATTAAAAAAAATCAAACAATCCGCAGCAATTAATATATATTAAAATAATTATTATTTTATTTTATGAAGAGATAATTTTTAAAGATAAAATAAATTACTCCAGATTCGATTTAGCCGGGATAGGAAATTTTGGTTAAGGGAAGCCATTGTTGTGAAGAGAGGACCACTCTACACCATGAAGCTTGGTCCACCTCATGCCTCACGCGTGATTGTGGGGCCATCCTTTAATTATTGATTATTCTTTTAATTAATCTACTTTAAGTACATCTTATTGATGTCTAACACATGCATTACCATACACTGCCACCTAACCACACTCACTCCAGCCCATTGGTATTTTCTTTTTTCAATCAATTGAGTGATCCATGATTAAATCGTGTATATTTATTGATTTGCTTATTTTGAAACACCACTCCTTCACATCTAAATTTGTAATAATAATCCTACACTTATGTTATCCTCGGGTGATACTGTAATTATTGCTAGAAAATTATAATATTTTTTTAAATTATAAATTTATTTTATAGTCCAATAAAAAAAACTTCACATTTATAATTTATATTTTTAACTTTTTTTAAAAATATTTTTCATAAAATTTAAGGTTTACTAAATAATGGTTAATGAAATTAAAAAAAGTAAAATTGAACAAAATAACATTTTATAATAATTTTAATTATTGTTAAATTTTTAAGTGAAATTAATTTTAATATTTCTATATATATATATATATATAAATTTTTAGTAAATTAATTAAAAGAATTTTTTTAAATATTATATTAAATTAAAAATATTAAAGGGAATATTTATTGGTCATTATTTTTATAATAAAAAAGTTAAATAATAATTTTAATAAAATTTTATTTTTATTATAAAAATATTAGTAATTATTTTTAAAAAATTCCATATGATTCCTAATTAAAAATTAATATAATAAATAAATAAAATAAAATATTTATAAATTTAAAAAACATATCCAAATATTATCTTTATTAACTTTTTAAAATTCTAAATACCTAAATTAAAAAAAACGGTTGTTGACATGTACATGAATTATTGAGCAAAAACACTAAAATATTTTAACAAAATAGTTCATGTGAGAAATAATTTAAATCAATTATATTATTTAAATTATTTTCAAAATTTATATTTTATATGGTGTAGAGTATGGTTTAATAGATAAATGAACCACATTTTCAATAAATTTTATATTTAATTTATTAATTTATTAAATTAAATAATTTTGTTTTTAATTTATTCTTAAATATAATTAAATAATTATAAAGAATATATATTTTTTTTGGTGTTCCTCCATTTTTACTTTTATAAAAAAAATGATGGTATCTCTAATAATAGGTGACAAATACATTTTTTTTAAAAAAATTTGTCTAATTAAAAATTTAAATAATATTGATAATAAATTTTAAAACAGTTTAATTAAAATTTGATTTTTAAACGAACAAATCAAAATAAACCCATAACATTATAAATAAAAATATTTTGATCATTAATATTTTTAAAATTTTAATATATAACTAATATGATGTGCTTCTCCTAACATAAATTATTTATTTATTAAGGTGATCGTTGATTGCTTTTAAGACATTATGATTCAAATTTTTGTGATGGTTATGTAGCTAGTAGAAGTATGAATAATCCATCTGATAATAGGTAGTTAATTCACGAGATTAAAAAAAAAAAAAAATGCTCTGCCTAAGTTATGAAATTAGATAGTTTATTCAGTTACCCAGCCAATCAAAATAATTCATGGATCTCTCCAGTTCATTTCCAGACTAAAATTTATAACAAAGCAAAATGTAATATTAATATAAAATTAAAAAAAAAAAATAAATTGTCGTGGAAAATCAAGGACAATACATTTTATTATTTTTTATACTATGTTTCTTTCTTTTACGATGACAATGAAGACAGAAACTCGAAATTCCAGACAATGATTTTTATCGTTATCTTTGGTAAAACTATACATTCTATTATTCCTTCACATAGTAGACAATAAACACATATGGCACACACAAGATTTAATTTGAACCGTCCATGTGCATTGAGTTACACAGAAAACTTGTCTTGTAACTCTGACAACATATCTGAAACATCCAAAAACAACAAAATTTCATATTAACATAGTATGTTTTTATGTGGAAAAGATAATGATATAATATGTATATATAAATAAATAAAATAAATTACATATTTAAATTTCACAGTGCTACTACTACTAGTTATTCAATAAGTTGGACCCAGCCTTAGATTTTGCATGAGATTAATAAGTTAGGTGTACCATCTCAATCATCAAATCTGCATACTAATATTGACCAGAGTCCACATGGTAAGTATGGTGGGACGATATACACTAGATCATAAAAGAAATTAAAGAAAAATGAGAGGCGTTGATTCCGCCAATAATTGTGGTTAAGATCCAGCGTTGACCAGATAGTTTGACCATAAAACTATTCATGTTATGTTATGTGTTCTATTTATTCTACTACAGCTGGAAATACTAATAGTACGAGGACAAGAAGGTAAATAAAAATTGATGATTAGATTCCATTATTCCTTATGTTCCTCATATGCCAAAGAGAAAAAAAGATTGGTTGCAGGTCTAAAACAAATTAAACTAATAATGAATGATGACATATTAGGTGCTACAGATTTCACAGTACCTTTAATGAGTTGTCAAATCAGGAACGTACATTTGTCAAATTGATGTGAGTCAAGAATGGGAGATTTGGTGGGGTCCAAATTGGTGGGTGTTCATGGAGGGTGATGGAGGTGTAGGTGCAGGATTATGAGTGTATTTGTTTTTGTTTTATTTTTTTCTCTCAAAAGAAACGAAGGGTGGGTTAGTTGGCACTGAGAAATATGAGTGTGTAACAGCTGTTACTATAGGTTGGCAAATGTGTCAGTAAAAAAAAATATATATAAAAAAATAAATAAAAAGAAGGAAGAAGTAAGCTTGGTGTTGAAGAGAAGAACATATTGAATGTGAGAGAGAGAGAGTATATTGTAATAATAGATTTACAGAAAGTAAAGTAAAGAGATTAGGTTCTGTAATAATTTAGCAAACAAGGGGCAGTTGGCAGTAGTAGTTAGTATGTCTTTTAAAATCATACATGTCACCAGTTAGCTTGGGCAGGTAAGCAAGCAAGCAAAGACTTCACTTTCTTTAGCTTCTCTCTTCTCTCTCTCTCACTGAAGCACACATTTTTAATAAAATCACCAGATTATACTTTTCTTTCTCTTTGAGAGAGGTGTTTGTGGAGCTCTAGAGTGTGTCATGTGATGTATAAAAGTTGGAATTTGATGCTTCCTTGTTGATTAGTGAAGAAGGGGTTTTTGTTGTCAAATTTAAGCAGCAAGCATTTGATGCTCCTTGAGGTACTCCTGCTATCAAAATACCCACTTCAGGGGACATAAATTAAAACTCTTGATTACATCCCTCATTTCTGTTTTCGCATAATTCAACTGGAATTTGATGCCTTTTAGCCTTTTTTAGGTACCCATCTCGGAATATCTTGAAAGGGTTTCTTCTACTTCCCTTTTTTATCAATCTTTTAGGTCTTGATTCAAAACTTGAACAACCGGTCATTTCCTTTTTAGTACTATTTTGTCTCTCAGCTTCGCTTCGCTTCACTTTTTGCATCTCCGTTGCTTCAAGCATTAGATTGGTTTTTCCTTCCTTTGAATTGATTGAGGAGACCTTCTCTTCTCCAGCCTTCCTGCATTAATCAAATCAGTCAAATTGTTGTTCATTTCAGTGGAAAAAAGGGAAATTGAGAGAGGAAGAAAAGGGAATCTGCTTTCTTTTCCTTTTCTTTTCAAGTCTGATGAGCTGTTATTTAGCTAATTGCAATGGTTTGTCTATGTCCACTTTATGCTCTGTGAAAGGTTTCACTTTCCTGTCTGTGTGATCCATTTCTATATTTTAGTTTGCATATCTAGTAGACTTGTTCCTAGGGTTTAATTAGCTGGTGCTTATTAGATATTATGCCTGGTAGATTGGATTTCCTCTTTTACTTTGTGTCTGGGATTCTGCTGTTACAATGACTTCTTTCTTTTGCTTTAACACCCTATAAAGCTGCCAAGGTTACTTGTTCCTTGTTGAGTCCTGCAAGATATCGCCATACCTAATTTTGGTCAAAGCCCACCTTGCCTTTTTCTTGGATACTAATTTTTTTTTCCTTGCTTATTTGATAATCCATTATTTCTAATTCTGATCTTGGCCAATTGTGTTCAGTAGGGGTTTCCTTAGGTTTGTGAGTTTCTTAGAATTTGGGGATTTAGCCTTTTGAGACTAATAAAAAATGAGTGGTGGTGGTGGTGATAATACTGATGAGGCAATGTTTCAGCATAGAAATGAAGGTACAATAAATTGTCTATCTTCAGGGATGAACACAAATCCAATGTCTCAAAAAGTCACTGGGATGACAATGAGCTCAGTTTCCATGTATAAGTCTTCAAGTGGTGGTGGTGGAGGAGGAGGAGAGCATCATTTCTTTGGTTCTGGTTGGGATCCAATTGTTTCTTTGAGTCAAAATGATAACTATGGAGTTTCATCAATCGTTTCCCATAGTGAATTTACCACTGCTCCTTATCCAGTTGTGATGGAAAATCAGGGAATTAGTGGCACATCCCACTTGGCTCAGTACCCTCCTGACTCAGGATTTGCCGAGCTAATGCCCAAGATCCCTTGTTTTGGAAGTGGGAATTTTACAGAAATGGTTGGTTCATATGGCATACAGGAGAGCGTCCAAACAGCTGCTAACAAGGAGATTGGCAATGAAAGGACTTCAAGGAATGGTCCACCGCCTTATGAGGACCGACTAATGCCAGAAGAGGGAGATGCTGGAGCCTCACCCAACAGGAAGAGAAGAAAACAGGCTAATGAGTCAAATTCTCCTTTTAATCCTAACAAGGTAACATAGGTCTGATGCTCATTGTAGGAATTGGATTTGGAAAGATCACAATGGCTTATGATTTGTTGTTTGTATGTTGTAGAATGCTCAAGAGGAGCTTCTGAAGGATCCTTCTGGAGATAGTTCCAGTGAGAAGAAACCAAAGTCTGAACAAAACACACCCACAAATATTCGCGGCAAACAAACTGGCAAACAGGCGAAAGAAAGTTCTCAGAGTGGAGAGGCACCTAAAGAATATATTCATGTAAGAGCCAAAAGAGGCCAAGCAACTAATAGTCACAGCCTTGCTGAAAGGGTATTTGCTCTCTTCTCTATAAAACTAAATGCAGTAATATCATGTGTTGTATCCGACTTTTGAATGTAAGTGTGATGTCCCTGCAGGTTAGAAGGGAAAAAATCAGTGAACGAATGAGATTGCTGCAAGAACTTGTTCCAGGGTGCAATAAGGTAAATATGATGCTGGAACCCATCTGTTATTTCTGTTGCTATCAAATGATTGCTAACTTGGTTGTTGGTCATTAGATCACTGGTAAAGCTGTCATGCTCGATGAAATTATCAACTATGTTCAATCACTGCAACAGCAAGTCGAGGTATGGTTATTCACGGATTCATCTGTTTATAGCATTTCAGTCTCGGTGATGAAATTGATTTTGCACTATCTAGCATTCCAGTGTCTGATGATATTGATTTCTTAGTATATTTATCTTGATTTAGCACTTTAGGAGAGCTGTTTTTCAGAATCCATATTTATTTATATCTTAATGATCAAATCTACTGATAGTCATGGATCATTGATGGTACTTCTTACATTGAATTCATACTATGATGGATGTTATGCAGATTTGTTCTTTGTATGAAATTACTTGACTTGATATTGAGTTTGTACAGTCTTGAGGCTGTGGTAGTGGTGAATTGAAATATATCATATTTAACATTTGGATGATCAAATATTTGATGTAGTGGGTTTGTTGTATTTGCTTCGCTGTACAGTTTCTCTCAATGAAGCTAGCTACTGTCAACCCAGAGCTGAACATTGATATAGAAAGAATACTATCCAAGGATGTAAGTGCTAATCTGAGTGCCCCAATCCAACTATTTCTTTTTCGAATTCTATGTCAGGGTTGTGATACCAATTCGATCGTCATTTTATCCTTGTAGATTCTCCATTCACGCAATCCAAGTGTGCCAATTCTTGGTTTCAGTCATGGATTGAACTCCTCTCAACCATTCCCCAACAGTATATTGCAAGGAACCATGCCAAGCATCAATAGTACTAGTAATCCACAGTTTCCTCCTTTGTCTCAGGTATAAGAAGATTTTTGTATCTTTTTAAAAGGAACAATGTATTGTCAATAGTATTTATACATGGCATTGTTTTTTTCTTATAAAACAGAGCTTATTAGACCATGAACTTCAAAGTCTTTACCAAATGGGATTTGACTCCAATTCAGCTGTAGACAATTTGGGATCAAATGGTAATAGCGAAAAAATTCAGTAATCAAATACACCACTAGATTATCATTCATTTTCCTTACCACAGCATTTACTCCTTTTAGCAGGCCGGTTGAAGCCTGAGCTATGAAATGTGTTGCATGATGGAAGAGTCTCCAGTCCTGCTAACAAAGAATCAGAAAGTTGCAAATTTGACTGCAAATTTAACCCATTTAGAAAAGAGAAAAAAACAAAAGAAAAACGAAATGAAAAATCTGTTGTATAGGTTCTGGTCTCCTAACGGTTCTTCAAACTTTTAGCAGAAGAAGATGACTTTGTAGAATCACATATGAATTCTTTGTATATTTAAAACACAAGTGAGAGTTGAACTAGTCATGATTTGAATTTGTATTGGTATTGTAGATTAGAGGAAGGCATTTGTGTGAAGTGAAGCTGTGGAAGGTTTTCTAGAAACTATCCTTGAAAGGATAAGTGTTTTATAGATTATATTGAGAATTTGTGTGGGTGATATCATATAATCTTTTGATGTTGTCTGTGCATTATTCTGAAGGCAAAGACTTTGTTCCAATTTTTTGTTAATAAAGTTTTGACGTGTTTCTGCATCTTGCTGTTAACTCAAATATTTGTTTACAAAACCAAAGGGATCTGTACATGTTCCTGGGGATGAGATGGGTAACACAAGTTATTTTCTAAGGCCAGTAGGAAATATATAAATAATGTCTCTCTTTCTTTCTCTTTCTTTTTCCTTTTTTTTTTTTCCTTTTTTTTTTCTTCTTTTTTTTTCAATGTGATGTAGAATTTCTACAATTACTTGCGCACGTTATTTTTCTTCTGGAAGGACTCTTAGTTAAGCGTGTTTGATCTAGAGTAATTTTGAAATGGATGACCATCTATCAAATTTGTTGGAAAAACATATGAATGAGAACAAAGCATATCGGAAAGCGTAATGGGTGTAATGGGTGAACTGTGTGACTAGTGGTCAGCCTTAAAACCGGGCTACCCAATGGACTTGGGCCACCTAAGGGCAGGGGCTGGACGATATAAATCCAATAAAGTAATATAAATAACAGAAGCTAATTTTTACGTGGAAAATCTCATCCAAGTAAAAATGATGGGGCATTCCACTATGATAAAAAATAGAGATTACACAATGTTCTAACACTAAAAAGGAACTAACAATAGCAGCAATTCTAGTAACACTCAGATTAGGATCTAGTAACAAAACAAAGAAAACAAAGCAAACCAAACACCCATATTCTGATGATTCTCTCTCTACAAATCTCCATGGTTAAGAATTAACTCCAATATATCATCGATAGGGTTAAAGCCGAAAATTCGATTTTTAGTTAACCGAACTTTAAATTTGAATAACCGAATACCGAACCGAAATTAAAACGGTTAATTGAAAACCGAAATCGAACTTTTGCGGTTAACTAAATTATTAAATAAAAACCGAATAATTAAACGAGAAGTTACATTTTCTTCAAAATAATTAAAATTTTTGAATAAATTTTAAAATACAACATCAAATTTTTCTATAAATTAACCGTAAACCAAATATATTGACCATATATCTATTTCTTAAAAACAAATAATTTTTTTTTCAATAAATTTTAAGATAAAATCCTTAAAACTATAATTTTCAATTAAAAATTCGGTTTTCGGTTAACCGAACCGAACCAATCTAATTGAAATATATTTTCGGTTAACCGAACCAAAAATTTGTTCAGCTATCAATTCGTCGGTAAAAACTAAAAACTGTTGTCTCCTAATCATCGACAACATATCTAAAATTCAGCCCTATCCAACGACTGACAAAAGAGAAGCCCCTTTAAATTGGATTGCTCAATGTTATGACGAGAATCCCACCGTTTCACTTTTGACAGTATAACTTCTTATTAAAAACTCTGATCGACGATCCCAACGGTCAACATTTAGAAAAAAAGTATCCATTATGAATTATCCCAACTTGAGCATAATCTAACGGTCGGTTTAGGAAGCGTTGTAGAAGAACAGTTGGTTTTCTTCTTTTCTCTCAACTCAATTTTCTCTTCTTTCGGTGCCTGCTTTCACTGTATTCTTTGATAACAATAAAACCTAAAATCCTCGGATTTTATATTAGGACTCCTAAGACCTATGGCTCTCACACATAAGAGAAAATCCAACTCAACAAATTTCCCCCCTTCCCTATTACGTAGAGAGGACTTGTCATTCCAACGATCTCCTTATAAATTTTGAACATCTTTTCATATTTAGCTTTCGAAGCCTCAATATTAAACTTGTGAATATACACGTAAGTCGGAAAATGCTACCGGATGACTACAAATAATCTTTGGCCGGTGTAATTGATAATATCTTGATTTCTTTAGTTTTTTTTTCTTTTAATTTAAAACGATAAATATTTTATTAATTTAAATTTTAATGTGTTAACACGTAGCTTTTCAGCAAAATTTTTCATTTAATTTTAACGTGTGGCACTGTATTTGAAGAAAACCACGGACTCCTTCCGAAAACATCCATCTGTACAAATTTTGAAATAGTCTATACTAAAACTTAAACTTAAACTTTAAAATAATAATAATAATAATAAAACTCATTTGTAAAAAAATCCTAATTTATACCGCATCCAATTCAATTTAATTAGCGGTGCGGAGAGAAATAAAAATTACAAAACAATTATCATTTGAAAATTTGAAAATGCAATTTGCATATTAAATGTGACTAATTTATTTTTTTTGTCTCTTCATTTTTAGGAAGGAGGAAGATATATAAAAATATTTTAAAAAATAAATAGATCAATAACGAGGATTATTGATTCATTTTATATAGATTTCTTAATAAGCATAATAATGCTCAGAAATCTGTGTAATGAAAACACATTCCAAGATTGAAGATTTGATAGCACCATTGGTATATCGTGCAATCACGGTTTTTACATGTTTCATATTTTTAAATTAGGGAACAGGCCCGCGTAAAGGCATTTATTTTATTTTATTTTTTTAAAATTAAATTTTTTGTTTTATATATTTTTATATATTAAATAGAAATATACGTCAAATTTCATGTATAACATAATTAGAATAATGCAATTTATGTAATATATAATTTCATATTAAATAACTACCATACTTAAGATGAAGTATTTGATTTGATTTTAATTTTTTAGTTTAGTACCATAAAAATATAATATATATTTTTTAATATATAGAGAAATCCGAAGTGATTGAGCACTTTTTTAGTGAAGTGAAATTCAATATCAAGTTCCAACTTTCCTCTTAAATATATATTTTTTTGTTAATATATAGAGAAATCCGAAGTGATGGAGCACCTTCTTAATCAAGTGAAATTCAATATCAAGTTCCAACTTTCCTCTTAAATAAATTTTAAAAATATCATCAATTAAAAGCGGTAGAAATTGGACTGCAGATGAAGTTGATTCCAATTCATTACTATATTTTAGATAACAATTATATGTTTATCATCGCTCTATTTTGGAAAAAGAATTTTAGAAAAAAAAATTGTGTATTAAATTTTACCGGATAAAAATTTTTTTTTTTTCTAGTGTTATATTTTCTTTTTGTGTTTATTTATTTTAATTATGAAAAAGAATATATCTTTCTCATTATCTTATTTTAATTATGTATAAATAAACAAATATAAGTTGGAAAAGCACCTTTGTGTGTTTTTTATAAAAAAAGTTTTAAATTAATTAATATGGTTTATAATAGTTGTAGTGTTTTTAATTTATTTTATTAAAAATAAAATAATAAAGCTATGGACTATAATAATTATATCTATAATTTTTAGTAATATAGTTTAGAGAACTCGAAAAATCTTGATATTTCTCTATTTTGGATTCTCACCAACCTGTGGTGCCAAATAAACCACAGTCAAATATTAGGCTAAGAATGCTTGAGAAAATAGCTTAAAAGCTTACAAAGATGATCTCACAGAGTTTCTGTTCTAATGAAAATTAAAAATCAGATCCTTTTACAGTCATCTCTACCTCCTATTTATAGGAGGTATTTGGGTCCTATTTTTATTTGGATTGGGACTCCTTATTCTCCTTGAATTCGGTCTCCTTTTCGGACTTAGTCTTTTATTGGGCATGACTTCCCTTTTTGGGCTTGATCTCCTTCTAGGGCTTGGTTTCCTTCTACGACTTGGTTTTCTTCTAGGGCTTGGTTTCCTTCCTCGACTGGATTCCCTCTTTGGACTTGGTTTCCTCCTTAGACTTGGGCTTGTTGCTGCTATCCGGATCTGTATTAGGTTATTCTGCCGCAGGGTTTACTTGGGTGTGTTCGGCCGCAAGTTTAATAAGTCCATTTCGGCCGAAGGGGCATTGGTCTTC
This sequence comes from Cardiospermum halicacabum, assembly GCA_031304145.1. NCBI lineage: Eukaryota > Viridiplantae > Streptophyta > Magnoliopsida > Sapindales > Sapindaceae > Cardiospermum > Cardiospermum halicacabum. The sequence goes on along the minus strand of CM062394.1, from coordinate 7,618,994 downwards.
TTCGGCCGAAGGTTTTAGCTGTGTTTATGACTTAGGTTTATTTTCCAATTTGTTGAGGGTCCGCAAATTTCTGAGACCGTAAGTTATTTTCCCACCACAGTAATCCCCCTATTGCCATTACTTGGCTCTTTCAAGTGTGGCAATAAGTTGGTGGCATATTTCGGTCGAAGAGGCCTCCCTTCGTTAGGGTCCTTTCGGCTGAGAGGTTGCATTTTATGCTGGGTGTGTTGCCAGCTAGGATTCCACTAGTTAGCCAATTTCTCCTTTTGCTTTCCACATCAGCGTTTGCATATAAAATCTTTTTAATTTGACGACTCCTCGACTGCTGTACCCTAAAAGTGAAATCATTACCTTGTTATTTAAATGTTGGCTTCTCTTTCTCTCTCTATACTCTTCATCTTTTTGAATTCACATCACAGAGCCTCTCTCTCTAAGACAAAGCTCAGTCTCCATTATCCCTTCTAGTGAAGCTTTTGGTTCTGGTTCCAGCTCTTCTTCTTCGTATTCTTAAGGTTAGCTTCTGCTGTTTCATTTCTTTAGTTTTCCAGTCGTTTTGCTGCTTTAGTTTCGTCGTTTTTGGTTATGTTATTGTCTACTCTGTGGGTTTTCTTTATTTCGCCGTTGGGTTTGCCTTGATTTTCCGGTAGACTTCTGATTGGGTTTGGTTCCTGGTTAGGTTTTCAACCGATTGTCTTCTACTAACTGGGCTTTGGTAGTCTTTCCGCATTCTTATTTATTTTTTGTTTTTTCTAGATTATTTTAATTTCTGTGTACACGTGTCTGTGCTTCCATGCTGCTATCTTTTGTGCGTTTCTGAGTTAATATTGCCCTAACTTCGGTCGAAGACCATTAACCTGCTTTTTTCGGTCGAGTGTAGATGTCGTCTTCTAACTCCTTGGATACGTCCACTTTTGCCGGTCTCACTTGTGATTTTTCGGCCGAAGAAGATAGTGCAGACTTTTTCTATTCTTACTTTATTAAGCGTGAGAATCCGGACACTGGTAGGTTCGTCTTGAACGCCCGTCCCCATGGAAAGATACTGATCCTGGGTTTTAAGTCTAATGAGCGCTGTTGGAAAGACAAGTATTTTTTTGTTACGGGCGTTACTCGATTGGGCAAGGGTCCAGGATATCCTTTGTGCTGGAAGGATTCATGTAGCTTTTCTGACATAGCTTGTTTTGTAATTTAATTCGGCCGACCATGCTGACTTATCCTGTTATGTTTGCAGCCGAGCACAGTGCCAACAATTACAAGTCGTCACCTCGGGCGCGTGCTAGAAGTGAGGTCATACTCGCGATCCCTGCTAGCAAACGCGGCCACAAGAAGTTGTTGCACGAGCTTCGTGTCAGCCGTCTTTGGGCATTCACTAGGACGAGTAAGTGGATTCTGGTTTTCTTTATTAGTTTTCCAAGTGTTTTCGTGCGGTCGAACTAATGCGTTTTGGACTTACTTGCAGAAATCGCTGATTACGTAATGTCGAACCCGTCGGGTCAGTGGGCGCTTGCTATGCGCGCTATAATGCGTCAAATCCAGGCGGAGCAAGAAAATGCCTTTGCCTTTGGTCAAGGGAGCGTTTCGACCGAAGAGAGACAGGGGTCTTCGGCCGACAATGCTCGCTCAAGTCGGGCGCCGTCTGATGGAGAGGGTCCCCATGGTGTTGAAGGGGCGACTATGGCTGATGAGCAGCAGCCTTTGGTCGAAGAGGAGAGGAGACCTATTACTCCGATTGACAAGGAAAAGAGGCCAAGGGAGGAAGAGGAAGGAGAAGATGAGGAAGAGGAAGAGAAGCTTGTGCGCTCGCGGAGGCGGGTGAAGCACACTGGCAGGAAGCCCGCTTCTGGTGGGAGCAGCCTTTTCCTTGAATTTCCCGGCGATTCTTCCACTCGAAGGATTACAACGGGATGGTGAAGGCTGCCGATGGTTTTTTCTTTCCTCAAGATGAGGAGTGGTTGAACTCCTTGTCCTTCACCCAGTTCAACGAGATGGCCGTAGCGGGCTTGTATAGGGTAAGTTCCTGAAACTTCACCTTATGTTGATTTTTTTTTGCCAACTTATTTTTGACTGTTAGATTCTCTTTCAGGCGCGGTGGGGATGCGCCGCCATTTTTCGGCCGTTATGCGTGACCGTGGAGAGATGGAGGCGAGTGTCAGTAGGGCTTCGGCTGAGCTTAGGGCTGCCCAGGATGACTTGGGGAAGGTGACGGCTCAGTGCGTCGAGGCCGTTAGACGCTATGAGGCGTTGCAGGCCCATAACTTGGGTCTTGAGTCCTCTTGCAAGATGAAGGACGCTGAGCTCCACAGGCAGGCCAAGGAGATTGAAGAATTGAAGTCTTTCAAGTCTGCGGCCGAAGAGAAGATAAAGGACTTGGAGGGTAAAGTGGAGGTCCTGACTGAGGAGGCTGCTCAGGCCGAAGTCACCACTAGGGCCTTTGCCCTCGAACAAGTTATCAGGAGGTCATTGACTCCCGAGCTGGCAAAGACTGAGCTTGATGCCACGGCCGCGTTGCGAGATGACGCTGGTTTATGATTTCTCTTTTCTCTTTCCTTTTTGTAATACCTCGCTTTGGGTGTAATCTTTTATCAATCAATGAAAAGATATTTTGTTGCAATTTTCCCTGTGCTTTTTACCTTTTCTTTTTGATCGGGGAACCAATCCCCCATTTAATGTTTAACTTGACTTTTCGGGGTCCTTTGGCGAAGTGCCTTCGCCCGAGACCCTCTGGATTTACCAGAGGCTTGCTCTCTGGTGATTTTTTGGGTTGCCTTTTAGCAATGTGTCTTGACCCGAGACCTTCTGGATTTACCAGAGGCTTGCCCTTTGGCAATTTTTTCGGGTTGCCCTTTGGTAATGTGTCTTCGTCGAGTTGCCCTTTGGCAATGTGTCTTGGCCCGAGACCTTGTGGATTTACCAGAGGTTTGCCCTTTGGCAATTTTTTTTGGTTGCCCTTTGGCAATGTGTCTTCGCCCGAGACCTTTTGGATTTACCAGAGGCTTGCCCTTTGACAATTTTTTCGGGTTACCCTTTGGCAATGTGTCTTGGCCCGAGACCTTCTGGATTTACTAGAGGCTTTCCCTTTGGCAATTTTTTTTTGGGTTGCCCTTTGGCAATGTGTCTTCGCCCGAGACCTTCTGGATTTACCAGAGGCTTGCCCTTTGGCAATTTTTTCGGGTTGCCCTTTGGCAATGTGTCTTGGCCCGAGACCTTCTGGATTTACCAGAGGCTTTCCCTTTGGCAATTTTTTCGGGTTGCCCTTTGGCAATGTGTCTTGGCCCGAGACCTTCTGGATTTACCAGAGGCTTTCCCTTTGGCAATTTTTTCGGGTTGCCCTTTGGCAATGTGTCTTGGCCCGAGACATTCTGGATTTACCAGAGGCTTGCCCTTTGGCAATTTTTTTTTGGGTTGCCCTTTGGCAATGTGTCTTCGCCCAAGACCTTCTGGATTTACCAGAGGCTTGCCCTTTGGCAATTTTTTCGGGTTGCCCTTTGGCAATGTGCGAGATATTAAGAAGAGTAGTAGATGAGATAAATAGCTTTGTTTTATTGCTTTAAGGTGGGGCCTCGTTAAAAATGCTTTTTGGGGAAAAGAGTGCCCGTTATTACAGTTATGGTGCTATATTTTAAATTGGTACCTTTTGAGATGGTGTATGTTCCAGCTATGTTCTATCTCTATCCCTTCTTTGGTGAGCAGCTTGTAGGACCCTTTTCCGGATGCTCGCTCCACTTGGTATGGTCCTTCCCAGCTCTCGGCCAATTTTCCATGGGCTTGGTTTCTCGTGTTCTGGAACACTCTTCTTGGTACCCAATCTTTGGGTTGGAAGGCTCGGGCCTTGACTTTTTTGTTGTACTGCCTTGCTATCCCCATTTGGTATTCAGCTATTCTCCGTTGTGCGCTCTCTCTTTTTTCGTCCGTAGTATCTCTTTCGAAGGCTAAGACATGTTCATTGGCTCATCCATTTAGCCTTTCTTGCGGCGATAGGATCTCTGTTGGGAGTACTGCTTCTGTTCCGTAGACCATCGAGAAGAGGGTTTGCAGTGTTGAAGTTCTAGGGGTTGTTCTGAATGCCCAGAGGACTTCGGGAAGGGCTTTGGGCCACAATCCTTTGGCCCCTTCCAATTTTTTCTTGAGGGAATCTACCACCGCTTTGTTGGATGCTTCGGCTTGACCGTTAGCTTGGGGGTATCTCGGGGTTGAGTATGTGAGTTTTATGTTTAACTAGTTGCAAAAGTCTTTCAGAGTTTGCGATATGAACTGGGGACCGTTGTCGGTAATGATTTCTCGTGGTATGCCGAATCTGCAGACGACGTGTTTCCAGATGAATTTCTGCACTTCTTGCTTTCTGACACTTTCTAGCGCTTCAGCTTCTATCCACTTTGTGAAGTAATCAGTTACCATTAGTATGTACCTTTTTTGACCCTGTGTGGATATCGGGAAAGGCCCGATGATGTCCATCCCCCATTTGTCGAACGGCCATGGAGAGGTGATGCTGTGTAGATTTCCGGTGGGGAGGTTGGAGTAGTTGGCGTGTCTTTGGCATTTATCGCATTTCTTTACAAGCTCGGCTGCATCTGTCTTCATGGTTGGCCAGTAATACCCGGCTCTATGTGCTCTGAATGCCAGGCTCCTGCCTCCGGAGTGGTTCCTGGCTGATCCTTCATGGAGCTCTTTCAATACCAGCTCAGCCTCAGAGAAGGAGATGCAGTTTAGGATGATGCAAAATCTGGCAGCCTGGGCTCGTAGCTTTCTTGCCTCTACTTTGTCTTCTGGTACTTGACCATGATTGATGTAGCTGATGATGGGGGCTCTCCAGTCGCTCTGTTCTATGGCCAAGGTTTCTTCGTACTCGATGGCCGCTTTGGGAAGGAAGGCGTATATAATTGGCCCCGTTGGCTGGTCTTTTTGCATTGAGGCCCCGAGGTTCGCCATAGCATCGGCCCTCTCGTTTTCTTCCCTTGGGATCTGCTTTATTGCGGCCCTTTGGAAGTGTTTCATAAGCTCTTTGGCTATCTTCAGGTACTTGGCCATTTTCTCATTTCGGACCTGGTATGTGTCGTTTATTTGATTAAACACCAACTGGGAGTCGCATTCGATCGTTAAATTGTGCGCTCCACTTTCTTTCGCCACCTTTAACCCTGCAATCAGGGCCTCGTATTCGGCCTCGTTGTTGGTGGCTGGAAATTCACATCGGATTGCTTGGAGTATTGGGGGCAAATTCGGGGGCCGGAGACATACACCCAGGCCGCTGCCGCTTTGCCTGCTGGCTTCGTCCACTTTTAGCACCCATTCTTCGGTTGTAGAAGTTATTAGCTGATTTACTTCGGCCTCGGTTACTTTAGTGGGCGGGTTTTCCTCGAAGTCTGCTAGAAAATCTGCGAGGGCATGGGACTTGATGGCTTTTTCCCTTCGAACGGTATGTCGTGTTCGCTGAGTTCTAGGGCCCACTTCATCGGTCCACTCAAACTCCTTGGATTTTTAAGGGCTTCAAAAAATGGCTGGAACTTTTCCGATGCCTTTAGGATGAACCTGGTTAGGGCCGCCAGTCTTCTAGTGAGCTTTTGTACGTCTTTCTTGTTCTGAGGTTCCGCTATGTTTAGGATCGGCTGGATTTGGTCTCGGTTGGCCTCAATCCCTTTCTTCGTTACTAGATACCCCAAGAATTTTCCCGCTTTGACCCCGAACTGGCATTTGGTGGGGTTCAGCTTCATGTTGTACTTTTGGAGGGTTTCGAATGCCTGACTTAAATGGTGAACGTGCTGACTTGTTTGCTCTGACTTCACCAGCATATTGTCAATGTATACCTCTATAGTCTTCCACAGTTTGTCGGCGAACATTTTGTTCATGAGTCTTTGATAGGTGGAGCCCGCATTCTTCAGCCCGAAGGACATTACTTTGTAGCAATAGATGCCCCGCTCTATGATGAAGGCGGTTTTTTCTTTGTCGTCGGGCTGCATCAGTATCTGATTATAACCGGAGTATGCATCCATGAAGCTCAGCATCTCGTATCCCGCGGTCGCATCAATGGTGAGATCTAAGTGCGGTAGCGGGAAGGGGTCTTTCGGACATGCTTTGTTTAGATCGGTGAAGTCGATGCACACTCTCCATTTCCCATTCTTCTTTTTTACGACTACCACATTCGCGAGCCATTCGGGGTATTGGACCTCCCTGATTGACCTATTTGCAAGGAGTTTCTCCACTTCTTCATTGATGATCTCATTCCGTTCTTGGGCGAACCTTCTGCATTTTTTGTCTCACTGGTTTTGTCCCCTCTTTCACATTCAGTTTGTGGGTAATGATTGCTGCGTCGATTCCAGTCATGTCTGTGTGTGACCAGGCGAAGCAGTCCTGGTTGGCCCTAAGGAAGCCTATCAGCTCTTTTCTTTCTCTTCTCTCCAGCATGGCTCCGATTTGCACTGTCTTCCCCTCATCCAGTTATATTTCATCCACTTCGTGCTCGGCTAGCTCTAGAGGTGCCTTCGGCCGCGTCTGTGATTGCTATACTTCTGCCGCTTTTTGTTTCAAGCAGTTGGCATAGCATTCTTTGGACGCATTTTGTTCCCCTTTTATCTACTTGATCTCATGTGGAGTCGGAAATTTAATCAGCCGGTGGTACGTTAAGGGTATGGCTTTCATCCCATGGATCCAGGGCCTTCCTAGAATTACATTATAGGCCGAATTGGAGTTTATAACCAGAAAGGTGGTGTGGAGGTTTATTCCTTCTACGTATACCGGTAACTCGATTTCTCCGATGGTAGATGTGGCTTTTCCGTCAAAGCCTACGAGGGAGATAACCTTCCTGCGCATCATCCTTTCGTCCAGCTGCATGTTTCTGAACGTCTCCAGGAATAGGATATTGGCTGAGCTGCCGTTGTCGACTAGCACCCTCTTTACCGTTAGGTTCGCTATGAAGATTTTTATCACCAATGCGTCATGGTGAGGTGCATTTATTTCTCCGGCTTCTTTTTTGGTGAAGGTGATGGAGTAACGGTTGTTTGTATCCTCACTTCTGATGCTGTATATGCTCTGAATTTCCCTGAGCTTTCTTTTCGCGGCCGAGCTTGTTAATCACACTTTCTTCTGCATTTGCTATTGGGGTTGGGTTCACCCGTTGTCGGTTTTTGTCGGCTTCGGCCGCAATTTCCCGTCCTTTCTCAGTTAAGTATTCCCGCAGGTGCCCAGCTTTGATTAGCTCCGCTACTTCCCTTTTTAGGGTCCAGCACTCATCAGTATTGTGGTCGTGATCTCCATAGAATTGGCAGTATCGGGATATGTCCTTTCGCGCGGTGGGGTTTTTGGATTTTTCGGGCCACCTGACTTTGTCTCCTAAGGCTTTGAGTACCGTTAGGGCTTCCCTCGTGGATATGGTGAGAGGGTATGACAACAGCTCCTTCTCCCTACGTATGGGATCGGGGCCGGTGTAGTTTGGCTTGGAGGAGCTTCCGCGGCCGGAGTCCCTTTGGCTCCTTCTGTAATCTTCACTTCGGGCATTACCGGTAAAGTCGCTTCGCCCTCGAGAACTCGAGGAATTCTGTGGTCCTCTCTGATTCCTAGGTTGGAATTCCTCTTCTTATTCCATTACATCTTCTGCCCTTTCCAACACATCCTCGAATGTCCTGGGTTTTATCAGTTTGAGGCTTTCGTAAAATTTTGATGTCTTTACGAGCCCTTTTATGAAGGCTTTGATGGCACTTTTGTCCCTGCAGTCTGGGATGACCATCTTTGTTTGCTTGAATTTCCTTACATATTGCCTAAGGCTCTCATTGGCTCCCTGTTTCAGGTCATAGAGGTCATCCACATTTTTTTCTTTCCCTCGGCTATTGGAGATGTGATTGACGAACTTCGTGGCCAATGAGGAGAAAGATTTGATGCTTTTTTCGGGGAGGGCCGAATACCATCTTTGGGCGGTTCCAGTTAGGGTGGAACCGAAGGCTTTGCACATTATGGCCTCCAAATCTTCTTCAGGGATATTGCATGTCCTCATGCGAGTCTTGTAGTCAGCGATGTGATCTTCGAGATCTGTTGTTCCTTCATAAGGTTTCATACTAGGAATGGAAAACCTTTTCGGCATCTTTGTGTCTAGGATCCAGGATGTGAATGGGGTGTCGGAATAGCGTATCGTTGAAGAGCGTATAGTGACCCTTCTACCCGAAGTTCGCTGTACCAGATCTTTCAATTCTCTAATTTCACGATCGCGGAGTTTTTCGCGGCTTGTTTTGGACGATGTCGGCTTCCTCTGCTCGTCATCTGAGCTGCTTGAGCTGTTCCAGTCTAGAGTTTTGTGACTTTCCATTGACCCGTCGCTTTCTTCAGATCCTTTGTTGGAGCCTTCTTCAAAGTTGAGTCTCCTCTTGCGGAGGGGTGAATATCTCTGGCTTGATCACTTGGTTCTTCCCTTGGAGGAGGCTTTTCTGGATTCTGCTTCTTTTTTCCATAGTTCCTTCTCTTTTTCTGCTTTCTTGAGCATCTCTGTCATGATGGCGAGTTGTTCCTCTGGCGTCTTTGGAGTTTGGTCTTCTACGGTGACGGTGTTGGGATTTGCCGGTGCCATGTTTGACGAGAATGGAACGGGGTCAGGATAAGTCAGAAAATGGATTTTGTTCTCTCTAAGATCTTAGCCTTGTGTGTGAGGTTTCGTTGCCCCACGGTGGGCGCCAAACTGTGGTGCCAAATAAACCACAGCCAAATATTAGGCTAAGAATGCTTGAGAAAATAGCTTAAAAGCTTAGAAAGATGATCTCACAGAGTTTCGGTTCTAATGGAAATTAAAAATCAGATCCTTTTACAGTCATCTCTACCTCCTATTTATAGGAGGTATTTGGGTCATATTTCTATTTGGATTAGGACTCCTTATTCTCCTTGAATTCGGTCTCCTTTTCGGACTTAGTCTTTTATTGGGCTTGGTTTCCTTCTACGGCTTGGTTTTCTTCTAGGGCTTGGTTTCCTTCTTCGACTGGATTCCCACTTTGGACTTGGTTTCCTTCTTGGACTTGGGCTTGTTGGTGCTATCCGGATCTGTATTAGGTTCTTCGGCCGCAGGGTTTACTTGGGTGTGTTCGGCCGCAAGTTTAATAAGTCCATCTCGGCCGAAGGGGCATTGGTCTTCTTCGGCCGAAGGTTTTAACTGTGTTTATGACTTAGGTTTATTTTCCAATTTGTTAAGGGTCCGCAACTTTCTGAAACCGTAAGTTGTTTTCCCACCACACAACCTAAGTGGATAAATAAATAAATAGATAAAAAGCAAAAAGAAAATAAAAATGGAGCGAGATAATTAATGAATATATGGTATTATGTAAAGTACGTGCTTTGAGTAATTATACACTCATTTTTAAAATGTTAATTATAATTTAAATTTACCATTTTGTATTAAAGTTTATCAACAGTTTAATAATAAAATTTCAAAATTCAAATATACGTGTTTGACTTTTGTGATGGGATCAACTAATCTACGTGTTATAGTTAAAATAGTTATATATATATATATATAAATAAAAGGTACTCAACTAAAATAATTTTGATAAATTATTCATTAATATTATATTAATTTTATTTACATAGTTATTGAGTAATATTATGTAGCCTACTCATTATGTCTACTCTCTTAGTCTACTTTTATGTGTCAATATATGATTGGATATAAAATTTATAATAATTAATGTATTTATTTCTTCACCTAATCAACTATTGTTACATGAGAGTAGGTACGGAAAGTTGGCACAAATAGTACGGTATCAATCATTACTTACTCATAGTTATTATTCAGAGTTATAAAAATGTTATAACCATTTAATTTGATATTTTCATTATAATATATTCATATATTATTAAGATATTATTTATTTTTTTAATCAATTTTATTTATTCAAGTTAATTAAATACACAATTAAGTTAATTTACCCTTTTAATATCAATTAATTAGAACATTAATTAAAATCTTTTCAAATTTTTTAACTTTTCATTTCTTTTTAAAATTTATTTATTATTATTTACTATAAATGAATTAAAGTCACTTAATTGATTTTAACATTTCTTTTAATTCATTTCTTTTTAATTATTATTATTATTTCTTTTTAATTATTATTATTACTATAAACAGATTTTAACTTTTCATTTCTTTTAAAATGTTTAACCATTTAATTTGATATTTTCATTATAATATATTAATATATTATTAAGATATTATTTATTATATTTATTATTTTAATTAATGTTTCATATTCTCTTATCCACCTATTCAATTCTTAGTTAATTAAGAGTATTATTATTATTATTATTATTATTATTATTATTATTATTATTATTATAAATTTAAGAGTTACAAATATGTGACCGTGAATATTAATTAAATTATCAATACAATTGAAAAATATATAAATTTCTAATAAATTTATAGGTTTCCTTATATAAATGTAAGAAGAAAAATCACTATTAAATACTATAAATTAGAATTTGTAAATGATTTCAACCGCCATTCAATTTGAAAATTTAATAATTAATAAATATATACTTATTATATTATACTACTAACCTGTTGATTATTTTTTAATATCAATAGTTACAAATGTTTTTATAAATATTGAGCATTACTATAAAATATCTCAAAAATATTATTATTTGCCAATTATAAATTTTGGTGGGAAAATAACCATAAGGCATCATAGGCGAAGGTCAAAACAAGTAAAGGGAGTCAAAGTCCATAACCATGCTCGGCCGAAGACGACTCGGCCTAAACGATCAAAACCTAGAAGAGGTATCTGAAGGCTATTCTCGGCCGAAAGGGGCCAAAGGCCCAGAAAATGTCCAAGAGTCAGGCTCGGCCGAAATGGCCAAAAGCCCAAAGACAGTCCAACTCGGCCGAGCCCAGTAGAGTCCAAACCAAATCACACCAGCCCACCGAATTATTGCCTAACCAAACAAGGATTCCCGCAGCCCAATTGGTAAAGGAAGACTTATCTTACCGGATCAAGGATTCCTAAAGCCCGATTGATAAAGGAAAACCTACCTCACTGGATAAAGGACTCCTAAAGCCCGATTGATAAATGAAGACCAACCTCATTGAAAGAAGGAGACCAAGTCCTAAGGGAAAGAAAAGTCCCAATCCTTCTAGAAAAGAGACTAATAACCCCTATAAATAGGGGGAAGAGACAATTGTATAGGATCCGGTTTTTTTTTTATTCATTAGAACCATATTCTGTGAGATTATATCTATAAGATTTTAAACTATCATATTCAAGCGATCTTAGCCACATATTTGGCTGTGGTCTATTTTGCACCACAATTTGGCGCCCACCGTGGGGCTACGAACCTCACACACAAGGTTAAGGTTTCTTGAAAATTCTGAATTCCATCTACAACTGTCCTTTGCACCCAGGTTCTTATCAGTCATGGCTCCAATAAACCTTAATACCATCAACTTAGAAAATCAAGCTCCGAACATGCCAGAGGAACAACTGGCAATCTTGACAGAGATGCTGAAGAAAACAGAAGAGGAGAAAGAGCAGTGGAGGAGAAAAGCAGAGTCAAGAAGGAGGTCCACGAACCTCACAAAAGAGAAAGTCCGGCAATCAAACCGGAAATATTCTCCTATCCGGAAGCGCAAGCTCAACTTTGAGGACTCCGGTGGAGAAACATTAGAAGAAAATGATAGGTCAACGGAAAGCCGTAGAAACACTGACCGCCGTGATTCAAGCAGTTCCGATGAAGGAGTCAGAGGTCCTAAATCAACCCGTAAAGACCGAGAGAGGCGCCGTGATCGGAAAATCAGGGAGCTCAAAGACCTGGTACAAAGAACTTCAGGGAAAAGGGTTACAATGAGGTCGTCAACAATGCGATACTCCGACATGCCCTTCACATCATGGATCCTAGAAACAAGGATGCCCAAAAGGTTCTCAATTCCGAACATGAAACCTTACGACGGGACGACGGACCCTGAAGACCATATCGCCGGGTACAAAAATCGAATGGGAACCTGCAATATCCCAGAGGAAGATATGAAGGCGATTATGTGTAAAGGTTTTGGCTCTACTTTGACAGGAACCGCCCAAAGGTGGTATTCTACTCTACCGGAGAAAAGCATCAAGTCATACTCCTCCTTAGTCACCAAATTCGTGAATCACTTCTCAGACAGCAGAAGGAAGGAAAAAGACGTAGATGACTTGTATGATCTAAAACAAGGGAGCACTGAAAGTCTCAGACAATATGTCAGAAGATTCAAGGAAACCAAAATGGCCATTCCAGACTGCAGAGACAAGAGCGCCACCAAAGCTTTCATCGATGGGTTCCTGAAAACTTCCAAGTTCTACGAAAGTCTAAAGCTAATCAAACCCCGCACTTTCGAAGACGTCCTAGAAAGGGCCGAAGACGCAATGAAATATGAGGAGGATCTCCAGCCCAGAAATCATAGAAGCTCCCAGAATACATCAAACTCCCGCGGCCGAAATAGTACCGGGAATTTCGGCCGAATTGAAGGGCCGAGGAGCAACCTGAAGGAATCTGGCCGCAGCGACCCACCTAGACCAGATTATGCCGGCCACAACTCTTCGAGACCGGATTACTCCGAACACAGCCAGAGGCGAAAAGAACTACTACCTTACCCACTCACCATTCCCACGAGAAAAACCCTTGCAATTCTCAAAGGAATGGGGGACAGAGTCAGATGGCCTAATAAACCAATGAACCCCGCAGGAACTTGGAAGGACAAATCCCGATACTGCTAGTTTCACGGAGACCATGGCCACAACACCGACGATTGTTGGACTCTTAAGAGAGAAGTCGCCGAACTAATAAAAGCGGGTCACTTGCGGGAATATTTATCTGAAAAGGGGCGAGAAATCGCAGCCGAGGCCGACAAGAATCGGCGGTCACCAAAAGCGGTCCCGGTTGCAAATGCGGAAGAAGAAAGAGTGATCAACATGATCGCAAGGGGATCCTAGATATGTGGGCTGACCAGCTCGGCAGCGAAAAGGAAGCTGAGAGATTCCTTCAGTATTTACAATATCGGGAACGGTCCCACAATCGATAACTACTCCATCACCTTCACAGAAGAAGAGGCCAAGGGGATCAATGCGCCACACCACGACGCGTTAGTAATCAAGATATCGATAGCAAACCTAACTGTGAAGAGAGTATTAATGGATAACGGAAGCTCGGCCAATATACTATTCCTTGAGACATTCAAGAATATGCAACTGGACGAGAGAATGATGCGCAGAAAGATCGTCTCCCTTATCGGCTTCGATGGAAACACCACCTCTACCATCAGAGAGATCGAACTGCCTGTATTCACGGAAGGGATCAATCTGCACACTACCTTTCTAGTGATAAGCTCGAGGTCTGCGTACAACGTGATACTCGGAAGACCCTGGATACATGATATGAAGGCAATCACGTCCACGTATCACCAACTCATCAAGTTTCTAACCCCGCGAGGGATCAAACAGATAAAAGGTGAGCAAAGTTTCTCCAAGGTATGCTACGCTAACTGCTTAAAGCAGAAGGGGGCCGAGGAATAGCAATCACTGTCTGGGCCGAAGACACCCCGAAGTCCGGCCGAAGACGAAGTAGATGAAGTCCCCCTAGATCAAGAAGGGGCGAAAATGTGCAAATTGGAGCCGCGATAGAGGGCTTGGAACGGGAAAAGCTGATAAGCTTCCTCAAAGCTAACTAGGACTGCTTTGCCTGGTCACACGAGGATATGACTGGAATCGACCCGACAATCATAACCCACAAGCTGAATGTAAAAGAGGGTGCAAAATTAGTCAAACAGAAGCGCAAAAGGTTCGCCCCCGAAAGAAACAAAATCATCAACGAAGAGGTCGAAAAACTCCTTGCGAATAGAGCCATCAGAGAAGTCCAGTACCCAGACTGGCTCGCTAATGTAGTGGTCGTCAAAACGAAGAATGGGAAATGGAGGGTCTGCATTGACTTCACAGATCTGAACAAGTCATGTCCGAAAGACCCCTTCCCGCTACCCCACATCAACCTCACCATCAACGCAACTGCAGGCTACGAGATGTTAAGCTTTATGGACGCTTACTCAGGCTACAATCAGATATTGATGCATCCCAACGATCAAGAAAAGACTGCCTTCGTCATGGAGAGAGGGATCTACTTCTACAAAGTAATGCCCTTCGGCCTAAAAAATGCAGGCTCCATAAACCAAAGACTAATGAACAAGATGTTCGCCGATAAACTAAGGAAAACCATGGAAGTCTATATTGACGACATGCTAGTTAAATCCGAGAACGCGGGTCACCACATACATCATTTGAGCCAGACATTCGAGACACTCCGATAATACAACATGAAGCTCAACCCCACCAAATGTCAATTCGGGGTCAAAGCAGGGAAATTCTTGGGGTATCTAGTTACAAAGAGAGGAATCGAGGCCAACCCAGATCAGATCAGACCCATACTAAATATAGCGGAACCTCAAAGTAAGAAGGACATACAAAAGCTCACAGGGAGGCTGGCCGCGCTAACACGGTTCATTCCTAAGGCTTCAGAAAAATTTCAGCCTTTCTTCGAAGCCCTCAAAAGATCCAAAGAATTCGAGTGGACCGAGAAATGTAGCAAGGCCCTGGCAGATATCAAGGATTTCTTGACCAGCCCTCCACTCTTAGCAAAGCCAGAAGATGGCGAAAAACTCTACCTGTACCTGGCGCACTCGGAGATTGAAGTGAGCGCTATTTTGGTCAAGGAAATCGGGGGAAAGCAGCAACCAGTATACTTCGCAAGCAAAACTCTGACATCGGCCAAAACCAGATATCCTACCCTGGAAAAAGCCATCCTGAGTCTTATATTTGCTGCAAGAAAACTTCGAGCATACTTTCAAGGGCACCCAATTGCGGTCATAACCGCGCTACCCCTTCGAAGCGCAATCCATTCCCCGAAAAATCCGGGAGATTAATGAAATGGGTCCTGGAACTCAGCGAGCATGACAAATCCTTTGAGGGAAAGAAGGAGATCAAATCTGAAGCTCTGGCAGATTTCATGGTCGACTTCGAAGAAGCTCTGTCGGCCGAAACAGCCTCGGTCGACATCAACCAGTTGATAACACCCTCAACTGACGAATGGGTACTAGAAGTAGACGGGGCCAGCAGACAGAGTGGCAGCGGCCTAGGTGTATATCTCAAACCTCCAAACTTACCTCCGATTCTTCAGGGCATCCGGTGCGAATTTCCTACCACCAATAATGAAGTCGAATATGAAGCCCTAATCGCAGGACTAAGGGTAGCAAAAGGAAGTGGAGCGCACAATCTAACTATTAGGTGCGACTCCCAACTGGTGGTCAACCAGATCAGAGGCACATACCAAGCCAGAAATGAAAAAATGGCTAAGTACCTCAAAATAGCCAAAGATCTCATGAAGCGCTTTCAAAGGGCCGAAATAAAGCAAATCCCAAGAGAGGAAAATGAGAGGGCGGATGCAATGGCAAATCTCGAAGCATCAATGCACAAAGACGAACCAACCGGGCCCATCGTGTACGCTTTCCTTCCGAAAACAGCCATCGAATACGAAGAAACCATGGTTCTAGAGCAAAGCGACTGGAGAACACCCATCCTTGCCTATATCAATCACGGACTGGCCCCTGTAGACAAAGCCGAAGCCAGAAAACTACGAGCCCAAGCCGCAAGATTCTGCATCATTGGGGGAATCCTCTTCAAAAGATCCATAGCCGGCCCATTCCTAAATTGCATCTCCACCTTGGAAGAAAAGTCGGTGCTAAAAGAGCTCCATGAAGGACCGGCCGAAAACCACTCTAGAGGAAGAAGCCTGACGTTCAGAACACACAGAGCCGGATATTACTGGCCAACCATGAAAACGGACGCAGCAGAGCTAGTAAAAAAGTGCGACAAATGCCAAAGACACGCCAACTACTCCAACCTCCCTGCAGAAACCTTACACATCATAACTTCTCCATGGTCGTTTGACAAATGTGGGATGGACATCATAGGACCCTTCCCAATGTCTACCCACGGCAGGAAAAGATACATTCTGATGGTGACCGATTATTTCACGAAATGGATCGAAGCCGAAGCACTAGAAAAGGTCAGAGAGCAAGAGGTGCAAAAGTTCATCTGGAAACACATCGTCTGCAGGTTCGGCATACCACGAGAAATAATAACGGATAATGGGCCTCAATTCATAGCACAAACGCTGAAAGACTTCTATCAACAAATGAACATCAAACTCACGTACTCGACCCCAAGATACCCTCAAGCCAATGGACAAGCAGAAGCATCCAACAAAGCGGTGGTCGATTCACTCAAGAAAAAGCTGGAAGGAGTCAACGGACTGTGGCCCGAAGTCTTGCCCGAAGTCCTCTGGGCATTCCGGACAAACCCTAGGACATCAACATTACAAACCCCGTTTTCAATGGTCTACGGGACAGAGGCAGTACTCCCGACCGAGATCCAATCGCCACAAGAAAGGCTAATAGGTTAAGCTAACCATCAAGTACTAGCCTTCGAAAGGGATACCTTAGACGAGAAGAGAGAGAGAGCGCGCGACAAAGAATCGCAGAATACCAAATAGGGATAGCACGGCGATACAATAAAAAAGTCAAAGCCCGAGCCTTCCAACCCGAGGACTGGGTACTTAGAAAAGTATTCCACAACACAAAGAATCAGAGCCATGGCAAATTGGCTGAAAGCAAGGAAGGGCCATACCAAATAGAGCGCGCATCTGGAAAAGGATTCTACAAACTGCTCACTAAGGAAGGGAAGGAGGTGGAACACAACTGGAACTTCCACCACCTGAAGAGATATCAATTCTAGTGTAACATATTATCTGTAATAACGGGCACTCTTTTCCCCAAGCAGGGTTTTTGACGAGGCCCCATCTTAAAGCAATAAAATAACTCATTTCTCCCAAACGCTCGCAAACTCAAGCACCAATAGCCCAAAGGGAAACCCAAAATTTGCCAAAGGCAAGCCTCTGTTAAATCCAGAAGGTCTCGGGTGAAGACCAACTGCTCAAGGAGCAATACAAAAACTGCCCAAAAGGCAACCCGAAATTTGCCAAAGGCAAGCCTCTGGTAAATCCAGAAGGTCTCGGGCGAAGACCAACTGCTAATGGAGCAATACAAAAACGGCCCAAAGGGCAACCCGAAATTTGCCAAAGGCAAGCCTCTGGTAAATCCAGAAGGTCTCGGGCGAAGACCAACTGCTCAAGGAGCAATACAAAAACTGCCCAAAGGGCAACCCGAAATTTGCCAAAGGCAAGCCTCTGGTAAATCCCGAAGGTCTCGGGCGAAGACCAACTGCTCAAGGAGCAATACAAAAACTGCCCAAATGGCTAACTGAAATTTGGCAAAGGCAAGCCTCTGGTAAATCCGGAAGGTCTCGGGCGAAGACCAACTGCACAAGAAGCAATACAAAAACTGCCCAAAGGGCAACCCGAAATTTGCCAAAGGCAAGCCTCTGGTAAATCCAGAAGGTCTCGGGCAAAGACCAACTGCTCAAGGAGCAATACAAAAACTGCCTAAAGGGCAACCCGAAATTTGCCAAAGGCAAGCCTCTGGTAAATCTAGATGGTCTCGGGCGAAGACCAACTGCTCAAGGAGCAATACAAAAACTGCCTAAAGGGCAACCCAAAATTTGCCAAAGGCAAGCCTCTAGTAAATCCAGAAGGTATCGGGCGAAGACCAACTGCTCAAGGAGAAATACAAAAACTGCCCAAAGGGCAACCCGAAATTTGCCACAGGCAAGCCTCTGGTAAATCCAGAAGGTCTCGGGCGAAGACCAACTGCTCAAGGAGCAATACAAAAACTGCCCAAAGGGCTACCCGAAATTTGGCAAAGGCAAGCCTCTGGTAAATCCGAAAGGTCTCGGGCGAAGACCAACTACTCAAGAAGCAATACAAAAACTGCCCAAAGGGCAACCCGAAATTTGCCAAAGACAAGCCTCTGGTAAATCCAGAAGGTCTCGGGTGAAGACCAACTGCTCAAGGAGCAATACAAAAACTGCCCAAACGGCAACATGAAAAAACGCCAAAAGCAAAACTACGAGGAGTCTTCGGTCGAGGAGATTTTCCTAAACAGTAAAACCAGATAAGAAGCGCTTCGACCAAAGCCAGCCTCACAACAATCCAAAGACATGGGATGAACCAAACAAAGAACAAACAGAAATAAAATATTCGGTCACAAGCAAAAGCTGGGGGATTACACCCCATAGGATCAAATCCGAAATACAAGTGCAAAGAAAAACAAAAATTTCATTGATATAGGAGGATTACAGCTAAAGATTGAAAAGAGAAAAGTACATATCGCTCGGTCAGCTCTCATCTCGTAGGGCAGCCAATGCGTCCATCTTCTTCTCAACGAACTCAGGAGTCAAAGACCCCTTGATGACTTGCTCCAAAGCGAAGAACCTAGTCACCACCTCAGTCTGGACCACCTCGACGGTGAGACCCTCAATCCGGCCCTCGAGCTCTTCTATTCGACCGAGCGAAGCTTGATTCGCTGCCCTTAACTCCTCCAACTCCGCAGCCTGATGCTTCAGCTCCGCGTCCTTCGAAGCGATCGAGGCCTCAAGCCTAGCATTATGAGCCTCCACCCTCTTAACTCGACTGACAGCCTCAGCACATTGGGTCACAGTCTTCGCCAAATCCTCCTGGGTCGCCTTCAGCTCGGTTGAAGCAGACTTGAACTTAGCTTCGAAAGCACGCCTCTCCCGCATAACAGGCATAAAATGCTTGCGCATGCCGACCGAGCCTTGGAGCCCCTGAAAAAAAAAGAGGGGTAAACATAAAAGTCACCAAAGAAAACGAAATAAGTGACGTACTTACCTTGTAAAGACTCGAGATAGTCATCTCGTAGAACTTGGTAAAAGAAAGGGAATCCAGCCACTCCTCGTCCTAAGGAAAGAAGAAGCCCTCCGCGGCCGAAATCATCTCGGTCGACACCTCCCTTGTGGAAGAATTCCCAGGGAAATCAATCACATGACGACCCTCGTCATAGGGCTTCTGACCGATGTGTTTGGTACGCTTCTCGGCTGAAGCCACACCACCCTCCATCAGCCGCTTCACCTTCGCGACCGAAGAACGAGAAGGCTTGCGGGCAGCCTCAGGAACAACCGGGCGAGTAGCCTCAGCATCCTCCGAAGGAGCAGGACTTGGAGGACGAACAGGTTCAGTCGCAGTTTCGACCCGCCCTTCGGCCGACCCCCCATCCCCAGCAGGACCAGATGCATGAGCTTTCTCCTGCTTAGCCTGGATCTGGCACATGATGGCCCGCATGGCCAACGCTCTTTGACCCTTGGGCTTAGACATCACGTAGTCAGAGAGTTCTGAAAAAGACAAACATTAGCAAATTCGGTCGAAAACACTTAATGCACAAAACAATCACAACTACTTGTTCTAGTGAAAGCCCAAAGACGGCTAACAGGCAGCTCACCCTAGAGCGTCTTGTAGTCGCAGGACTCGGCCAGCAAAGCAAAGATAGCCTCGCTTCTAGCGCGCGCCCGAGGAGAAGACTTGCAGTTCTTCGTTCCGTAATTCACTGAAAAGGAAACAAACGCGTCAGAACAAAGGCAAACTCGACCGAAATCAAGTGAACCGAAGATACAAAAAAAGAAAGAAAGAAAGAAAGAAAAGCCTACAGGAGTCCCGCCAATATGAAGGGTAACCCAACCCCTTTGACAAACGGGTCGTCCCTTTGACAAAGAAGTACTTGTCTTTCCACTTGGTTTCATTAGAAGAAAAACCCAAAACTAAGAGCTGGGCGTTCGACCGAGCATTCAGCACATATCGTCCAAACTCGGGATTCTCGCGTTTTACGAATTACGAGTAAAAGAAATCCTCGACCGAAAACTCTAAGTTGTATTTCTCCTTCAAACGGTCGACACACAGGAGAAGCCTGATAGCCATAAGAGTCAACTGACTTGGGTGAATCTGACACCAAGTGCACAACTCCTAAACAAATCCCATGATTAGAAACCTAAGCCCTATTTTAAAATGACGAAGGTAGAAGGGCTCCCAGCCATCGGCCAACATATCATCAATCTTTTCTTCAGGCTCGGGCAACCTAGCTCGAACCCAACTAGGGAATTTGTAAGTAAAGAAAGCTGACTCCAACTCATCCATGGTCATGGTACTCCTAATGTTAAAGAAAGGAGGCAGAATGCCCTGGGGACTAGACTCGGCCGGTGAATTACGAACCGACGAATACTCCTCGCCCGCGTCTTCTGCGGTCGAGAACTCGGAAGTCAGACCACCGAAAGAAGACGTGCCCAAAGAATCAGTAGACATCTACAATCGACCGAGACAAAAAAGGAAAGCAGCAGGTTAATGGCCTTCGACCGAGGTTAACACAAACAAAAAGGAAAAAGGTACAGGCAAGCAAAGAAGATCAAAGCAAAAAAAAAATCGAAACCTAGCAGGTCAGATGAACAGGTTGAAGAATACGAGCACAGATACGAACTCAAACCCAGAAAACCCATTAGGAATCAGAAATGCAGATTAAATAAACCAACAACAACAAACAAGGACCAACCTTAGCTAAACGTGGAAGGAAGGGACTTTGAAGCTTCGCCAGAAAGTTGAAGAAACCGACGAGAAAGGCAAACGGTTCAGAGAAGCTTAGAGACGAAGAGAGAGAATCTGGAAATTTGAAAATGAAGAGAGAGAGAGAGTCACCAACCCTTATATAGGCCGGCCGCAATGATGGCAAATCTTGGGCACGACAGTCGAGGAGCCGCAAAATCTACCTAAGACAAGACAGGCAGGGCTGACGTGGCCTACCAAAGAAACTAAAGAAATCTCGGCCAAAAACGAAGACCATACACTGCCCAAACTCGACCGAAATAACATCACATATTGCCATGCTCGAAAGATTCAAGCCATGGCAATGGGGGATTACTGTGGTGGAAAAATAACCATAAGGCATCATAGGCGAAGATCAAAATAAGTAAAGGGAGTCAAAGTCCATAACTATGCTCGGCCAAAGACGACTCGGCCGAAACGATCAAAAACCCAGAAGAGGTATCCGAAGGCTATTCTCGGCCGAAAGGGGCCAAAGGCCTAGAAAAGTCCAAGAGTCAGGCTCGACCGAAATGGCCAAAATCCCAAAGACAGTCCAACTCGGCCGAGCCCAGTAGAGTCCAAACCAAAGCACACCAGCCCACCGAATTATTGCCTAACCAAACAAGGATTCCCGAAGCCCAATTGGTAAAGGAAGACTTATCTTACCGGATCAAGGATTCCTAAAGCCCGATTGATAAAGGAAAACCTACCTCACTGGATCAAGGACTCCTAAAGCCCGATTGATAAATGAAGACCAACCTCATTGAAAGAAGGAGACCAAGTCCTAAGGGAAAGAAAAGTCTCAATCCTTCTAGAAAAAAGACTGATAACCCCTATAAATAGGGGGAAGAGACAATTGTATAGGATCCAATTTTTTTTATTCATTAGAACCATATTCTGTGAGATTATATCTATAAGCTTTTAAACTATCATATTCAAGCGATCTTAGCCACATATTTGGCTATGGTCTATTTTGCACCACATAAATTTTTCAAGTTAGTTGAATTTAAAAAGATGTAAAATAAAATTAAAAGAAAAATTATAATTAAATGTTAATTTTATTATCATTCATCCAATATAAAGTGTACTTTACCATATGTTGATTTGGAAGCTATAGTAATAAAAAATTCAAATTTTATAAAATTAAAAGGAATATACTATTTTATAGATTTCCAATATATAAAAATCTAGTTTAATATTTAAAAATTAAACTGAGAAAGACTTATGTGTAAAAAAAATAAAAAATAAAAAAAAAGATAAATAATTAGGTATAAAATTATAATTTAGATTCAAATTATTATAAGAAATGAATAAAGTAATTCTATTATGAAATAAAAATGGAAATAACTAATTACAATAACTTGCAATGTAAAACAAACTCATTTAAAAAAAATCTTCCATTGTTGTCCTAATTATTAGTCTTCATTATCCATCTTCTCATTCTCATCTTCTTGAAGTGGGACAGATATCACCTAATAAAAGAGAAAAATATTATAGAATAAAATAAATAAATAGTCATTTTTGTAGGAAATATATAAATAAATAAATAAATAAATAGTAATTTTTAAAGAAAATAACTCTTACTATTTTATGTTTGGAGTGATACAAAATAATAGTACCAAATAAATTATAGTGGTTCTGGAAGTCACATAGACATTTAATAATAATAAAAGAGAAATAACATAAAATATAAAATAACATAAAATATAAAATAACATAAAATATATATATATATATATATATATTGAATTCGATAAAATTCGAATCTCACCGTTTGAATGTTGGAAATGCGAGAGAGAAATACCTGAAAACAAAAATATCAAGTAAATTTTAAAGTTTCAGAATAAATAAATCTATTCGGCATAAAAAAAATGGGTGATTTGCAAAAGTGGCTCAAAAAATTAAATTCATTATAATTTTAAACCAAGATTAAAATTTCTACAATACTAAACAATCTAATTAATTTTTTGCAACAAATGAACCAATAAGACCTTTATACCCCTCTTATTAAAAAAATAATTTAAAATAAATTTAAGTTATATTTATTTGTTTTAAAGATATGAAAAGTCTATTATGCCCTTCAATTTAAATATTTGAATTAAAAAAAAAATCACATATAGACCCCACCATATTTAATAAAAGCCCCTCACGAAATTTGATTATGATCCCTACACATTAGGAAAAATAATCCCCAATTGTATTGGAAACCTAACTTTCACAATCTCAATTCCCCACATCCTTGGGACACCAAATTCACAATAGATTCATCCCTAGTTTGTTCCTTAACAATCCATAGGAATGTCAGCACATAATTATCCACTACGTATCTAAAACTTCATCTTCCATCATAATTCAAATATATGTTTTTAAAGTTTTTTCATTTTAGAGCATTGTAGAGTTAATGTTATGGTCTAGGGGTTTATGGGTCTTAAATTAATGATTTTAGAGTTACTTGTAACATCATTATGGATATTGGATAGTGTTTCGTGTTAATTGTATGGTATTGGAATGCAATTTGACGAGTTAGGGTTGAAAATCCCGAATGTAGTTTTCCAGCTGTTTCCCGGTGTCCATGCCAGGAAACTGTCCCAGATTAATACCATTTCCTGGTTTCCATGGCTGGAAATGAATCGATTTAATTTCTGTACATTGATACCATGACACATGCTGGTAAATAATTTATTGGTTTCCAGACATCTATACCGGGACATAAGTGATTTTTTTTACCTATTTCCCGGTCACAATACCGGGATACAAACGAGATAATATCTATCAGTGATTTCCATTGTTGAATCCCAGGAAATAGTCTATTAGAAGGCCGGTTTCAAGCCTTTATGAGAGGGAAACCATTTACCGGCCTCTATACCAGGATATAGAGACTCATTTTGACTGTTTCCCTCCCTTTATGCATGGAAACAAACATGATTTTTTTGTCAGTGATTTCCTGGTGTCAACACCGGGAAATAGGCAAAAATTACTTCTATTTCCAGGTCTATAGGCTGGGAAATGGCATCGATGCATCGATTTTTTCTGCCTCTAAATAATTTGTCTTTTCCTCTTTTAAAAATAGGCTTGAAAAAGACACTAGTGTATTTTCGCTTGTTTAGGTTTTAAATTAATCAGACAAAGGTCATTTCCATAGTCTCATACCGAGAAACATTGCTCAAAATGAACTGTTTCCCGGTCTAGATCTTAGGAAACTAATGACTTGTTTCCATGCCTAAACACCGGGAAACCATGCTCAAAATGAACTGTTTCCCGGTAAATATCTTAGGAAACACTTGCCTTATTTCCATGCATACACACTGGGAAATAGGTAAATATAAGTTCAGTTTCCCGGTATACTGACCTCGAAACTTTGTTTTCCAACATTCAATGACATAAATTCCAACTCCAAACAACCTTCCACACCCACTACTACCATTAGGGATCATTTTTTGTGGTTTAACCTAACTCTCACATACCAATGCACGCTTTTATGACCTGATTTATTTATATAAGTTGCTTAATTTTGATATTTAGTAGCTTTAAACGGCCCACTGTGGATGATTACGCTTTCTTTCACTTAGTTCAATGCAATTGTATCTTAAAATATCATCATTGGAAAAGTCAAAAAATAAGATGTTCTGCATGACCTACGTAGTAGTATATAGTCCATCATGTGCTACTCTTACATGTCCATTGGAATGAACAAAAAAAATCCAAGTTAAAAATGATCTATGTTGTACTCCTTAGTGGTCTCAAGTGTATTTTAGCTTGTTTGAGTCTTAAATTAATCTAACAAAGGTCATTTCCATGGTCTCATATCGGGAAACATTGCTTAAAATGAACTATTTCCCGGTCTAAATCTTAGGAAACTAATGACTTATTTCCATGTCTAAACACCGAGAAACAATGCTCAAAATGAACTGTTTCCCGGTATATATCTTAGGAAACACATGCCTTATTTCCATGCATACACAATGGGAAATAGGTAAATATAGGTTCAGTTTCGCGGTATACTAACCTGGAAACTACATTTTCCGACATTCAATGACATCAATTCCAACTCCAAACAACCTTCCACCACTATTACCATTAAGGAGCATTTTTTGTGGTTTAACCCAACTCTCACATACCAATGCATGCTTTTATGACCTAGTTTATTTATATAAGTTGCTTAATTTTTATATTTAGTAGCTTTAAACGGTCAACTGTGGATGATTACGCTTTCTTTCACTTAGTTGAATGCAATTGTATCATAAAATATTATCATTGAAAAAGTAAAAAAAAATAAGGTGTTCTGCATGACCTACGTAGTAGTAGTATATAGTCCATCATGTACTACTCTTACATGTCCATTAGAATGAACATCAAAACTCCAAGTTACAAATGATCTGTGTTGGACTCTTTAGTGGTCTCAAGTCTATTTTAGCTTGTTTGGGTCTTAAATTAATCTGACAAAGGTCTTTTCCATGGTCTCATACCAGGAAACATTGCTCAAAATGAACTATTTCCCAATCTACCTCTTAGGAAACCAATGACTTGTTTCCATGCCTCAACACCGGGAATAGGTAAATTTGGGTCCAGATTCATGGTATGATTACCTGAAAACTACTATTTCGAGGTCTGGTTTTAATGCCTTAACATCGAGAAATAATGCTCAAAATGAACTATTTCTCGGTATATATCTTAGAAAACACATGGCCTTGTTTCCATGCATAAACACCGGGAAATAGATAAATTTGGGTCTAGTTTTCCGGTATTCTGACCTGGAAACTAACATTTTCACGGTGTGAATACCAAAAATAGTACAAAAATATCCAGATTTCATATGTTAAAAGAGGGAAACAAACTGTGTCATGATAATTTCATTTTTCCGAAATAAATTTCTGCATTCAAATTCATACTTACAACCAGACCAAATTCAACAACCAAATCATATTCGACAAAAAGCATTTGATAAACGATGCTCAAACAAACTCATAACAAAAGTGATATATCTAAAGTAAAAGAGAATGGGGTGAGTGAGTTAGCTTCCGGATGGAATGGTATATCCCCGGAGGAGCTTTCAACAGCGGGGTTCGCTGCTTGTGTCAAATCTTCATTCTGTGGTGATTCTTCTAAATCCGGAACTTTGATATGTTTTGTTTGGGAACGTGCGAATGGTATGCCCTAAATCTTTATACTTTCCACAACGAACTTGACGTACACTAATATCTTTTTCAAACTCATTTCTGAAAAAAAAAACACAAATTATTTAAACATAGAAAAAAATAATGCATCAACGCAGTTTCCCGATATGGACACCCGGAAATAGGAGCTCATTTGGCTTATTTCCCGGTGTCGATACCACGAAATCACTGACAAAAAATGCAGGTCTGTTTCCATGCATGGACACCGGGAAACGGTATAATTTTAGATAGTTTCCAGGTATGTAACCCAGGAAATCGCAGAAAAATGTAAAATCGGGAATTTCAACCCTAACTCGTAAAATTGCGGTCCTATACCATACAATTGACTCCAAACACTATCCAATATCCATATTGACGTTACCATGAACTCTAAAATCATATATTCAAGACCCCTACACCCCTACACCATAACATTAACACTACCATGCCCAAGAATGAAAAAACTTTAAAAACGTACCTTTGAGTTGTGATGAAGATGAATTTTTAGAAATATATTGGAGAGACACGTGCAAACATGCTTATGAATTGTTAAGGGACAAATAAGGTTGAATTTGGTGTTCCACATGAACGTGATGAATTAGGATTGTAAAAGTTAGGGTTGCAATACAATTGGGAGTATTTTTCCTATTGTGTAAGAACCATTAATAAATTTATCTTCTGGCGGAATTGGAGAGGAAATTTGAGGAATTGAGGCGTTGTACGGAGTGAAAGTTCAAAATGGGGTCTTTGCCGGAGAACTAGAGAGTGGAGAGGAGGAGAGACCGGATGTCGGAGTAGTGAACGTTGAATGTGACGAGAGAGGAGATATGGTTTTAGATTCAAACGGTTAACATAGGGGTAGATTGGGAATTCTGATTTGTTTTTATATTTTCTTTTTTTTGGATTTTATTTTTATTTTATTTTTTAATATCAAGGGTAAGATAGTAAACTTGGTTCATTTGTTGCAAAAAATATTTATAATTGTTTACTTTTGAAAGATTTCTGATGTTGGGCTAAAACAAAGATTTTGATTTTGAATTGGCCCAAAATATCACTAAAAAAATTATAAAAGAAAAAGTATACTATAAATAAAATAGTAGAATTTGAAAAGGAAAATGTACTTCTAATTGAGGAAGGAACAGAAGACCCGATTCGAGGGAGAAATAGAAGAAGACGACGAAGAAATTTAAGGAACGAATTCAGATGAAGCCTGAAATAGAAGAAGACGACAAAGAAATTCCAAGGTGAAAATTCTCAAAAATGGGCCAGTTCAAAATCAAAAACCTTATTTTAGCCCATCTTCCAAAAACTTGCAAAACGAAACAATTGAATTAATTTTTTTTACTAGAAATGAACCAATATTACAGTAATAACCCTAATATAAAAAAATTATTAAAAAAATAAATTAAAAATAATTATCAGAAAATTAAAATAAATAAAACAAATCATAATCCCTCATTTACCCTTACTAACCGTTGTTTCAAACCCACCAAATCCTCCTCCCTCGTTCATTTCAAACCAACAAAATTTCCTCCCTCGTTCATTTCAAACTAGAGCACATAAGCAACCTCTATCAAAACCTTCATCACCAGAGCAAACTAGAGCACCCATCGTCACCCACAAGACAACATCATCACCAGAGCAACCCGTTGCCTCTTCTTCCGAAGCCAAACGCCGTGAACGACGTCGACATCATCTGTTTCTGAAGCCAAACACCGTGGACGATGCCATTCTTCTGTCGTAATCACCAACACGCAAGTCACCTTCTTGCTTCGACTTCACCGACATTCTATTTCGCCATGGTGAAGATATGGTTACCGTCGAACGCTTCTCCTACAAAAGCAAAATCTCATGCCTCGACAAAGAAGTCGTCAAAGGCTCCTCCTATAGGTGCTAAGTCTCCGACAAGGAAAAGAAAGTCGTTGAAGTCAACACCATCACCCTCAGTTCCTCCATCACCACCGAAGACCAGAAAGTCATAAAAGCAGGTTAGGGTTTCTTTCAATTTTTTTAATAGTGTTTTGGCTAATTTTAGGTTAGAATTTGGTACAAGATATTGTTGATTTTGGTTTGGATGTTGTGATTATGTGCTGCAATGCTGTTGATGATTTTGTGAAATTGGAGTTTCCCTCCCATAGAAACATTCTGTATTTGGTCTATTTCCAAGCCATGGAAATAGGCTAAAGACAAATCTTTTTCAAGCTTTTATGGTCTAGAAATAGGTACATTACAAGAATGTTTCCTTGTACATGGAAACTATAATGCACTTAGACCATTTCCAGACCATTATACACTTAATTTGCTAAGTCTGGAATAGTTATGGCTTTATTAAATGTCAGTAGTTTACCTGCCATGGAAATAATTATTCATTTGGTTTATTTCCAAGCCATGGAAAAAGGCCAAAGACAAAGCTTTTTCACGGTTTGTAGGTCTGGAAATGGGCATATTACAAGATTGTTTCCTTGTACATGGAAACTCTTTTGCGGTTATACTATTTCCTAGCCATCATACATTGAAAATGGTAAGCCTGGAAACAATTATGGCTTTGGGTTATTTCTAGGGTTTGGAAATAGTCCAAAGCCATAATTGTTTCTTTGCTCATAAGTGTGGTCATATATTAGTCTGGAAATAGTTATAAGTTTGCATCATTTTCAGGCCCTGTAGTAAGTGAAATTCATAACTGCCAGGCTGATCTTGTTTCCAGGTTTGATTGGCTGATTTGTTAGGAAACTGTTGTGTTAGGTGTTGTTATTGTTAGGAAATAGTTTTTTTCTCGATTACATTTCCAGGGCCTGGAAATATGATGATGATATAATTGTTTACATGGTGACTAGTTTCTAGGTTTGATGGCTGGAAATGGTATAATTCAGAGAATGTTTCTTGGTACCGGGAAATGCTATAAGAATTGTACCATTTTCAGCCATGTTAACAAGGAAATGTGTATAAATTTAAACTATTTCTAGCCATTATAACCGTGAAACAAATAACATAATTTCTAATTTTTGACATTGTTGAATGCTGGTGTTTTCAGGATGTTCTTGAATTGTCTCGTTCTGGCATAGTATTTAAGAAAGGGTTATGGTTTGTTAACAAACCGAGATCCTTTAGCACAACCAAAGTAAACATTTATGGGCAGCCGTCTGTGATGGATGTGATAGAAGCCCAATTGAAGAAATTTCAGATTTTGGAAACGTGGAGAAAAGGTCCTTTCGGGCATTTTCTCAGAATATTTCAGAGGAAATGGGCTAGAGGTAAAGATGAACAAGAAGAGAATGAAGATTGGCGCGATTGTGAAATTGTAAGGAATTTGGTTCTGAAATCTAATTCCAATTTATAGTTATAACTTACTATTCTTACAATGTGACAATTTGTGTTGCACTTTAACTTTTGTTCCCAGCCCATGCTCTAAGAAATCATTGGGTGCTTCTGGTGTTTTGTATAAAGAAGAAGGAGATTCTTGTGCTAGATTCACTCACCCATAGGTCATCGTTGATGCTAAGAAAAATGAGGGACTTTGTGTGTTATTTGGACAGATTGCTTAGGGAAATGAAGGAAGAATTGAATTTAGAACATGAGAAGCACCCATGGCAGATTTGGACTGTGGAGAGTAAGAACTTCAGTCTGCCCAGATAACCAAACTCGTGAGTACATGTTTGGGTAAATGTTGTAATATATTATTTGCACAGCTGCTAAAATACTTATTATGTAATGCAGGTCTACTTGTGCAATATATTTTGCAAGTATATATATATATATATATGACATACGGTCAGGTGCACATGCATGGTCGTTTAGTAATTCGGAAGTAGAGACTAGTCGAATAAGAAGGGAGGTAGCATATTTCATATGTGAAGAATCTGAGGCAGATGAAATTGATTCAGAAAAGGATTAGTGATTACTTATAATGCTTTTGTAAACAATCATGCTTTTGTAAATATTATTGAACAGTACTGAAGTTGATTTTTGAGTTATGACATATGGATTTTGTATATTTCAGTTATTGAACTATTTATAGTATAGTTTCCTAATTACATCCCTGGAAATATTAACTATACCTGGAAATTAAGGAAACTAGTTTCCTAAGTCCAACCCTGGAAATGTTAACAATACCTGGAAATTAAGGAAATCAGTTACCTAATTTCAATCCTGAAAATGTCTTACAAACCTGAAAAATCGGGTTAGCAGTTTCCTCAAATCAAGTCTGGAAATTTGTAAAATATGTTTCTTAACTTCAACCGTGGAAAATATAAACATTTCCTAATTCTAAACAATTTCCTAATGCTAAAAAGTTTCCTAACTCTAAACAATTTCTTAAATCTAAACAGTTTCCAAAATTGTTGTTCGGAAATAGGAAAATCGGGAAACATTACACAAAAAACGTCATGTCCCGGTCTCGTAACACGGAAATACCATGCTTCGTTTCCTAAGATTTTTCCTGAAAATATTTCAAAATTGGCCAGGTGTCCCGGTTCTGGAATATGGAAATCAACATTTTATGTAATACTTGGTCCAAAAAGACACTTATAACAATAAATGATTTTCCAACACAAGTGATAATGAGTTCATAATTTTGAACTATGTTCGATTTGGGATGGAAGAGTTATACATTATGAACAATGTACTCATACGTAGTCCACTGAAAACATCATGTTTTTCGAATTTTCTAAACATGCAATTTTTTTTATATATTCCGCTTATAATTAGTGTAAGCATCAATAAACGTCTAATTATAACCTTCGAAACATTCCAAAAACCCACTTTGAACAGCTAATATCGATATACAAATCTATCCGTGTGTTCCATGAATGGTCAGGATCGAGTAAGGAAACCATAAGACTATCCAAAAGTTATTACTAATACTTTAAAGATGTTTTCAGCTGATTAAGAAGCAATCAAATGTTGAATTCGAAATTTCTTTGTAATGAAACCGGGAAACATGACACTAAAAACGCCATGTCCCGGTCCCCTAACACGAAAACACCATGATTCGTTTCCTAAGATTTTTCCTGGAAATAGTTCAAAATTGGCTAGGTGTCCCGGTTCTGGAACATGGAAATCAACATTTTATGTAATACTTGATCCAAAAACACCCAAAAAGACACTTAAAACAATAAATGATTCCAACACAAATGATTATGAGTTCATAATTTTGAACTATGTCCGACTTGGGATGGAAGAGTTATACATTATGAACAATGTACTCATACGTAGTCCATTGAAAACATCATGTTTTTTGAATTTTCTAAACATGCAATTTTTTATATATTCCGCTTATAATTAGTGTAAGTATTAATAAACATCCAATTATAGCCTTCGAAACATTCTTAAAATCCACTTTGAACAGCTACTATCGATATACAAATCTATCCGTGTGTTCCATGAGTTGTCGGGATCGAGTAAGGCAACCATAAGACTATGCAAAAGCTATTTCTAACACTTTAAAGATGTTTTCAGGTGAATACAAAGCAATTAAATGTGTGAATTCGGAATTTCCATGTAATGAAACCGGGAAACAGGACACTAAAAATGCCATGTCCCAGTCCCCTAACACGGAAACACCATGATTCGTTTCCTAAGATTTTGCCTGGAAATAGTTCAAAATTGGCATGGTGTCCCGGTTTTGGAACATGGAAATCAGCAATTCATACTTAAGCTTTCAACCGTATAATTGATACAGTTTTCAGGTGTCATTTTCAGGTTACATTTTCAGATTACATGCTCATTCTGATCTTCAATCGCAAATCACAAATCATCATCATCTTCGATTTGGTACCGATCTCAAGTGGAACTTGTTGCTAATGAATGTATAGTCAATTTCCAACTAGCTTCGATCTTCAGCTTTGAATAAAGTTTTCCTACTAATTGGGAAAGTGAAATGTTGTCATCGAGAAGCATCACCGCCATTTTTCCACCTTTATATCCGTCTTCAACCCAATTCGCCTTGAAGTATACTAGTGTTTTTTAAAAAACCATCCCTGAAAAAATAAAACAAAACTTATTTAGATGCAAAAAAAAATATCATATAGTTTCCTGGTCCCTACACACGAAAACCAAAGCAATGTTGGCCTATGTCACGGTCGTTATACAGGGATATCACTGGTCGAAAAATTGATATATTTCCCTGTCTAAATAAAGGGAAATAGACAAACTGAGACCTAATTTCCAGGTACGGAGGCTAGTAAAAGGTTTCCCTCTCATAAATATTGGAAACAGTACATGTTTTAGTCTGTATCCCGGCCTTGAAACTTGGAAATATCTGAAAAAAAATTATCGCTTCTGTTTCCTGGTGCGGAACCTAGTAAACAGTAAAATTGAGACCTAGTTTCCAGGTTTGAAGGTCGGAAATGGTTTTCCTCTTTTGAAGGCTGGAAACAGTACGTTAATTTGCCTGTTTCCATGTCCTCAACCCTGGAAATTGTTGACAAAATCTATCCGTTCTGTATCCCGGTACTTAACCTAGGAAATAGCCTAAATCAGTAACAATTTCCAGCTTTGGAGTCGGTCAATTTTTTCCCTCTCATTATGGCTGGAAATAAATTATTTTTTAGCCTATGTCCCGGTCTTGAACCCTGAAAAAAACTGATAAAGAAAATCCCTTCTGTATCCTAGCACTGAATCCGGGAAATAGGCAATGAAACCACCTCTATGCCGATGTTCATGTCTGAAAAAAAAAATTCAAATCATGTGTCCCGGTGTGGGAACCGAGAAACAATCTCTCATTACTAAGTTTCCTTGTGTTCATGCATGGAAATGATTTCAACCATTTCCAAGTATGGACACCGGGAAATAGTGTAAATCGCGACTGTTTTCCTGTGTCGTACCTTGGAAACAGCTGGAATTTCTAATGTCGGGATTTTCAACCCTAACTCGTGAAATTGCACCCTTATACGCAAAAATTGACTCGAAACTCTTTCTAATATCCATAATGATGTTACTTAGGACTCTCCAATCATATATGCAATACCCTACACATATATTCAACATCCTATACCCCTAAACCCTAAAATTGAATCTACAATGAATAAGAATGAAAAAACTTGCAAAACATACCTTTGAGTGTCAATGGAACACTGAATTTCACAAATATTCTATGCTTGTGTATTGGGAAGGGACAAATATTCTATGATTCCAAAAATGTGGAAAGTAATGATGTCAAATTTAGGTTTTCAATAATTGGGGGAATATTTTTATGTTTAGTGTAGGACCATTAGTAAATTAAGTGAGGACCAATATGAAATATGGCGGGGTCACTATGTAAATATTATTTTTGAATTCAAAATTTTAAATTGAAGGGCATAATAGACCTTTCCAATCGTTAATATAAATAAATAGATTTTAAATTGATTTTATTAATGGGAGGGGTATTTTGGTACTCTCGGCCTATTGGGTGCAATTTATTTTTGAGAATGTTTACTTTTGTAGAATTTTAATTCTTGGTCTAAAAATATAAAGATTTTAATTTCTGCCCCGTTAGTGCAAATGACCCAAATTCAAGGAATCCAATATGAAGTTTAAAATATGGACCTAGCACATGAAAAGTAGCTTTTTATAAGAATAAATTTTTGGTAACGTCTAAGAGAAATTTAAAAGTCTTAATTTGTGTGCATTAACATGCACATTGGTAATTATTTTTAGATTATTCTTTTCTGATGAAGATTTCTACAAATAAGAGAGATAATTATTAAAAAATAATAATAGAAATAGAGAGTAGGGAGTGAGACTAATATATAAATAAATTAATATTAAATTAATTCACACAAGACAATGTAATTCTTGTTAATTTTCAATTTATATATTATACAAGTAAATATTTATTTATGAAAATTATTAAAATATTTAAAAATATTCATTTATTCACAAAATAGAGTATTATTTCTTTCAATTGTTTTTTACTTACATATTTATTTTAGATACTAGAGAATATACTCGCACAAGCGCGATATTTAAAAATTTATTTATTATTTTATATATAAATAATATTATAATATTAATTAAAAAAAACAATTTAACAAAAATAATAATAAATAATTTATGAAAAATGTAGAGATATTTATAATATAAATAGGAGTATGTTTCATAGTAATAACATATTTATTCACTTTTATTTGATTCAAAATTTATAGATTAATAAATAAAAATAAAGCATTATGAAAAAAATTAGAGAATAAGTAAAATTAGACTTTTTCAACTTTTTTTCTTAGTTTTAGACCAACCCTAGTTTTTTTTTTTACATTTTTAAATTTTTTTATTAAAAAAATGTAAAACTAAACTTTTAAAAAAAAATTGCAAAAAATGAGCTTCCCGGTATTACAACCGGGAAGCAGGAAAAATTGACTCAGCTTCCCGGTGCGTAATTGACGGGTGTCGAGTCCGTCAGTAATTTAAATATCCTGTAAACAACAAATTGATTGTAGTAAACAAGGTCGAATCCACAGAGAACGGTTATCAATTGTGTATTGTATACTGACCAAGTAATGTAAATGGGGGTTTGAAAAGTGGATTTGGACTGAATGCTAAAAACGCAAAATATTAACAATCAAATATATTAAAAGACCCAGGTAACCGATCATTTAATTAATGTGTTGATCATTGATTCAAAAGATATCTCTATCGATTTTAATAACCACAGTTATAGTTATTGACAACGTGTCTAACAACCAATCTTTTCCTTAGTTATTAGACTGACCGGGTACGACCCTTCGAATCAATCACTAATCTAACACGTAGATTGCATTATAAACTAGAAAAGACCTGCGATCATAGCCAATGAATCAGTACGACAGTTCTTGAACTATGATTGTGGAACCTCAACACTACCTAGATCAGATTAATTACGAATTATCTAACTATGTAGTGTATTAGCCTACTCAATTAACCAATCGCGCGCTTAATCAATTAATCAAATAAAACTAACATGACCTTAGCTATGGGCATAGAGTGACCTTAACTATGGGCACAGAGACTACACAAATATTAAAAGATAAAGCAACGAAGCAAAGATCTCACAACACGAATTAATTAAACTAATCGTTTAGCTGGACAGACTAGTTTAACACCACATGGATGCTGTCGACATCATCGTCTAAATTATGAACTGAACGTACAAAAGAAGAGAAACGGAGTGTTTTTATTCAAAAACTAAAACTAAAACCCTCAATTCTGATCATTCAGAGTAAATATATACTCTGTTACAAAACTAAAACTCATTAAAAATCTCCTCAGAATCCTTATTTAAAAGTTCTAAATTCAAAATATAAAAATCCTTAATCCTATCAGTTTATTTCTAAATAAGTATTCAGATGAAAATTGCTGACTTTGACTCGGCTTTGGCAATTGTTGTCAATGATCCTCAAAAATCTTCATATTTGTATAATTGCCTCCAATCTGTCCAAAATTACAAAAATAGGCAAATTAATAGCAAATCTTCAATAAGGTCTAAAAATAATAAACAAAATAGTGCAGGAATAATGTTAATTTCATGCTTAATCAGTAATACAGGGAAGCAAAATTTTGCTTCCTTGTATTACACACCAGGAAGCAGGCAAAATTCAAGTTTGCTTCCCGGTGTGTAGTACCAGGAAACTGAAATTCGTTTCCCGGTATTATACACCGGGAAGCAGGCTTGAATTTTGCCTTCTTCCGGGCGTTAGCTATTGAATATTTTGCTTCCCTGTATTACACACCAGGAAGCAGGCAAAATTCAAGCCTGCTTCCTAGTGTGTAGTACCGAGAAATTGAAATTCGTTTCCCGGTATTATACACCGGGAAGCAGGCTTGAATTTTGCCTGCTTTCGGGTGTGTAACACCGGGAAGCTATTGAATATATTTTTTCTTGGTATTGGAGGGTAAAATGGTCATTTTGGTCTATTTTTTGAAAAAAAATTCAAAAAGTTTAGTTTTGTAAAAAATTTAATGTTGGTCTAAAAATATAATTTTTTTTAATAAAAAAGTCTAAAAATGCAAATCACCCAAAAAAAATTAATATTATTTATATTTTATTATTATATAAAATGATATTTTACCTTTTTAATTTATTAAAATATTAAATTATGAAATAATAGTAGAGATACATTAAAAACTATTATTAATTACCAATGACATATAAGTAATTAACCTTTAAATTGAACCCATTTATTAAAAGAGAATGTATATATTAGTAATTATTATTGTCATGTAAGTAAATAATTCATAAATTGAACCATTTTATAAGAGTGAATAGTGGAATTCTAAGCATGCCACCTCAGCGTGCTTTGTAATTCTTTTATATAAATATATAGATAATTATACATTATATTGTAATTAAATGAAATAAGGAAGAGTGAGAGATATATGTAGTAGTGGGGATGTGAGATAATTAATTGGAATAAAATAAATGCAATGTCACATGTAACTATTTTATTTCCAAAAAAGTTTGGAATTTCGAAGTATCCACTTTGGTCGTGAGCGCACCACGTCATCTGTGTAACTATGACCTGTGTAACTATTGTCAAATTTCTCCTTTATAATATATATATATATATAACTTTATAATATATATATATATAACTTTATAATATATATATATATAATATATATATATATATATATATATAACTTTATAATATATATATATATATATATAAATGATTCGAATTCGTAAGTGAATTGTATACTCTGTATAACAGTTGAGATTACGATTCTGCTATATTTCTGTTTTCAATTTTTTTTTCTTATTTTTTTGGATTGGAAGACAGGCAATGGACCTGATATAAGCTAAATTTATTTGTCTTGATTTGTTACACAACTTTTCACATACAAATTATACATGCTTTAAACAATTGATTGCCCAGCCCACAGAGCAGATTCTACACAAACATAATGTATGATATTGCACATTTTTTCTCGAGTTCAGATAGGCATCATCATCACTTAACAAACAGGAGGAGCTCTGTAATATGCAGGAACGGTTGCAGGGAAGAACATTTGTCTTACTCCTTCAGCCTTGATAATTGGAAAGATGATTCCTGAAGCAGCCTATAACGGAACCACGAGTAAAACATTTAAGTAATGAAATTTGTACCAATGAAGAAAATCACAAGTTAAGAAATAAGAAGATATACGCACAACAATTATTCTGACTCCAATCCAGGTACGGTATGGGGAAGGAAAGGGCAGCAACAAACGACCAACAGCATAGATTGCAACAGAAAAGAAATGGACAACCAAACTCAATGGGCGAGGGTTCAAACCCGACAGCAGAGAAATTGGCCCTGATGCACATCTACCTCCCAGACTAAGATAGTCAAAGCAGGCATCACGCATTTCTGTTCTTGCTACATCAGGGGAGGCACAAAACACTCTGTATAAGGCACCAGCCAATGTATTGATAGTAGATGACAGTGGCTGCACACAATTAAACACAATGCAGGAACTGTGAGCTTATTTGTCATTGTATTGAATACTGTAGCAAAAAAATGACCAAAAAAAAAAACTGACGGTCGAACAATTTCAGACATGTACAAAATGTTCATGGAATCAAGACTTAAGCATGTAATGTCACCTAAGAAAGCAACAAGTAATGGAAATTCAACTTACCTTGCGCAAAGTGTAGAATGATTCAAGGTATTTGCATAGTGCAGGTGCATCATTCAGGTTGCGTAAAGGCCTGAGAAGGTCTCGCAAGAGGACAATGTCAGATAGTGCAACAGTCATTCCTCCACCAGTCAAAGGGTGACGCATGTTGAATGCATCCCCCAACAAAAGGGCTCCAGGAGTGGGTTGAGGAGTAGCTGGCATGCTTCTATTTGGCATTGTCTTGATGTTTCCTTTCTCAACAGCAGCTATGAAGGCATCATAGATTTGTGGGGGAACCTGCACAATTTCATAATAAATGGAGTATAGCACCATTAGACATAATATTAATATGAAATGCTCTCCTTAAATTACAGGTAAATAGTAAAAATGGTTGTTTAAATTGAAGAGATAGAAATTAAATATTGATAATACCTGCGGAGCCACCACTGTTTTCAAATAGTTTGTCATTTCACCATTTGAAATAGAAGGAACCTTCTGACCAGGTACATCAACTAGACACCTAACCTCAGTGCTGCTAATAGGATAAAACAAGATGGGGGAGGGATTTGCCAATATAACATGACCGTTATTCGCATATGGAAGCTGGCAATTTTCAAGGACCAACCCAACAAAACAAGAGGGCACATCCACCTGCCAAAAAAAAAAACCTTTTCAGCTTTCTAAACAATAAGTTTTCTTTCCTTCTAGATTAGGTCCACGATTGACTTTTACAATTGAAACAAAAGATATAAGATTCACTCAAAGTCCATCTAACCTGAGGAGTGCAAAGAGAGCGACGCAAGTTTGAGAAGCATCCATCACAAACGATTGTTAATGGAGCATATGCTGTCAGTTCTTCCCCCATTTTTGTCTTGTATTGCACACCTTTGATAGTACCTTTCTCTTCAACCAAAGAAGTGACAGTTCCTTGCTCCAACCATACACTAGAAGAAAAAAAAATGAAACAACAATGTAAGATGTTTACCTTTATAATAATTATTATAAAGTGGGCATGAGACAGCCACCAACCAAATAAGCTTTTGGCAATTATTGATACTTCTATTGATGACTTTAAAATTCTTATAGCACATTGGCTGTATTAACCACAACAACTCCACCTTGAACCATCTGAACAATATTTTAACAGGATCTATCAGTGACAAAATGGTTCTAGACTTGGGTGTATATATTCTTGACGATTGGCTTTGACTGAAATTCATGCAACACTAGATTGAACCATCCGATGGTGCTAATGCTCAAAATGCATAACTACGGGGTTTATAACTAAAAAGCATATTACAGTCTCAACATTTCAGCTATGCTAACGTGTGAACATTAACTAACATTTTTCTAAGGGGAAAGGAAATAAAAAGAATACAGCAACAGTTAATAAGCAATTAAAATATTATGTAAATTATACTTTGGAAGGGAAGCAGCTTTCTCCCTCATCCTCTGGATGAAGCGACCGTTGTGAAAGCTCCTTCCTGCAACATCAGAGTGGAACTTCTCCAAGGGATATGATAATTGAGAATCTCTACCATCCTTAAAGATAGCATAACCTAACACCCGTTGGGCATCAATTTTCTCCAGACAATCTGCAGGTCAGACACAACATTTGGCTCATTCACAAATTGGTAAACTTGTCAACAGTTTTGTACTAACATAGTTTTTGAATTTAAAATTTACATACCTGCAAGTCC
This sequence comes from Cardiospermum halicacabum, assembly GCA_031304145.1. Classification (NCBI taxonomy): domain Eukaryota; kingdom Viridiplantae; phylum Streptophyta; class Magnoliopsida; order Sapindales; family Sapindaceae; genus Cardiospermum; species Cardiospermum halicacabum. Next base: position 7,580,074 of record CM062394.1, on the reverse strand, counting down.
TAATTCAATTAACTTGAGGTATCCCCCTGGTTGAAGCAATTCACCAACTATTCTGTCAGGCTCAGACAAATCTCTTTCAATTACATGCACCCTACGTCCATCCTACAATTTCAATGAAATAATCCATTATCAGTGGATCAAATTGGATACCGAGCTGATTTTGTTGATCATATCCAGGCTAATCCATCCAATGCAATAAATAGTAACGCTACATTTTAAGATGATAATTCTTTAGTTCTGGCAAACCAATGAAGTGTACACCACAAGCAAATAGAGGCTAAAATATATAGATTTGCACTCATCAACCACGGACACATTCAGCAGCTTAGAATCCTTTAACAAATGGCTAATATACAAAGGTGACTGGGAGTCATGATAATTGTTGGGCCCTGAACTAAATAAGTTACTCAACAGCACATATTATCATCCCTCAGTAATTATCTATAGTATAAATATGGTTTATGTAAAAGTACACAATGAAATTCTTGCAACAGTCAAACAAATCCCTAACCGAGCTATGGACATCTAGTTTATTCACTGCCCCACTTTAGAATAGATAGCAAAATATTTGGTTGGCAGCTGAGTCCATATGTAATGCAATAAATGAAAAGTTGATTCAAATACACACATATTGACATCAACTAGGCGCCATCTCATAAATACGAAGGCAGACCCCAACAAATAACAAACTCTTTCTGTTTTCATCAATAATAGATATGTTAGATTATGGTATTGAAGTCATAATCTTGAGGCCCACAGAAGCTAGCAAGTTTGCCAGCAATCGAACTTCATCCACCTAGATCATTCATTTCAATTAACTAATAAAGCCAGTAAAATACCCTATAAATCATCCCAAAATATCGAACTTTAACAAGAGAAGAAAATAGACAATCAAATTAAAAACTAAAATAAAAATAAGGTATGTATGTTTAGTCTATGAGAGCTTCACTTCAATTTGCAAAAGAAGATATTCCACGTTTCCAACAAATTAGAACTGCGTTCCCACCTACTTTTTAAGTTGAAACTTCTACTATAATAAAGTCAAATACAATATCCTTTGAAACTACCAACAAAATAAGGTCAAATACAATACACAAAGACTTGGTAAAAAAGTGGTTAAAAATAACATCAAATAAATGAAACCAACATCAGAATCGTATAATTATAATCAAAACACTGGATTTGGATATCGAAATTTTCACGGTATAGGAGCTTCCAGGAATAACGTAAGTTGTAGAAGAAAACAAAAACAAAGTACAATCACTTTAGAAATAGTTTAGCCTTCATGACAGACGTACCTTTCAAATATAGTAATATAACAAATAATTTTAAGACCAAAGAATTGTGAATTTTCAATGTTTCAAACTTCAAAAACTCAGGAAAAGTCATCGCAAAATGAAAATCCAGTTGATTCTTAATGTAAAAGTAAAAGAGCAGGGAAGTCAAAGATGAATCACCTTGCCGAGGGTGTGAGCGAGAGCAGCGCCGGCAACACCGGCACCGACGATGATGACATCAGCGTCGGCGGCAGCATTGGATCCGCATTCTCCGTCAATAGAAGAGGCGGTGACGGAGGTTTTTGTTATGTTGGAATCTGCATCTTCTTCGTTGCTTTTGTTTCTCATTACAAAATTGTAGACAGCGAGCAGTCCGAGGTTGTAGAGCGCGACGAGGCCGATGACGGCGCCGAGGATGAGGCCCCACGTGTACTGATCCGCCATGACCAAACCTAAAGGAGGATGCGGAGTCAGAGACAGTCGAGTAACACGAACGACGAGTCTCTCCGGGCTCCTCTCTCTCGCACAAGGATTTGGCTTTGATTTGAATGGGTTTTGGCTAACTAACAGAACACGAGAATTAGTTTGGAAACGTAACCGTTTTATAGGCTCTATCAATGTTAAAACTTACAAGTCACTGGTCATCTAATCACTCCTTGCTTTCCATTTCAATGTCAACATATACCTATCTATGCTAATTTACGCCTGTTGTGTTCTTTTCTTAATGTGCGCATCCCTCCGTTAGGTATTAATTTAGTACTTGCGCAATAAGGATCACTTTTAGAAATATCGTCCAACTTCTAGTACGTACTCTATAGAACTTAATTTTGCATTTATTGTACGTACAATTTTGATCCCAATAGTTATGATTAGATTATTTTACGGGAAAGTTATTTTTTAAATTTATAAAAAAAATTTAAATATGTAATTATAGGTCTATTTTGAAAAGTTTGTATTTGAATTTCATTTTATAATTTATAGGTTGTGACCGAAATTTATAGACTATCAGTATAATTTATAAAATCCGAAAATTATACTATTTTAGAGGTATTTCGAAAAACTAAGTCTATCAATTGAAAACTGAACTTTTAAACGTTTATTTTGTAAATGATATGATTAAATTCATTTTTTATTTATTATTAATATTTTTAAATGATATGATTAAAAATAATTAATTTTATAATAAACTCACTGTACATATGTACAATACTTTTAAAAAAGATACTGTGATTTAATTAAATCAGTGGATTGATTCTCAATTTAAGAAACTACGAAGTTAATGTTTAATTTAAAAAATTGTTAAACTCATGTTTAATAATTATAATTTTATTAAAAATATTTATAAAGTTAAATTAAGAAAAATTTCAACCTTACCAAACCCAAGTAGTTGAGACGATTTTACATTTAAAAAAATTAATTTACCAACGCGGTTCGATTTTATTCCAAACGGGACGAAACTGACTAATGACATCTCTGTCCAGAGTACATTTGACACTTACAGTTATATTAACATTTGAGTTAGTTCTTCAAATAACAATTAGTTGTTAACCATCAAACTAATAGTTAAAGTAGTGTTTGCTTTGAGTGTTTAGTAAGAACAGTTAGATAACGGTTAAATATAAAATGACAAAAATTTTATTTCACTTTTAATAAATTTTAAACTATACTATATTTTATTTTATTTTTATTAGTCTTAGTATATTTTATTAAACGATTTTTAAAAAAATATAATAAAAATCTACAATGATATATTTATTGACTAATTTACATATATGTTATAGTCAATAAAATAATAATATAATTATCACCATTCACATAAATAAATATTAAATTAAAATAAAGTCATGAATATTTAAACTGTATAAAATAAATAAAATTAGTTCAAAAAAAGTATATTTGGTCGGGCCCCTGCCCTGAACCCGAGATGCGGTGGCTGGGCACCACCTTGTCACATAACCTGTATTAATATTGACACTAGCCCCACGACCAACATTACACTTTCCAGCATATTTTTGTCCTCACTCGCATGCTTGTCACATAGCCGGTCTTAAAGTTGACCACTAGCCTCATGATCACCATTACGCTTTCCAGCATGTTTTGTTCTCACTCGCATGCTTTCCGGATAAACTTCCCTGAAGATCTCCCATTCCAAGATTGATTCAAGCCAAACACGCTTAACTTCAGAGTTTTTAAGTTCTGGCCTCCCGAAAAATAATATGCACGTTGGTTATATAGATAGCAATTCAATTCCTTTTTAACTCTGTCTCAATATGGGATGTTACAATCCACCCCCTTAGAACACAACGTCCTCATTGTTCCCATAATCTTTCCAGAATTTTTACCCCCATTAGGCGAATGCCCTGGGCTCTTCTGTCTACAAGTGCACCTCGCGGTCGTAGGGTTACTCTGATACCATTTGTAACGTTCGGCCCCCAACCCGAGTCGCGATGGCTGGGCGCCACCTTGTCACATAACCAGTTTTGAAGTTCCACTAGCCCCACAGACTACCATTACGTTTTCCAGCATGCTTTGTCCTCACTCGCATGATTTCCGGACAAACTTCCCGGAATATCACCCATCCCAAGATTGCTCCAAGTCAAACACACTTAACTTTGGTGTTCTCAAGTTCTGAGCTACTGAAAAACAATATGCATATCGGTAATATAGGTAACAATTCAATTTATTTTTAACCTCGTCTCAATATGGGATGTTTCACCAGATATTTTTGTAATTGTCAAATTTGGATAAGAGTAAAATTAATTTTTTTTATTAACGATTTGTGAATAGATACAGTAAGTAATTATCTGAAAATCACTAATTAAAAATTTAAACACTAATTAAAAATTAAAAATAAATCATATAAATACTTTTCATAATTAATAAAAAATTTTTAAAAAAATTCATATAAATAATTGATAAAATATTAATTTACCCATTTTAAATAGAAAATTGGAAATATACAATGTTTGAGCTAAAACTTTTATTTAGTTTCGTGGTTAAAAAATATAAATAATAAATAATTAAAAATTTAAATAAAAATTCTATACAATAATCCTAACTTGTTTATTTAAATTCATTTTATTTCATTTCCGTACAAAAATTAGTTTGAAAAATTAATTATTCACTCTTTTTTTAATATGATATAAAAATTAAGTGATAACTCGCCACCATATAATAACTAAAAATTATTTTGAAAATTTTATATTAATAATGAAAAAAAATATTTATTAGTCTAAATAAATTCATAACAAATAATAATAATTTATTTAAATAATCATAAATAAATAAAAAATTTAAATTACAATATACACTTGGAAATATTAAAATTACACCTGAATATGAATATTCAGAATATTTTCAAGCTGATTGCCAAACCACCAAAATCCAAAATTTTCGTTCCCACCGCTCCTCATTTAAGTAAATTATAATACAAAATAAAATGATAGAAAAGTTTCCTAATCACATGATAATTTTAATAGCATTTAAAAGATTTTATTATTCTTTTTCTTTTTGGACAAAGACAAGCTAATGAGCTTTAAATATGGAAGTGTGACACGTCATGACACTGCTGCAAAGTTGATTTTATTATTTTTAGTTTGGGCTGTTCTAGTTTACAATTTCTTTATGAAAGCCGATAACAATCTATACACAATTTAATTTGTTATATAATTCAGAAATAGACATTCCATCAGAAGCTCCCTGATTATAAAGAGTAAGTAATTTATAAAATGCTTTTATTTTTAAAATTTTAAACATCACATACAAAGATAATAAATATAAATAATAATGTGACCCGTGAATCAGTGTTAATAAAAAATAATAATATCCGAAATTCACTGAAATAATAAAATAAGAGAGAAGTGGGTACGTGAGGAAAACGATTAGATTAGAAAATCTATGCAAGAATATTTTTAGCAACAAAAACAAGGGGCTCCCTATATCTTTGGTTTATAGTCAATGTCCTCTTTAGTAAGGAATTCACGTATTTAAATTAATATAAATCCTTCACTTCACTTGTATAATTAATATTTTTATTTTCATTGACCAACTGCTGGTCAACTTGAAGAAAATTATAATGATGTAATGCAAACAGAAGATTGTTTTATTTTTTTCTCTCAAATTCTATAGTGAATTCGTAAGTCAACTTGAGTTTAGTTAAAATAATATTGGTAGATGATGGACGTATATAGGCAGCTAATAGGTTGTTCAAAGTTTGAATCATGTGAGAAAAATGTATGGAAAATAAAGTTGTTTTGTTGGTACGAGAACACTAGTCAAGCCAGCATGCATTAGTACCTTACATAGAATGGAAAACAGGATTGTATTGACGTATTTATTGTTGTTTTTATTTTTTAAATAAAGAAAAAAGAAGTTTGATTATTAACAAACGCGTAAGAGGAAGTCAAAAAGAGGGGAATATGGAAAGTAAAGGTGGTGACGATTGTAGAAATAATGGTGGTAGCAGAGCAGAGCAGAGCAGCTTCACGTTAGTGTATTGATTTTGATACATGCTCTTAGGCAGCATTAAAACATGTGGAAATTCTATATATAAATATATCCACTCAACCTAATCAGTGCACTTTATTTTTAGTTTTTATAATACATACCGGTTTTAAAAAGTTTTTTTTATATTTCCAATATATTAAATTTTGATTTTTTAAAATAGCCTTTCGCAGCTGTTTATCACTATTTTTTAAAAGTGAAAATTTGAAAAATTATTTTTGTGAAGTTTTTAAAACTAGATTATATAGAGTAAATAAAAAATTATAAAAGATTAAAAATAAAATTTTTTGTAATTTTTAATATTATACTATTATTAATTTTATAATTTTTAAGAATATTATTTCGTTATATATTACACTTGAAGTAGCAACATATAATCGGTCCCATATAAAAACTTGATCCAGAAAGAATAGACCAACAAAATTTAAAGATTGGCCATGACTTTTTTTACATATTACAATGAAGCATGTTGTCAATGAAAATTGTATTTTCAACTTAAAAAATCATCTACATTCATTTGATAACATTATAACTTAAATAATGGTTATTCTTTACTCAATCGTTTTTTTTTTATATGATTAATGTTATGACTGGTCATTTCCTAATATGTGTCACAAGCAACGCAGTACTATTGTAGAGTCATTCCATTAGATTGATATTTCTAAAAAGCAAAATCAATAGGCCGACTTTAGGATGAAGGATATGATTTGTTATTCCAAAAAATTTTAAACTATTTAAAAACTCTATTGTATATAATATCTCTGCTTTATTTATTATAACATTTACCTTGCAAATAATATCTGAACTAGGGTAAGGTTGTTTTTTTTTCTTTTTTTTTTTTCAGGATTTTTTCAATATCCAGAAAGGCATAGTTTACTGTTTATTCTCTTAAAAAAAAAAAGAAAGAAAGAAAGAGAGTTGTGGTGATTAGAATCTAGTATACTCCACCTAAGGAATATCATTGAAAAAAATTGACGGTATGATATTAAAAAAAATGCTTCTAATTTTTGAAAAAAAAACCCGCTAATTTTGATACCTCTTGTTAAAGAAATCGGTGATACATTGCAATAGAGTCGAGTGTTGGTAGCCACAACATAAAAAAAAATAAAATAATACATCAACATTAACAAAGTCTTAATCTCAAATCAGTTGGGGTTGGTTGTGTATAAATCATCTAACAATGAACCTCAGTAAAACAAAAGGAAGTAGTCAGTACAAGTCTTAGAAACTTTTGACACTATGGATTTTATGTTTCCACTCAAGTCTTTTATGCACCAAATCGACATCAATATCTAAGGCACATAAATCTCTAGCAACTACCCCATTCCAAGTAAATTTATGTCTTCCTTGATCCCTCTTGACCCGCTCGACCAATAAATTTTCACATTTGCGCATTCCAGTCTGAGAAGCTCTCTTAAAACATACTCAAATCACCTGAGTCTACATTCCCTTACTTTTTCACTAACCTCCACCACGTGGACTTTTTGTCTAATATGCTCATTCCTAATTTGCCCAACCTTGTATGTCCACACATCTATCTTAACATTTCCATCCCCGCCACATTCATTTCATGGAGATGTTATCCCATAGGTGCCAACTTTCACTCCTATATAGCATTGTTGCCCGAACAACTGTCCTATAAAACTTACCTTTTACCTTAAGTGGTATTTTCTTATCACAGAGAACTCCTGATGTCCCTTTCCATTTTATCCACCCAACTTGAATTTTATGGGCCACATCATCATCCAATCACCCTTTTGGTACACAGAACTAAGATACTTAAATTGTTCAGTGCTGGAACGGAAACCCCATCCATCTTCACCTCTTGTTCTTGATTCTTCCTTAAATTGAAATGACCGTGCATAAATTCTATTTTACTCTTGCTTAACTTAATACCCTTATCTTCATGAGTTTTTCTGTATATTTCCAACTTATGATTAACTCCCGCACTAGTTTCATCAATAAGCATAATGTCATTTGCAAATAACATGCACCAAGGTACATCATCTTGTAAGCTCTCGGTTAACTCATCCATAACTAGAGTAAATAAATACGGACCCATGACTGAACCTTGATGCAATCCAACAGTAATGGGAAAAGTCTTAGTGCCCCCAACTATTGTTTTCATAGTAGTTGATGCATTCTCGTACATGTAATTGATGATGTTAATATACTTGACATGGACTTCTTTCCTCTCCAAAATCTACCATAATATATAGTAACTTAGTAATGTATGTACGTGTAACTACATTAATAATTGAGTGGATTTATAAATTTTAATGAATGTCCATGTAACTACATTAATAATTAAGTAGATTTATATATTTTATCAAGATATACATAGAATACTGAAAATGTATCAGCAAAAGTACATGAATTTGGTTAAGTATACATAATTAATAGTCAATGTAGAAATTAGTTTTCACGTACACCTAGGTACATTCATAATATGGACCCAAAAAGTATATAATTTATAAATTATTAATTATTAATTTATACGATTAATTAATACATCACTAAATTAATAAAATTTGACAGTCCCAACAGTATTAATTTATAGAGGTTATACTGTACTTCTCTTGGTACCCGATCATATGCCTTCTCCAAGTCAATAAACACCATGTGAAGATCTTTCTTCTTCTCTTGGTACAATTCCATAAATGTTCTTAGGAGAGAAATGACTTCCATAGTAGATGTCCTTTGCATAAAACCAAATTGGTTCTCTAACACTCTTGTAGTCATCCTCAGCCTATGCTTTATCACTCTTCCTTGTAATTTCATTGTATGACTCATGAGTTTGATTCCCCTATAGTTTGCACAATTTTGGATGCCTCATTTATTCTTATATATCAAATACTTAGAGTACTTTTTCTCTATGCATTAGGCATCTTACTTCATTTCAATATAGAATTAAAGAGTTTTATTAACTAGAAAACTCTCAATTCTCTGAGGCTTTTATGGGGATACCATTGGGATCATATGCCTTACTAACCTTCATATGTTTCAATGTTTCCTTTACTTCACTTTTTTTTGATATGACTATATCAACTGATATTTCTATCTGTTGCCGGGAGGTTATGAAAGTCTTGTTCATGCTTTAAGTTGAAAAGTCTGTCAAAATAGGATTTTCATCTCTCTTTTATCTCATTATCCCTTGTCAGGATATTCTAAGCTTTATTTTTAATGCATTTAACTTAGTTTAAGTCTCTGTATTTTTCTCCCTCAATTTTACGAGCTTGTAGATAACCTATTCCCCTTCAGTAGTGCCCAATTATTGGTACAGACCTTATAGTGCTCTACCACGGGTCATCCTAATGACTTTCTTTGCCTATTTCTTAGCTCTTTTATATTCCTCAAATGCCACATTGTTGGTATTCTTTTATGTCACTCTCTCTTAGCCTTAATAACCTTTTGTACCTCATCATTCCACCACCATGTATATTGTGGTCGAGGCCCCGACCCTTCAGATACTCCAAATACTTTACTTGCCACTTCCTTAATACGCCTTTTCATTTCTTGCCATAAATTATAGGCATTGGTATCGGCTCAAATGCATTGACTATTAATCGCCAACTAATTTGAATAAGGGATTCAGAGACATCAGGTGTTATCCTCGATAATGGAACGCTAGTGACTTGGTTAGCACCCGAAGTTTATAGGGTATTTAGTAAGAAAATACAAAAACGTGCTGAATGATTATTTGTCCCTGTGTATCTCCCTGGTATTTCTCCTAGATGATTTGTTACGACGAAAATTTCATGACAGCTGCTAGATTTCCATCAATCTCCTTTTTCTTTTCCAATGGTGCATGGTGGGAAATCGACTTATACAATATGTTTGTTAAGGTCTGAGAAGAAATATTCTATTTATGAGTAGGTTCCACCGCAAATATTTAATTAAAAAGCACCTTTACAAATTAAATTTCGATTCATGATCCTTTCTAATATAGATGGTCACATCTATAAATTGAGGATGCTCCATCTCTATCCATAATCGAGATGATAAGTCGACGGAATTTTGGTTTTGATTTAACTAAAAATAATGTGTATTTGGGAGAATTGATTGTGATATCTTAAATGATTATTAGGTTGATTTCAAAGCTCATAAATAATAGATTTTGGATTATTTTCAAAAAAACATCTCACATTTTCAAACGTTTTATTTTGAACCACCAATTTTGGAAAGTTTTGCAAAACCACCCCAAAAATCAAAGCAACTAATGATTTTGCTATTGGATGAGTGGTTTTGGATAATTATGATGTTTTAATCATTTTTAAATTTTTATTTAATAGTTTTAAATAATTCTTTTAAATTATTAAAACATCATAATATTCCAAAACTACCAATCCAAACCCCAAAATCACTCATACAACAACAAAACTACTACTTGTTTTGATTTTGGGGATGATTTTCTTGCAAAACTTTCCAAAAGCGGTGGCTCAAAGTAAAATGTTTGAAAATGTTGGGATTTTTTTGGAAATAATCCAATAATTTTTTTTGGGAGAAATCCAAAAAACTCATGAAAGTTTGCCAAAATACCCAAAAAAAACCACACTTGTTTCAAAAATACCCAAAAAAACCACTAATGTTCATTATAAATGGAGAAAAAAACATTTTAGCCTAATTTTACCTTTAAATTTAACGTTAACCAAGGGCAATTATGTAATGTTGTAAATTCATCATATTAATAAATAAAACACTAAAAATTGTTAACTAGCCAAAAAAAAAAACATATATTAACCTGTTGTCAATCAATCCAATGTTTCAAATTTTTTCGATTTTAAATATATAACTAATTTTCAAAGTGTCCATTGTGTGGTTATTAAATTTTAAAATGGATACTTTTTAAAATTAAAATTAAAATTTGAAACTGTGAATCAATCCATTGAGTTTGTTTCAAAAATATTTATAATTACTAATTACTAAAACTTCACTCATATATATATATATATATATTGCCAATTATCAATTGAAAATTAATGAAATATATAAACGAGTGGATGATAATATGTTAGAATTATATCTACACATTATTATATTAAATTATAATTTTTAATAAATTGGTTCAGTTTATTTGTTTCGATTTTTTTTAAAAAAATTTTTCCATACTTAAAATCAACTTGAATGTTATTTTTGGGTTTATTTTTAGAATGGTATAAAGGTCATTACATTAAAAATATGCTAAAAGTACCAATAAGTAGTTTTTTGGGTATTTTTGAAACAAGTGTGGTTTTTTGGGTATTTTGACAAACCTTCATGGGTTTTTTGGATTTCTCCCATTTTTCTTTTAAAATTGTTGAAGTTTACTTTTCAAATTATCTAAAATATTACTTATCAATTATAACATGATTTCAAAGCTCATAAATAATAAATTTTCTTTTAAAATTGTTAAAGTTTACTTTCAAATTATCTAAAATATTACTTATCAATTATAACAAATGATTATTAGTGTGATTTCAAAGCTCATAAATAATAATTTTTTAAAAAAAATTATTAAAGATTACTTTTCAAATTATCTAAAATATTGCTTATCAATTATAACAAATCAATTTATATTTTTATTATCAGACAAAAAAATCACTTTCACCAAATCAACAAATTGTGCTAATATTCAATTTTCATCATGTGCTGAAAAATATCAAGAATGAGTGGTTAGAAGAAAGGTAATGTTCAAAAACTTTTCCAATGCAATCGAGAATAGAGGGATAACAAAGAGGTGTCCTAGATCCATTTCTTCATTAGATTGTTCTAGATCCATTTTGTTGTCTGATTGTTCTTCTAATTCATCATAAATGTTATCATCATCATAAAAGTCATCAAGACCAATAGCATCATACTGCTGATTTTCTTCATAATATTGCTATTTTTTTTTATCATAAATGCTACATGCGCAAAAGCATATTCGTGATAGTTTGCATCCCAATCTTTTTCTCCCTCGGAATTGTCGTCATCTACAAATTCATATTCGAGCATATAAAAAGTAGGCGGTTCATTATCAACCTCTATTTGGCAAAGAGGATTGCCTGAGGTTCTTTGGTAATATTCTAATCCAAAGATGCTTGAAATGCAACCCAATTAGTAACTTTAATTTGAATAGTTTATTTTTTAAGATTTTTTTTTTAAATTTTTCAGATTTTCAAAAAAAAAAAAAAAGGAAGAAAAGAGGGGGTGTACCCACTGCATGCGAATTTTTGATCTCGACAAGGCCAAATCTTTTATAGCTCCCCTTTAGACTAAACAATTCTCCTACTGCGTAGCGAATCAATGGACTCCTTCGAGTTTAAATGTATCAAAATTTTGTCTAGAATTACAATTTTTAGGCAATTCAACTTGTTTTTTATACCGCATCAAAACAAATTCTTCGTCAACGTTATAGACATTGGTGTCGGCTAAGATGCATTAATTATTAATCCTCAACCAAATTGAATAAGGAATTCAGAGACATCGGGTGTTATCCTCGATAGTGAAACGCTAGTGACTTGGTTAACACCCGAAGCTTATAGGGTATTTAGTAAGAAAATACAAGAGCTTGATGAAGGATTGTTTTTCCATGCGATTCTCCTTGATATTTCTCCTAAATGATTTGTTATGACAGAAATTTCATGATAGCTCCTAGATATCCATCGTCCTTTTCCTTTTCTAGTTAGATTTTCGTCAATGTCCTTTTCCTTTCCCAATGGTGCATAGTGGAAAATCGTCTTATACATTATGTTTGTTAAGGTCTGATAAGAAATATTCTATTTATGAGTATGTTCCAATATTTAATTAAAAAGAACATTTACAAATTAAATTTTGATTCATGATCCTTTCTAGTATTGATTGTCACGTCTATAAATTGAGGATGCTCCATCTCTATCCATAATCGGGATGATAATTTTCATTATCAGAAAAAAAATTCACTTTCATCAAATCAACAAACTATCATGTTATTCAATTTTCATCCCATGCTGAAAATATCAAGATTGAGTGGTTAGGAAAAATGGACATTGAAAAAATTTTCTAATGGAATGCAAGATAGAGTAAAACAAAGTCAGGCTGAAGACTCTGAACATTCACTGCTTGAAAGGAAACCCAGTTGGTAACTTTAATTTTAATAGTTTATTTTTTTAAAAATTTATTTTGATTTTTTAGATTTTAAAAAAAGGGCGGATGTACCCATTACATGCGAATTTTCAGCCTCGACAAGGTCAGATCTTTCTAGCTTCCTTCCAGACTAAGGTGCCGGTATCTAATCACGACTTTTCATGATTTTTATAGACTTTAAAAAGTGAATGATTTTTATAAACTTTTATAGATTTTTATAGATTTTATAAATCCATAAATGACTTTTGTAGACTTCTCAAGAAATACTTTTTATGATTTTATAGACATCGATAGATTTCTATAAATGATTTTTAAAGACTTTCAATAACTTTAATAGATTTTCAATGACTTTCGTAGACTTTCAAATATTAATTGATTAATTTCGAGAACTTCAAATATGTTGTATTGCATAACTTTAGAAACACATTGGGATACATTTTATTTAGTTTTTTAAAGTCATCTGGATCCTCCCGGTGTATCTTATGTATGTCAAAATACCCACGTGACATGTTTGTACGCCTAGTTGGAGGACATTGGACATGATTACACTGCACCTTGAAATTTAGAAGGGTAATAACATCTTGAATTGTAACTAATTCAACCTTAACCATTACATTAAAATTTATGTTAATCTCTACTTCCTCGATTTCATTCATATTAGAATTACTCATTTCTTTAAATTATATACATATATATGCATAGTCGTGTACTTAAAATATATATAATTTTAACCATTCAAATAAATAAAACTTTATCAATCAAAATAGCAATAAAATAAAAAATAAAAATATTTTATAAGTAATGAATATAATAACGCAATCATCCATAAAAAAATTATAAAAAAATTCCACTAATTAACTCAAAAAAAAACTAATAAATTGATAAATTAATCTTGGTAGCAATCACTCATTTCTTTAATTGAAAAGTTATCCAACCCGCACAGTCTTCAGGTGCCATGTCAAAGAATTCAAGCTTCTTCACTCTAGTATCTAGAAAATCAAATGTCTTGAAAGAGTATCATTATCTAAGTATGAGATAAACTCCCAACAACTTTGTTCTTTGGCCACTTGTGATTCCATGGTTTGAGTAATTTTGTGGATACTTTGAGCCAACTTTCCAATATAATCTAATTGACTATGACTAGTCTCACCATATTTTCCTGCATTATCTTTAAGAGATGATAGTCTTTGGATGAAGTAATGGACAATTCACAATCTTCAGGACATGATCAAAAAAATTGTAATTCAAGTACTTCGTAATCATAATAGTAGTTCATAATAACTGTCAAGAAATATATACATATATAGGATTGAGAGTAAGGATTACGTTTATTACCTATTAATATTTGAAAGTCTTTGAAAATCTTTGGGTGTAGTGAGAGACAATTCACAAACTTCATTATTTATAGTTATGATGAAAAAAGTCCACAAAAGTCTATAAAAGTCTGTAAGGCAGAAAAGTCTTTTAAAATCATAAATTTTTAGATACACCAATATTTTTAGAGTATCTCCAACGGGGTGCTGTAGGTAGATGCTCAGAGGAGAGAGAATAATATTTTAATTGTTATTTAAGAGTTCAAGAAAAAGAGAGAGAACATCTGATGTTCCTTCCAGCATCGATGTTAAAAGAATAAAAAACAATAAAAATAAATAAAAGGATGATATGATGCCATATTTATTACTATTATCCAATAGCTAGATGACACCTATTGAACTACTTTCTAATGAAGATGCTACCACTGCATCAAACAAATGCTATAAGATGTGTTATGTTGTGTAGGGTATTGAGCATCAGCCACAGGTGTTAACACTGTGGATGCTTTTACAGACTTTATAAAAGTCATAATTAGATACCTCATGACTTTTATAGAAAAAAGTATATAAAAGTCATGGTTAGATATCCCGAGATTTTTATAGACTTTAAAAAAGTCTATAAAAGTCATGATTAGATACCTCATGACTTTTAAAGAGTCTTTAAAAGTCGTGATAGATACACTCAGATTTTAAAAGATTTTAAAAGTCTACAAAAGTAATGAAAAGTCATGATTAGATACACCTATGTAAGCAATTCTCCTACTGTATATAAATTAATATGTATATTAACTAAGATTGAAATATTTGGAAGATAGTGCGTAAACGATGAAAATAGGCTTGTTATAGTAAAATCTAGCATATTGCATTAAATTGATGACCTATGTGTATTGGCTTGCTATTGAACTAATTGAAGTATAGAATAAAATGACTTAATGAAAAATTTTGTAAAAACACTATAAACCTTTAGACTTGCTTTGGAAATTAGGAGATAAGGCATATTTACGGATTAGAGGTATTTTAGCACAAAAATATCGTGTTCTTGGCTAGGAGCCATGTTGAGACTTAGGTCCATATTGGGACTTCTGTCCATACTATTTTTGGATTTCAGTCCATATAGGAACTTGTCTGCTTCATATTCAGGCAATTACCCATATTGAAATCCGAATTGAATTCTATAGTTTGTATAGGCAAATGGTTAATAATTAGACACATTTGGTTTGATATTCATTATGGAATATAGCAATGATTATATTGATTCATATAAATGAACTAGGTAACTATGTGGTAATCTTGCATGAGATGATGATTTGATTTCTCCTTGACATGGTATAGGTTGATTTAGATACAGTGATATCTATTAATGCATGTAGATGGAAATTAATTGATGAGTAATTGCCTTGTTGTGGAATTTTTAATATATTGTTGAATTATTGCAACAAGTTGACTAAACTAGTCACTTGTTCAATGTTATAGTCCAAACGAGTGGGTCTTTTTATGCATGAATAGTTAAAATGTGTCATTTAAAGTCCATTGAAGTTGTGTATAAAGTTTGGTTGCATTTCTATGATATTTGGTCATATTTTGAAACTGGGCAAATCGCTCAAATAGTAACCTTAAAGTCGACAGCTGAAGACGGCAAAATCTTTAACTTACCAAATTACAATTCATCTTGTAATTTAGCATAAATTCATAAATAAACTTCTGTAGTCGTTTTAAGTGAGCTTACCAAATTACAACTCAGTATGTAATTCAACCCCGATTCAGTAATAAGCTTTTAATGTGTTTTTTGTCAGCTTGCTGAATTATAATTTAGTATATAATTCAGAAGCAATGCAGTGCTAAGCTCCTGAAATCGTTTCTAATTATATTTTTGAACAATAATCTAGTGTAGAACTTGGTGCTTAACTTGCTAGCATCTTCGATCATAATTTTCTTCGTAGCATACCGAATTCTAATCCAGTACATAACTCAACATAAACTTAGTAACTCATATACAACTGAAGAAATGGAATTCAATTAATTATATGACAACATTGGTAACTCATATAAAAAAACGAATTGATTTCATTATATGACTTGGCTAGTAATAGTAAAATAACACTTCAAGTGGGACAAAATGAGGAGTAAAAGTGTAACATTTAACATATTTATTAATAAGTAATAATTAATACATTATTTACTATAAAATTTAATACAATAATTTATGGTCACAAAGAGAGTTGACAATCAAAATAAGCGTATTATTAATGAAGCATATAACAAATTAAGACGCACGGTAAAAATGGGCCGTGTAATCCGGCCCACGAGCCCAGAAATGGAAATTGAAAATCCACCGATAGCGGCGGGAAGCAAGAAGAACGATGGAGTTGGATTTTCAGTGCTCAGACCCAAGTGCGTGGAGGGAGGCACTCTCGTCATACCAATCCAGCATACAATCTCTCAAAAAACCCACTCTTATCACATTAGATGAATTTTACCGCAACGAACTTCCGTCTCTCATCCACCGACGAAGCCCTAATCCCTATCTCACCACGCCAGAACTTTCCAAGCTCATGCAATGGAAACTCACTCGCGGCAAGTGGAGGTCAGCGTCTCTCTCTACTCATCATTAGGAGATTCTGTTGTCTTTCAATTTTATGTCTTTACTTATTTGTTGACGATCGCGCGCAGGCCGCGCTTGTTGGATTTCGTTTCATCTTTGGAAGAGGCTTTGGTCAAGTCTGTTTCTCAGAAGGCTTTTGAAGCACTTCCTGATCTGAATAAAGCAATTTCCGAGCTTACGGTTTTGAAAGGTGTGGGTCCGGCTACTGCCTCCGCCGTTTTGTCTGCTTATGCGCCTGATGTGGCGCCATTTATGTCTGACGAGGTCTGTTCGTCTCCTTTCATGAATATTTCGTTTTTTTTTTTTTTTTTTTTTTTTTTTTTTTTTTTTTTTTTTTTTTTTCCCTTCCGGTTCTTATAGGTAACGTTGATGGATAGGCCATGGAGGCTGCGGTTGGCAACTCTAAAGATTATTCATTAAAGCAGTATTTGCTGTTTGCAAATAAATTACAAGCGAAAGCCAAGGTATCAGCTACTTCTTTTTGTCTATCTTATTTGTTTGAGTTTGAAAGTGATAAGAGTGAAGATAACTTAGGCCCTATAAATTATTTTTATTTTTAAATTTTAGTTTGTTCTATGTGTTGTCAGTTATTTCAAGTTTAAACTAACATACAACTTTCAAGGTTGGCTGATGCCATTCAGGATATGATTTTCTGATGTTGGAATGGCCCCATTTGTGTTGTAGTGATTTTTATTATTTTGTCTGTACTCTTCAGGGTGTTTAGTTTTGAGCAGAGAGCTTATTAGTATTAATCACATTCTCCTGTCATCTTATGATTTTGGGTATCTTGATTACCATTGTATCAAAATCAGAGCTTGTTGGTCTGCAGTCTCTTGAATTTGATGTTATTTGAAATTAATTTGTTTAGCTTATATACATCTTGGTTGAGGTCAGACATGTATTATAGAGATAAGATACTCTAGCTGCTTTTTGTTTGTTTGTTTGTTTGGAAGTGTGAGATAATTTATTTTTATGCAACATGGATGCTGAGCATTTTTGTAAAATGCCTATGAAGTCATTTTACTATAGATAGTTCTTAAATGATGATGTGTTCATGACTTGAAAGGTGTCAATTACTGCTGGGTTATAGAAATCTCCATCATGGTCGATAGGGATTTTTTTTTTCTTTTTGGATCATTTTGTTCCTTGTGCTATGGGTTCACAGTTTCTCTTGGATGTTTCAATTATTTTTGAATATTTTCTTGATAGGAATGATAAGATGCTGAGCTTGTTTGATACTATAATTTGTGGTAAGATACATCAGCTCTTGTTTTTCTATAGAAATAGTTTTATTATATATCCGATGGAGCTGAGTTGGGTTCAAGATCAAGACAATGAATAAGACAACTTTATTCTGCCAGTGGAGGGTTGCGCTTTTAACCACAAGATTCTTTGATTTCTGTTTGTGATATTAAAAGAAAGAAGAAGAATATTTTCCTCAGTTTGCTGTCCTTTTGAACTATACTTACTGAGGGCTTTAGTTGGCATATATTTGATGGTGTATTTGCTTAAGTTGGATTAGGCAGCTTAGTTGTGTTATTTATTTTTAGTAAGCGTGTTATTTTGTGTAATAAGAAGATTTGTAAGATTGATTCCCTAATTATTAGAAAATTTTATTTTTTTTTAGGGGTTTTCCTTTTTTAGTCTATTTAGGTCAAAGTCAAAGTCCGTAATCTTATATAAATTTTCTTCTTTCTGTTAAAGAATATACGAGAATCATAATAAAAGATTACTCATTCATGTTGCTCTCTAAATATTCAATTTTTCCTTGTCAAATTCGTTTTTATGTTGACGGTGGTTACACCAAAATCATTCTCAAACAATAATTCTAGGATAGGAAAATAATCATACGATTTTAACTGCTATTTGCATAATCAAATCTCTTATGACTAATAAGAATAATGCATAAACTGTTATGATTCAAGTGCAAGGTATGACACTTGAGATCCCACGTCACCTAAATACAAGGTTGGTGTGGGGTTAGTAGGACTTTGAGCTCTCCCTCCTTATAAGCTAGTTGCTTTTGAGAGAGGATTCTCCAGAGGTTTTTATCATTTGGTATCAGATTATCAAAGCTGAGCCTTCCGCCTCCACATGTGGGTACGGAAAGGGCTACCTTGAGCGGATCCGCCGTTTGATAAGGAAATAGTTGCCTAGGAGAGGTATAGGTGGGTACTGAAAGGGCTACCTAGAGCGAAGCCGTCGTTTTACACGGAAAGGGTTTTTTAAGGAGGGTTGCAACCAACCAAAAGTGTCGAGTAAGTCGCCTAGAGTGAAAGCTCTTGTGAATGTCAGCAGTGAATGACGGGGTAATGTTATGATTCAAGTGTTAGGTATGACTCTTGGATCCCACATCGCTTAAATTTAAGGTTGGTGTGGGCTTTATAAGGATTTTGGATTCTCACTCATGAGGAGTGGCTCTTCTCAGGTTTTTCTCTTAAATAAAATTAGGCAACTTCTAATAATTCCACCGAACTTGGAAACTAATAGAAGTTTCTCTTTTTTATTATTATTATTATTATTATTTTTAAATTATTTATTATTATTTTTTTATGTGATATCTTGTGACCGTGATATGCTGAAAATATATTTGTCTTCCTCTTTTGATTGTATATATCAGATGTAAAGTAGCTATTGGTAAAGCTGTATAGTTTTGAAATTAAATGATCTTGAGATTAATGACATTTTAAAGGCATGCCACAGCTATTTAGTGTTTCTACAAGTTCTTTTCGCAGTTAGAGGGCCGAGTCTTACCCATGCCTGCAGAGAGTGTGTCGTCAATAAGTTTGATAAAATAGTACTACATGCTAATTTTGTTTAGTAATTTGGATGTTGGATCAATAGTGTAATTCAGGCTGAGAGTCTTCAGTTAAAATAAACTAAATAACAGAAAGGAGTAGAACCCTTGAAACATTATTGATTCTTGTTTCTTCTGCCGTGTTTGGGGGTTGTCAATAATTCAACTCAGTGTAGCAGTTTGTAATGTATGTCATGAATGTAAGTGCTGGTATATCTAATGATAACCTACGGTTTCAGGAAATAACTTCTGAAGAGGAATGTTTCACACCGTCTGATGTGGAAAGGGCACTGTGGAGTTCTGCAATAAGAGCCAAATTGTCTGCCAAAGAATCAGATCCCAGCAAAATTTCCAAAAGAAAGAGAGAGATAATTGGGTCGATGAATGTGTTTATGCAAGTTATGTTGTAAATGTATATTAAGATTAACTTATCAAACTAGTTTTAACATCAAATCTTATTTCCAGGACAGGATTCTGCTGCGGCCACAGACAGACATTGTAGTAGTAACTAAATTGTAGTCGAGAACAAAGGTGTTTAATTTATTCAGAAGTTGACACTATTGTAAAAGACAGCCAAACAAATTCTGGGTTCATGCAATTTGATATATGGGTATGCTAATAAATGGCTTATGTTGTTGTATGTCAGAGGATGAAAATTAGTAAATACCATTTTGGCTATCCAAATTGACAGGAGCCAAGACAGTAATAGTAAACCGTATTTGAATAGATTAAATGAAATAGGGTAGATTATTAATGGAAGCAAATTCCAAGGGTTTGAAGTCGGGTAGTTAATTCAATTGGTCATTGAGTTGGAAATTGCTTAAGTTTGACAGGTGGAAGTGGAATATGTGCTCGACGTGATCGGTAGGGAATTTGTTGGTAGCTTGAAAGGACGGATATATCATGCATGCAAGAGTGTGAGAGTCATGCCTACCGCGCTTGTTAGAAATTTATGGTACCCACATGTGATGGTGTGTCTCGTCTCATTTCTTTTTTAATAAAACTACCAATATACTCTAGCAAATATGCTTAATAGAAATTAATTAAAATTATATTTAAATAATTAATTTTGAAATATTAAACATCAATAAAAATTATGATATAAATAAATAATATGTTTTTATTGTACTTATGTGATTATAAATTTATAACTATTAATATAAATTGTATTTTCTTCTTTTCAAATAATATTAATTTAAATTTACAAATATTTATAAATTTATATTAATAGTTATTAATATATATTTTGATTTATTTTATACAAAAATAATTTATATCTGTTTTTTACAAAAGTATAACTGAATTATATATCATATTATTTAGATGAAAAAAAATACTTAGTCAAAGTTATATATAAAATAATTTTTTTAAAATTACAAATTATAAATTCATTCAATTGAAATTACAAAAAGTATAATCATTAAATATTTTTAAATTAAAATTACTTCATTAAATATTTGTTAAATACAATTATTTTTATATAAAATGATATTCTTAAAAATATAGCACCATTAATTTTAACAATATCTAAATTGAAATATATTTAGCGTTTGATTATCGAACTAAATATAAAAATATTACTTATTATTTAATTAGTAAATGAAAAATATATTTCACATATAGTCATAAAATAATGAAATATTAGAACATCAAAATTAACATAGTTTTTTTTTCACATGTAAAAGTTGTAGTGGCAGAAAAATTATCTCGTGTAGATTCAAGAGAAGTAAATAAGTGTAAACAAGTGTAGAGTCAAGTAGATTTAAGAAATACAAACAATGTAGAGTGAAAAGAATCACAACTGCGGAGTTATCATAAAAAGAATCACGACTGCGAAGTTATCGTGCGACAACTCCTATACCATAGTGTCACACCACACTGTCCAATCTCAGCAGCACCACTCTACAACTCCACTCTACAGCTCCACTCTACAGCACCACCCCACAGCTCCACTCTACGGCACCACTCTACAGTCCAAATCTACATCACCATTTGACAGAAAGTGCAGCCCAATATCATCAACTACTCGAAGACATCCCGAGTCACACGACACTCATTATGGATGCCACCAAATGACAACTGTCAAAATAGAATCCACACCACATGGTAAAAAGCCTAACTCCTAATCTAAATCAATGTGGGACTTCACTTCAACACAAAATCTTCGATAAACTCAAATCTCATGTAACAATTAAATTCATGTAAAATTCTATTCCGAGAAGGATCCTAAGTCCGACTCCAATAGAAACTGTGAGCCTTATAAATAGACATCTCTATTATTGTACCAGGGGGAGAATTAGTATAAGAATAACACATTTTCTTTCTACATAACTTTGTTGTCGCGATTCTAGTTATAAAAGTTATTGAGGTCCCATCTCTTGTGGAGATCCGATAATGATTTCAATCTCTAATACGAGTAGTTTTTGAGCACTACAGTTGGGCGCCCACCGTGGGGCTCGATAACTTTCAGACGATATGCGATGACAAATTCTCAACCTACAACCACAAACAACACCAATGATTCTCGTTATGCTCTCTTAATACAACAATTCAAAAAGCTCGAGGAAGAGAACGCCTCGCTCAACCAACTGAAGGAGAAATGCGATATGCAAGACAACGCTACAAGCAATTAAGAAAAGACTTACATCAACCCGCGTACGCTAGAGGAACATGCATTCAAAAGGCCCTTAAATCTTGGTCCATGCAATCAAGATGACTATTGGACAAGTCTAGGCAAAAAAACTCGAAATCATATAAGTAAGAAAAGAGGGTGCAAAGAAGTTAGAAATCCTCAAAAAGAGAAGATTTCGTCACACTATGATGACGAATCGACTAGGATTTGGGGGAGAAAACTAAAACACGTGACATAAAAAAAATCCAAAAATTAATTAAACGAAACCCCGAAATCACTAAAAAGCCAAAAAAATAGGAATTAACTGATTACACTGGGACCCCATTCAAAGAATTGATCACTTCTGTCGAGCGGCTAAAAGGGTTCCAACCTCTAACCTTTATCCATATGAAGGAACCACAGATCTAGTCACACACATAGCTCATTACAAGCAACAATTTCTTGCTCTGCAACTCCCCGAAAAGGTCCTAGAAGCCATACTTTGCCGATCATTCGGCTCAAGCTTGAAAGGAGCTGCACTTGAATAGTTTTACAAAGATTTAATGAGCTGTTTCTTTAAACAATTCTTAAGTCATTGCAAGATAAAGAAGAATGTGGTTGACCTATTTTCCATAAAACAGGAAATTCTGAGAGCTCTCATAGTTATGTGACACAATTCAATAATGAGAAAGTCCGTATAAGAGAGCTGCATCTAGATATTTCCGTGTCAGCCTTCTGCAGTGGGCTGAGAGAAGATTCAAAACTCACCACAAAATTCTTGAGAAAATTATCTGGCACTATGGTTGAAGCGTTCGATAAAACTTATGGTTACATGAAGTGGTAAGAGTCTCCAGTCAGTGTGGGGTACATTACGTAACCCACGAAGAAGAAACCCTTGGTGTATATGATTCAAATGACAAGCTTTATAACTCGTGTAACTCATTCGGGAGCCAAGGTTAACCAATCAATCAACCAATCTCGCCACTACGAGAGAAACTCTCCAACTCCATACGATTCAGATATTGATTCAGAAGAACATCCATAAGTCTTGCAAGTCGCCAAAAAAAAAGGTATTACTAAAAAAACACTTTCTATTATCCTTTCAATAATGTAGAATTAGACATTTCTCCCCTAAAAAGAGGCTCTTGTTTAACAAAATTTTTGCTCTTATGCATTATTAAACAATTCAACACTTTACGAACTGTTTTCTTTTGACGATAAGTTGAAGTCTTGGGATTCGGTCGAAAAAATTTATGAACCAATCCCACGATGATTAACAAAAGTCTGGGACTTGGTCGAAACTGTAGCGTCAAACTCCCGCCCCGGTTGAGAACGTAGAGGGTGCCCGAACCGCCACATTAACGATGCAGTTGCGATTTACCATTTAGAAACATTTCAAAAGTCTATCACTTTATATGATATTTGTGCGGAAAACGAATAAAGATGTTACTTTCTTGAACATATGATACGTGGTTTAAATCATACATAGATGATATTTAGAAATTCCAAATGAATAAAACATCTTTTACAACTATACTTCAAATATATTATAAGCTCATTTACAAATATGACCAAATTCTAAAATACATGTATGGGTGATTACAACATTAGTTAACTTCACCATGAGAGCTCAAATACCACATGCCGTGCTCGATCGAACCTGAAAACACAATTTACGGGGAAAAAGAAAAAGAAGAAGAAGAAAGGGTCAGGCACACGCCTGGTTCGCATCCCATGTCCCAAACAAGCACACGCAAATGCTCTTACCTTTCTGTTAATATGCAATGATTTAACACACAATGCAATTCTAATGTGAGCATCTCTAAGCTCACCTTAACTCATAGAAGTCAAACACAACCAATTCCTAGCAACCATTCATGCTAGTGTATCATTCGAGGCATGCTATGTCACACATTCATGCTCATTCTATGGTTTACCAATCATTAAGATTAATCTCATTTCTCCTTAACGTTAACCATATGTATCCATCAATCAATAATGCGATCAATACGACAATCAAGACAATCGAGTCAATCAAGACAATCATTTCAATTAAGTCATCAAGACGATCAATTCGATTAAGTGAATCAATACAATTACCTCATGACGACCCAATCATTACAAAAGACTTGTGAGCTAAACTCCGCTTAGTCCAAACAACTCGGCTTAAGGAGATCACCAATCAATCCAACAATCGAAGATTTCAATCTTTAATCAATGGGGTTTAACCAAGCCACGATTATATTCAATTTTCAGGTTTTAAACACATTACCAAACTATGTCGAATTGCCTACCGATTTATATATCGAATTACAATTCGGAAACACATGAAATGCAATAGTACGCCCCTGACCGAATTCAATACCGAACTGTATGCCGAATTACAGTTCAGTGACTCTAATGCATGACTCAAAACGCCTCTGTCCAAGCTCACTAACAAATTATATACAGAATTATAATTCGGTAACACACAATTTAAAGACAAACCCTCTGACCGAGCTACATACCGAGCTCTCTACTGAATTATAATTCGGTAACCCATGAAGATGACAAATATGCTCTCTAACTGAACTCGATACCGAACAAGACACCGAATTACAGTTCAGTATCAAATAATAATTAAAAGATACAAGGTCATTTCTTGAACAAGAAGCAATCAACAAGTTGACCACATTGCAAGTTCTCATGTTACAAGAGTTTATGGTTTTTAAATATCTTTAAAGATACTTCGTCGACAAGATATTTGATAACAAAATAACTTTTCAAAAATGGTCACAAGTAGTTGAGTTTACTAGTAGTTAAATATACTCGTGAAAGATTCAAAAAGTTTTGGAAACGATTCAATCAAGAGGTTTTTAATTCAAGAATTTCGATTCCTAAATATAGGATGTTTCGTACATTTAAAGAAGATTGAAATCCTTGCAATATCATTGATTTATTTCTATAATTTCAAAATATATAGCAATTAAAGGACATCATCACAAATTCATAGCAACAAACGGGACTCAATTTGGAGTCCGGATACAAAACTTATACTAGTTACACGTATTTTTCCAAAAGCTTAAATTTACGAACACTTGAAGGAGATTTAAAATCTGGATATAAATATGATCATATTTTCAAAATCTAAAGACATAGTTGGAAAATAGACTTAAAGACGATTTCATAGCCACAAAAGGTACCTAAATCGAAGTTTGGATGAGGGAGAACGAAGACCGACAAGTTGGAAGGTAATATTATGGCGCTCCAGGAGTCCATCCGCGGGCAGCGTTGGTTGGCAGCGGATGAGGCAAAATTTGGCAGCGAATGACGCGGCACTCGCTGTCCTCGTTGGCTGCCACCATCCGCTGGCAGTGGACAAGGAAAACTTGGCAGCGGACGTGCCCTGTCTTGGGCAGAATAGTGACACTTCTCAGGTCACCATCTGAGTGATTTGCTCAGTTTCAAAACCCGACCAAACGACATCGGAATGCAATCAAATTTTAAACACATCATCTATGCATATCAAACAATACATAAAAACAATCCATTTGTCAAGAGACCCAACCATTTGGGTGAACGAAACTAAACAAGTTGCCTATTTGGTCAACTTGTTGCAGCAGCAACACAAGACAACAATTTCCAATTTTCAAGTTCCTACTTATTCCACCATT
Organism: Cardiospermum halicacabum; assembly: GCA_031304145.1. Lineage (NCBI taxonomy): Eukaryota > Viridiplantae > Streptophyta > Magnoliopsida > Sapindales > Sapindaceae > Cardiospermum > Cardiospermum halicacabum. Next base: position 7,554,235 of record CM062394.1, on the reverse strand, counting down.
TCAATACCAATTCAAGTAAAACCAACATTTACCAACCAAGTTAACAACAAGTTAATTATTAGACATTCAATATGATTCCCCAATTCATAATTTAGCCAATTAAGCTAACAAAGACCCATTTAAACTTGACAAAAACATATTAGGATCACACCACTAGACAAGTATTGGACTAAGGGTTGGCTCACTAAACAAACATTCCAAAGCATCAAGATTATGCACAAGACATGTCATGATCTCTTAGTCAAGTTCATTAGTCATCTTGATTACCAAGCATGTTCATATCAATTCCAAATTTCCAATATCCATAACAATGTCATTTTGTTATGAAGTTCATTAGGAAGTCTTTCCTACTACCTAACCAATTTCCTTATCAAGTTATCATCAAGTTCAAGTTCAAGTTTAAGAACCTTTTCAAGTTCATTAGCAAGATAATATCAATACAACATCAAGATCATCATCAACGACATTTCAAGTTCAATATGAAGCAAGTTTAAAATATTGCAAGTTCTAAACAATTCAAGTTCCGAAACATTTGAAGTTCAACATTCAAGTTCAAACAATCCAAGTCGAAATATTTCTAGTTCAAAAATATTTGACAAGTTAAGTTTCCATAATATATGACCAACCAATTTCAAATACTCAACAATCAAGTTCAATAGACACATTACTCCATTTTTAAGTAATCGCCCTTAATTCTAGCTTGATTAGTGAAAACGAGACGTTAGGGCCGAAACCATCGTTTTAGAGCCAGGCTCTCGTTAGGGTCCGAAGACCAATAATCCGTAGAGCCGATTTACTCTCCCTCGAGTCGGTCATCTACCTTTGGATTCGTTCGTTAGGCCAAAAGGCTGTGGTGCCGTCACACCCGTTAGGAGTCGTCACTCAATTCGTTCGTTTTTTGCCCCAATGCCAATTTATCGTTCATGTATACACATGTTGAGAATTCTCATTTTTCCCTATGGCATGCCACTACATTCGCTAACTAGCTATAATAAGGGCAATTATCCGTCTTAGTGATTCAACCACAATCACACATTTATCTTTTCTTTTATAACTTTTGTTTGCACATTTGACCTCTTAGAGGTACCAAGACAACATTGTCATTTGAAATCGTTTAGCCACACGGCGAACACATATGCACTTTCACATAGTCATAAATGCAATATGTTCATAATTATCAAGTCATGTAACAACCAACATGTCTTACCAAACACATGTCAACACCATTTCAAGCATCCACAATCAAGAGCGGAAAGATAAGTCTCTAACCTATGCCCTTCAATATCCGCAAACAATGTGGACTCGGTCCACCCAAAACTTCAATTCCCAAAGCAGCGCCTAGCATGATTCTACATGAATGCATGCACTAGCGTCTTAACATGCAAGTATGCTCATCATATCAACTTTTGGTTGGTTATCTTATTTTACCAATTTCATGGCATAATTACAAGTAAACATATATTCAATGCATCAACCAATAACAAACAAGTGTATAGGGCTAAAAACGGAATACGAACCTCCCATCCGTCGATCCACAAGTTAGAAAGCCGCTCCCGTGAGGGTTTCCACTTGTTCTAAGCCATCACCAATATACAACTATCACACTACAACCATAATATCATCACCATCATAATCACAAGACTCCAACACAATTCAATCATCACATAACATAGCTATTAAGGGCATTAACACAAATAGATGAGATTAGGGTTCTACAAATGGGTTGGAAATAATCCAAAATCATTTATTAACAACCTAGGATCATTATTTAACAATATTTATCCAACAAAAATCATTTCTCCTCAAGCAATAACAAAACAACAATAGTGAAAATTAGGGCTTTTAACATCTAAACTCTAATGGAAGCTAGGGCATATGTTTAACACTTAAAATCAACTCAAAAACAATTTATAAGCATCATGAAACAAAACCCATACCATTAATTCAAAAACCATCAAGTGTAGAGAGAGAAGAGTTTTTTACCCATGAAAAATATAGCTTTCAAAACTTCCAAATAGCATTCAATGACCTCCTTGAATGTTGTTGATGAAACTAATGGGAAAATTGATGGTGGTTGGAGTGATTAAATGAGAGAAATAAAAGCTAGGATTTTGGCCATGGAGAATAAAAGGATACGTATGAGAAGGGGGAAGAAGAAGAATAGGGGAGAATGAGTGAGTGTGGTGGTGGGTGTGTATTCTTATACACACACATGTAGGCTTTAGTTTTAGATTGGGCCAAGTTTGGGCCCAATCCAATTCCGAGCCCGTTTTCCACCAAAACTCAATTTCGACTTTTCCGTACTTCTCCAAAAATTTATTTTCAAGTTTTGAATTAAAAACCACCATCGATTTCAAAATTCCGAATTTTTCCGCTAAGAGGGGCAAAATTGTAAATTTTCCAAAATTTGACGTTTAGATTCAAAATTCATATTTTTCCAAGTCCAAAAATAATTTTGACTCCGTGCTTCTGGTTAAATCGAGTTTTATCCTAAAAGCCCAATTCTGATTTCAAAGTCCGTTTTTGAATATTTAATTTTTTTAAAAGGTTTTTGATCTAAATTTTTCTAATCTCATCATTGCCCTTTATAGTATTTCGACTTATTCCGAAGTGGAATATATCGAAAATCAAACATGTAAAAATTTCAAATTGGCCCTAACTTCTAGGCCCAATTTGCGGACGTTACAGAAACACTCTACGAACTATTTTCCCTTGATGAAAAGCCTAAGTCTTGGGATTCAATCGCAAAACTTTATGAACCAATCTCATGATGATCAACCGAAGTCTAGGATTTTGGTTGAAACACACTACGAACTGTTTTCCCTTGACGATAAACTGAAGTCTTGGGATTCAGTTATATAACTTTACGAACCAATCCCACGACGATCAACCAAAGTTTTGGACTTGGTCAAAATAATCTACGAACTGTTTTCTCTAGATGGTAAGTCAAAATATTGGGATTCAGTTAAAAATTTTTACGAACCAATCCCATGATGATCAACCGAAGTTTGAGATTTTGGTCGAAACACCCTACAAACTATTTTCTCTTGACAATAAGTCAAAATATTGGGGTTCAAACAACTTTACAAACCAATCTTATGACGATCAACCGAAGTTTGGGATTTTGGTTGAAACACCCTACAAACCATTTTCTCTTGACAATAAGCCAAACTTTGGGGATTTGGTCGAACAACTTTACAAACCAATCCCATGACGATCAATCGAAGATTGGGATTTTGGTCGAAACACCCTACAAACCATTTTCTCTATATAATAAGCCAAAGTTTGGGGATTCGGTCAAACAATTTTACGAACCAATTTCATGGTGATCAACCGAATTCTGAAATCTGGTCGGACCACCTTATGAATCATTTCCCTATGATGATAAGCCGAATTTAGGGGATTCGGTCGAACCAGTATTCAAATTCACCTTATGATCCATCATATGAAGTCTTGAGGGTCATTAAAAAAAAAGTGAATTCAAAGCTAAGGAATATACTTCAAGCCGTTTGACGTTGGAACAAGTTAAAGAGGGTCCCGCAATGTGACAATCAAACCTAGTCGAATGACATGATGTCCCCATTCGATAGAATAAAACTGATTGCTTATGAATAAAAACACGAGGAGAATCAAACCCATCAGGAAAGTGAAGAATCAGGTCTGCCGTATAATAGGAAACTCATTCAATGTCAAACTGAAACCACACCAATCCCAATTGGAATTACCTCACAGCAACAAGTCTCAAGTCTTTTAAATTGTGTGATATATACAAGAACGTATTGTCCGATAAAAGACTCAAGGACTCAACCGAGTTCAGAATAAATAACATCGGCGCTATCGGCTTAACCAATGGGGGATTACTGTAGTGGTAGAAAAATTATATCCTGTAGATTCAAGAGAAGTAAACAAGTGTAGAGTCAAGTAGATTTAAGAAAAATAAAAAGTGTAGACTGAAAAGAATCATGACTGCCAAGTTTTTGTACGACAACTCCTATACCATAGTGTCACACCACACTGCCTAATCTCAGCAGCTCAATTCTACAACACCACTTTACAGCTCCACTCTATATTTCCACTCTACAACTCCATTCTACAACTGTACTCTACAGCACCACTCTACAACTCCACTCTACAGGCCCACTCTATAACTCTACTCTACAGGCACACTCTACAGCTCTACCCCACATCTCCACTCTACAGCTTCATTCTACAGCTCCACTCTACAGCTCCACTCTACCGTCCCAATCTACATCACCATTTGACCGACAACACAGTCCAATACCATCAACTATTCGAAGACATCCCGAGCCACACGGCACCCATTATGGATGCCACCAAATGACAATTGTCAAAATAGAATCCACACCATATGGTAAAAAGCCTAACTCCTAATCTAAATCAATGTAGGACTCCACGTCAATACAAAATCCTTGATAAACTCAAATCTCATGTAACAACTAAATTCATGTGAAATTTTACTCCGAGAAGGATCCTAAGTCCGACTCTAATAGAAACTGTGAGCCTTATAAATAGACATCTTTATTAATGTACAAGGGGGAGAATTAGTATAAGAATAACACCTTTTCTTTCTACATAAATTTGATGTCGCGATTCTAATTATATAAGTTATTAAGGTCCCATCTCTTGTGGAAATTTGATAATGATTTCAATCTCTAATACGAGTAGTTTCCGAGCACTACAATAATCACGTTCAAATTTAGAGACTTAGCATGAAGGACGGAAATGGGTTCAGAAGAAAAACAAGTGCAGGCCAAATAACAACACCATATTCATTTGTAATTCCCATCCCAAGCCCTATACCAAAAGAGTTTGGTTTGAAGGTTATATCTATATTCAATTTTAATGCTGAAAAATGAAGGTGGCATTCAAGTTAAGAAGAGAGCAACGTTATTTGATTTGGAGGCCAACTTAAAAATTCATATGAGAGTACTCTCGAAGTATTTATATATCCATTGAAAACACTCTTTGTACAGGATAGAAGACTCGCTTTTGATTTTTCTACTTCTATTTCCCCAATTTAATCACATGTAGTAAAAAATTTCAAGATTTTACCGACCCATTAAGGAGTAGAGACAGATCAAGATGTCAATAAGTGAGCAAACGTATCTCTAGGACCTGATAAAAGTGAGGAAGATGAGGTTTTTCATGAGAGTTTAACATGCTTACACCAAAGAAGTGCATGTGCTCTATCTTCTGATCGATAATTGCAAAAGGAAACAAGTTGTTTGTTTGATCAAATTTCTACGACAGAAGTTCATTTCTTTGAGGATGCATTATTGCAGCATTTCCAGATGAAGATTTTGATTTTGGGAGGAATTGGAAACTCCACCTACTTTTCTGCCATGAAGACATCATACCATGACTAGTTAAAGACGCCCGTGGGGGTTTGAGGAGTTTATTGCTACTCGCTATCCATTTCTCACTATGAAGGAATCGGATTTTTTGCAATGCCAAAATCAACTATCAAGATGGGGTTGAATTGAGAGAGGTATGGACAGTTATTCGTTGAGTATCCGACGGGTTAAAAAAGCTTTTTATTACTTGTATATTCCAGGTTCTACTATAGGCATGAATCAGAGTTTCAACTTTATCTTTAGAACACAGAAGGGTGGAAGTTGGTCTAAATGTTAACTTTGTAGAAAGCCAAGGTTCTAATATGGAGGTTGTCCTGCCATATCTAATTTTTCTTTGAAGGCCTTTATCAATTAGTTCTCTTGCACATATAATTCCTTGCTAAACATGAAATGAACCTGACTCTCTTTCTTCTTCTTCTTATTTATTTATTTATTTATTTATTATTTTTTATGTTGAACTCATGAAGTATTTTGCTCTTAAATCCTGGCTATGAGTACTGTAGGTTTTATCAATAACCTTCAGGCTTGTTGTGCTAGTGTTTAAGATTTCTTAATTTTTGAAACCAATGCCACATTGGTCTTTTGGATTCGAAGTTTCTTCCAAATCCACTAGCTCACTTTCTTTCTATGATAATTGGAACCCCAAAAAAATTGTGAGAACATGGAGTTTAATTCTTTGATTCATGGAGTGAATAATTTTAAAACCGATCAGAGCGTTATCATTGATATTCTTTTGGGGTATAAAGGTAGACATGTTCTGTAGTGTACTTGATTCGGTTGGCTAAAAATTTGGAGATAATTTTGTATATTACAGTGCATAAGCTGATAGGTCATAAGTCTATCGCCGAGGAGGGGTTCTGTTTCTTTAGGATAATGAAATGTTGATTGCATTGTGATGTGAGATAGACTTTGTCGTGGTTCAGAGTTATGAGACATCATTTGTTGATATCTTTTTCAATTATGCCAATATTTCTAGTAAAAGATAAGTTGGAAACCATCCACTCTTGAAGCTTTTGTGGGATCTATATTGAAAAGATGTTTTTATCTTAGTTCGAGTGAATGGTTTTGAGAGTAGGTCTTGATGGTGGTTGGTTAAAGAAATAGTAATGGGTTTAATAGCGACATCAATGTCATTAATGATGAAAAGTGGTTTGAATAGAATTTGACGATAATATATTCTGGTCATCGCATTTAATATCACCTGAGTCATAAATGTAAGATACTTCATTTTTTCTCCTTCTTCCTGAGACTTTTCCATGTACATACGAAGAGTTTTTATCTCCTGTCCTCATCCAATCTGATCTAGATCTTTGACGACAATAGTTCTCTTCATCCATCAAGAGGTTATGAAGTTCTATCTCAAGGTTTTTAATTCGATTCATCACTCTAATTTTATATTGTTTTTGGTTTAGCTTTTCAATTATGGTTTGCAAATCTCTTATTTTCTCGAATGAACCCAAACTTATTTGAACTTTAGGATCGAAGATTTTTTGCCAACAGTGGAGTCTAGTGGAGAGATCAAATTTGTCAGTCACCTTTTCTATCCACATCCTAAAGATAAAGCAGTGACATTCCTCATACTTTATCCAAAATGGCCCAAATTTGAATCCTTTATTTCTCTGATATGTTGGTTGCGGTTGCATTTTGTCTGCTGTGTCGATGATCTAAAGTCTATGATCTAAGAAAAAAAAACAAGTGATGCACCATAGCCATTGAGTTATTTATTTTCTAGTTCTGATTAGGCAAGCATCTATCCAATCTCTACGTGATGTTTGCTGCATCATGACGTCTTTTGATCAAGTGAATCGAGAACCACTCAAAATAAAATTCATCAACCTACAATAATCCACTTTTAAATAAAAGGTTTGAAGTAGACCTCTTTCCGCTGTATTTATTTTTTTAATACTAAAATAAATATTAAATTAATTCCAATTTCAAGAAAATCTTGATGCTACATATTCTTATGTTAAGTGAGAAATATTTAAGTTATGAAGATGACGTTGAATTAAAAAAATAAAATAAAATAAAATCTTTAATTTCAACTTTTAATATAAATGCATTCTAAATCTAAATTTCAGATTTAATCGTCTAAACCTACATTTATTATCTCATCTTCTGACTATGAATAGCAAATGTGGATAGCATTAACATATCTCTCAATCTCCCATGGGTAACAAGGGCAATAGGGTTGAAAATAGGTGAGTTGAAAATTCAAATTCCAGCTATTGAAAACTCTGCTCATGCACATTTTGGCACATTTTGGCACATTTTGGCACATTTTGGCGTTCAACATCTCAGACAATTGAAATGATCAATTCATTCTTCACCGATCGCAAATACCGCAAGAACACCAGACTTCTCCCGCAAAAACATGACCCTCACGATTCTCCAGCAATCGACGATGCCTCATTCTCCGGCGCTGTTTTCAACCTGTCCACCACCATCGTCGGTGCCGGAATCATGGCTTTACCCGCCACTGTCAAACAATTGGGCTTGGTTCCAGGCTTAATCATGATCCTCTTGGTCGCTTGGCTGACCGAATGCTCCATCGACATGATTCTTCGCTTCAGCCGAGCTTCAAAGTCCACCACGTACGGAGGAGTTGTCGCGGATGCTTTTGGTGTCACCGGAAGAACCTTGTTGCTGGTCTGTATTATCGTCAATAATTTGGGCATGCTAGTCGTTTACATGATCATCATAGGTAACGCGGGCGAATAATTAATAAATATTAAAAATTATAAAACAATTTTAAAGTGTGTTGTTGAACTGAATGGAATGGCAGGTGATGTGTTATCGGGGACGTGGTCCGGTGGGGTCCACCATCCTGGTATATCCGAAGAATGGTTTGGTCCCCGTATTAGTCACTGCCTTTATCTGCCATCAAAACCGTAAGCATGCTTTGTCACGTCAGGTCAATATCTCTGCAGTTCTGTTCAAAACTTCAACTTGTTCTTTTCCTTTTTTGCAGTTCACCCTATTGAAAATGAACTCAAAGATTCAACCCAGATGAAACCAATAGTCCGGACGTCACTCAAATTGTGTTCCACTGTCTACATTGCCACAAGCTTTTTTGGACTCATTATCTTCGGAGATAATACTTTGGATGATGTTCTTGCCAATTTTGATGGTGAACTTGGAATTCCATATAGCTCAATGCTGGATGATGTGGTTAGAATGAGTTATGCTATGCATTTGATGCTTGTTTTTCCGATTGTGTTCTTCTCTTTGCGTCTTAACCTTGATGGTCTTCTGTTTCCATATGCCGTTCCCATTGCTTTTGACAACAGAAGATTCTTCTTAGTGACTGCAGCTCTTATGGGATTTATCTTTATGGGAGCTAACTTTGTTCCCAGTATTTGGGATGCTTTCCAGTTCACTGGTGCAACTGCTGCAGTTTCTGTTGGCTTCATCTTCCCAGCTGCCATTGCTCTTAGGTACACCATTAAAATGACATCCGTTAAACCGTGCTTATGTCTATTAGTTGTGAAATAACAACTTCCTTTCGTTGTGCAGGGACACCCATGGAATTGCAACTAAAAATGATAGAAAAATGTCCTGGCTAATGATCTTTTTGGCTATCTCTTCAAGCACTGTGGCTGTTTGTAGTGACATTTATACCGTTTTCTTTGTTGACAAAAGGACCTGACAGCTGAAGTAACTTTCTAGGTTGCTCGTTGTATCAGAACGACGATAATTCTTGGGGATAGGCTGATTATCTATACTCTCTAGTTTTGTAAACTTTAACATAGGAGACACTGTTTGTGAAAGTGTATACTTATTGACAATTAAACTAGATTCAATGTGATGAGATTCGCTTTAGCTGGACTTCAGACACTCTGAGCATTGATAGTTGTCTCACTTAGCTTAGATGGATTCAAAAATTAACTTAGCGCAGATGCTTGTGCCATTTCCATGTAGCCCTCTTGAACCTCCCTGACAACATACATACACAATGCAAATCAAACTCAGGTAATAGGCAAGCACAGAGTTAATGGATAATGACATCTATCAGCTCTATGATTTCCGCATATCTAATAAGATTTAAGATCTTATTGTGACCTGATGATATGGTCAATCTCTCATCTCTACTACTATGCTGCTCAGTCTGCTCAGTCTCACTCAGTATGACTCCAGAATAAACAAGAATTTCTTATAATGCAATCCCCCCAGGTGTGTGTGTCTGTCTTTTTAATTGTATTTCCAGTAGTAACAACATCTGTATTTTCATTCTAGTCTTTTTGCCTAGTTAATTATGTATTGGTTAAATGATTGGATGGAACTCATTCTACCTATGAATGAAATAATCCATTCTCAAATCTACGTGATTATAACGTATAAAATCGTCAATATCCTTCACAGTTTTTAGAAACAGTGGCACTAAAAGCCACTTATAAGATCAGCAGATAAACACTAAGCCTTGGTACACGATCACCCTCCATGGCAACAATGCGCTTGGTCACGATCTTCCTTGGTAACTCAGGAGATCGTACAATAACAATATCTCCCTTACTGATTTTACAATGGTGCGATATAACCAACCTAATGGTGCGTCATGCTAAGTGGTGTGGCTTCATTGAGTGGTTAGGCCAAAAGTGGACACTACTATATCTCCTGCATTACACATACTATATAAGCAAAATGATCCAAAATTGTCAGCCAAAGAACATGCACTAATTGCCATAATCAGTGTCAGCTATTCAACAGCAAAGGTCCATACTTTTGCATTCTTAATACACCTACAAGCATATACATGCTCCTCCCAAAAGGACAGGTTCAGGACCAGTTATATCCCAGACAGAAGCCAGTCTTGTAAAGAACTTCAGAACTACTCCTCACTAGGAAACATCCGTCTACCTATTTATATGATTATTTCTCCATAAAGAAAGATTAATTATTTATTTCAATCTGTAGCAATATCAGTAACAGCTTCAAGTTTGTTCGTTATATATATCAAAATATATCAAGAAATCTTAACATTATATATCACTCACACAAAATATAGAAAAAATTCTAAAACTCAAATTAACTTCGTTTCAAGTTCTAGGCTGACTAGGGTTATGGATTCAGGAGATGAACTAAATATAAAATTAAAGCAATATTTTAGGTAGGGCAATATTTTAGGCAGGGGTGCAAACGAACACTCGTGAACACAGTTCGTTAACCGTTCGGTGAAAACTCGGTCAAAACTCGTTCAAACACTTAAATGAATGATCACGAACAAAATTTTATAGATCATTTAATAAACGAGCGAGCCCGAACAGATTCTTGTTCGGCTCGATTATGTTCATGAACTTAGTCCTTCATAACTCGTTTATATTTGATTAAAACTCGTTTGTATTCGCGAACAAGTTCATTTATAACTCGTTCAATACATATATTTTTTTAATAAAAATCAATAGACAAAATTTTTAATGCATATAAAAAAAGCCCAAATTCAAAAACTCTAATTAAAATAGTTGCCAGAATTTTTTTAAAATTTAGGTTTAATTTAAATTCAATTTATTTTTGTTTTAATTTTACTAGACAAACTCAAATAAGCTATTAAACAGACAGCTAAATGAGTCTAATCAAACTACTAAACGAGCTGAGCTCGATTAATTTAAACGACCAACTAAACGAGTTGAGCTCGATTAACTTAAACGAGCTAGTTAAACAAGCTTAAACGAGCCGAACTCGAACATAGAAAAAATTTATCGAGTCGAGCTTGCTCGAGTTCGATATTTGATAAACGAGTCAAACATGAACACCTTATATACTCGGTTCGACACGACTCGTTTGCAGCCTAATTTTAGATCGACTTTTGGTTAAACATGCAACTTTTCTTTGTTTTATATATATATATATATATATATATATATATATATATATTTTTTTTTTTTCTATATATAATGAACTATGATGACAGATTTGCAGTAATTATATATATTAGAAAAAAAAAGGTCGCAGAAGTTCAACATACTTGCATTTCGCGATGGAAGGGAATGAGTCACGAAGGAATGAGAGTGGAGAGTGAGTGAGAGAGATTGGTGGAGTTGGAGTATTCCCCCATTAGATGGGAAAATTGCAATGAACCATCTGTGATGGTAAATGGATTTATTTTAATCGAACAATAAATCTCCAGAATAATTTATACTTAATTTAGAAAGAAAAATTAATTAATAAAATTCTATTTCTAAGAAAGGGATTGAATTTTGAATGGTGTTAAAAAAAACGAAAAACAAAAATATATAGAAGACCACCTATCTCATAAGGATACCGGATATAATAATTAAAAAAAAAAAGAAGATAACATTTTTATATGTCTATTAAAATAAATATTAAAATAATATATAATAATATTTTTTATAATAAAAATAAATAAAATATTTATATATTTAAATAAATAATTGCATATGATATATGTATTTATATTTTTATTTTATTAAATCACCAAAATTCAATATTTAATATAAAAAATTATTAAAATTTTAATTCAATTTTAAACATTTTGAATAAATAAATGGGCTCTTTGTTTAAATAAGCCTTAAATTAAAATTTTTAGTCATATATTAAATTTTATTCAAAAATAAACAAATCACAAATTTTTACTCCAATGGACCGAATTGGCAAAAATACCCTTTCTTTTTAAAAAATACATTGAAATAATTTTATTAATTCTTAATAAGGTGTAAAGTCTCATATACTCTTATGTTTAAATATTTGAATTCAAATAATGTATTCAGAAAATGACCTCGTCAAATTAAAAAATAGTCCCCACCAATATAAACAATTAAAAAACAAAATTATTCCCAAATTGAAAAAACCCTAACTTTGCATGCAACTCAAAAAGTTACCAATCATGAATTTCTTTCACCCAATTCAATGAATCCTAATCATAATTGCATAATTCCTTCCGGCAAATAAGTCAATAATCTTCTCCAATTGCTCTTAAAAGGTATGTTTCTTAAGTTTCTAGGGTTTTAGACATAGTAGAGATTGTATTTGGTTGTGTAGCACATTTAATTGCATACTATATGCATGGTTTTTATTAGTTTAGGATCCCTGTTTATAGAATAGTTGTTATTTAGAACACAATTTGTATTTTCGTGTAGTATTTTATGGATTTGCGAATTATTTTTTCCTACAGGTGTTTCCCGGTCCCGACACCGGGAAACTGTACAGCAACTAGGCGCTTTCTCGGTCCTGAACACCGGAAAACATTATATTGTTTCCTGGTTTTTTTTTATTGGGAAGAAGAATGGTTTTTGTACTGCTTCCAGGTGTACTATACCGGGAAACCATTTTTGGTTGTTTACAGGTGTTTCCAGGTCCTTACACTGGGAAACCGTTGAAAAACTAGTCTGTTTCCCGGTCTAATACACCAGAAAACAATATTATGCTTCCTGGTTTATCTTAACCGGGAAACAAACAAGTTTTTGTACTGTTTCCCGGTGTAATGGACCGGGAAACCACTGGGAAGTCTATGCTTCCCGGTTTCAAGACCGGAAAACAAAATGAAAGTTGGCTTGTTTTCCGGTACTTTTAACCGGGAAGCAGAATGTTTTTCATGCTTCCCGGTTGTAGCACCGGGAAACCAATCCAAATTATAACTGCTTCCCGGTCTTCATTACCAGGAAGCTACATTTTTTTTTTTTTTTTATAAATTTCAATTTCCTATTTTATTGAATACATTTAATGTTTGTTTCATTTTTTCAGGCATGACAATTAAAAAGACCCTAGTGAAGTTCAAGGCAGAATGAGTTGATGGTGAATATAAGGGTGGTGAAACGTTCGTTTTGCTACATGATACGGATATTTCATATTCTCAATTAGTACAAAAACTATATGCAAAATTGAAGACACAATCTACTTTAGATTTGACCATACATGCGCTGTCATCAGATTCTACGAGACAACGATATCAAGTTACAGACGATGAAGATTTTAATTTTGTGAAGGAGGATCATGGAGATCACATGTATCTATTTGTTGATACCATCGCAAAAGGCATGGAACATAATGAACAAGTCAATGGGAGCACTAGTCACATAGACAGTGACACAAAATATGGATATTATTTCTACAACGGAAAATCATCGACCTTTTTTATATCTTAATGAACCCACTGCAAATGAAGTGTTTGAAGAGTTGGAGAATATTAGGGATGGTGCAAATGGAGGGCAGACTGAACCAATGCAAGTTGATGATTTGGATGATTTAGAAGAGTGTCCGGATGTTTCCTTGCAAAGTGATGAAGAAGAACCAGTTAGAGCCGTTATGCCAGACGATCCGACTTGGGTATTGCCCAGTGCTAGTTGTTATTCATTCACACAAGATGTCGTATATGCACTTTCTGCTCCAGTTCGGAGAAATCCACTCGAAAAAGGTGAGAGATTTAAGAAGAAGAAGGAAATGAAGATTGCAGTTGGGGAGTATGCTCTGGAGAATAAGTTCACGACCAAAATTATCCGGTCTAACAAAATTCGTTTTGAAGTGGAATGCTCCGACGAGACATGTTATTTCGCATTTCGTGCCAGGCGAGGGTCAGGTTCTTCAATCTGGCACGTTACAGAGTTTAACTCGAAACATTCATGCATACAAGATACACACACTTCATACCATCGTCCTGTGAAGTCCGATCTACTTGGTAATTTATACTCAACACGGGTCACTGTGGCCGACTATCGTGCTAAACATGTGCAAAATGAGGTAGAGGATCGTTATCAAGTTAAGATTGAGTATAGCAAGGCATGAAGAGCCATTCAACATGCTATAAGGTTTGCTTACGGTGACGGGATTGAATCATATCAAATCCTTCCTGCTTACTTCAAACAGCTGAGAGCTTCTAACCCGGGCACCATTACTTAGATACATACTAGACCTGACAACACTTTCGTATACTCATTCTTCGCTCTTGGTTCATCGATTCGTGGATTCTATCACATGTTCGTCCTGTAGTCACCGTCGATGCAACACATACGAAAGGTGAGTATAAAGGAATAATTATTACTACACTTGCGCAGTATGGTAACGGTGGCATATACCCTATCGCCTTTGGATTTGCAGATGTCGAGGATAATGCATCATGGTGTTGGTTCTTCATTAAGCTGAGAAAAGCAATTGGAAACCCCATTAACCTAGTCATTGTTTCAGATAGACATAAAAGTATATTTGCTGCCACAAGAAGAGTTTACCCAGGTGTTCCACATGTTATATGTTACTACCATTTGGCAAATAACATGAAGTCATTTGGCGGCAAGCGTGGAAACACAGAACGTCTACTGAAGGCTGCTTGTTATGCTCATACGATAGAAGAATTTGATTTGCTATTGGACGATATACGTATTGTCAGTCCAAAAATGTATGCTTAGTTAATAAAGATTGGTAGAAAAATGTGGGCGCGGTCATATTGTGAGGAAAGGAGGTATGCTATATTGACTTCTAATATTGCAGAATCGACTAATGCAGCCATGAAGAAAGCTCGATGACTACCCATAACAGCTACAAATGAGTTTCTAAGATCAATGGTGCAACATTGGTTTTGTGATAGGCGCTAAGCAGCCCAAAAATTGACTACATCAGTAACGCCCGGGGCTATATCACACATAAATGAACTTGAAAACGATGTCAATGGTAGCACTGCAGTTCCTATTGTTGAACACCCGAAAACAGGCAAAAATGGCCTCCCGTTTCCAGGTGTGGAGGACCGGGAAACCTGTTCCGTCCAACAAAAAATTGCATTTACTAGTTTTAACATTGAAGAATAATTAATGGGATCTATTAATCATTATGGTTCTGATTTACCACTCTCTTTTAACGATTGAACAATCCACTATATGAAATCATATCGAAAATGTGCTCCGATATAGGGACGGAGGTCGATTAAGAGTTGCGAAAACCATCCATTTAACATGCTTGCAACATCGGGAACAATAATAGTAACATTTTAATCGCATATTGAAAATCGATCAACATTATGTTTTCTAGTCCTACATAGGAGTGTAGTTTCTTGGATAAGTAATCATTCCATTCACAACGTTATCTTAAAACTTATTCATGGAAACTAAATGATTTGGGGGACAATAAAATCTTATTTTATGATTTTTGGAACTGAATTTTAAATTTTTTCGTAGAAGGAAACATGCTTCCCGGTCCTAAACACCTGGAAACTGGAGGCCATTTTAGATCTACACCTGGAAACAAGCAAAAATGGCCTCCCGTTTCTAGGTGTTTAGGACCGGGAAGCATGTTTCCATCCACGAAAAAATTGCAAATAGTACTTTTCACTTTGGGGAATAAGTAATGGGATCTATTAATCATTATGGGTCTGATTTACCACTCTTTTTGAACGATTGCACGACCCATTATATGAAATCGTATCGAAAATGTGATCCGATAATGGGACGGGGGTCGATTAAGAGTTGCGAAAGCCATACATTTAACATGCCTGCAACATCGAGAATAATGATAGATAAAATTTTATTCTCATATTGAAAATCGATCAACATTATGTTTTCTAGTCCTACGTAGGAGTGTAGTTTGTAGGATAAGTAATCATTCCATTCACAACGTTATCTTAAAACTTATTTATGGAAACTAAATGATTTAGGGGACAATAAAATCTTAGTTTATGATATTTGGAACTGAATTTTAATTTTTTTCGTGGAAGGAAACATGCTTCCCGGTCCTAAACACCTGGAAACGGGAGGCCATTTTTGCCTGTTTCTAAGTGTAGAACACCTGAAAGTTGGTGACTACCGCTTCCCGGTGTTGAACACCTGGAAACAGGCTAAAATGGCCTCCAATTTCCAGGTGTTTAGGACCGGGAAGCATGTTTTCGTCCAACAATACCTGAAAACTGGATGACATTTTTGCCTATTTCCAGGTCTTCAAGACCTGGAAGCTGGTTTCCTGTGAATAATTAACTTGTTATAGATTAATCTCATTTCTACCTTATATATAAGTATAGGTCAGGATTTCAATCTATATTAAAAAAAACTTCCATTAAAAAAATTTTATATTGTCAACATTTTAAAACTATGCTAGGCTATTCAGTAGCCGGATCGCCCTCAACCGAATGCTCGTATATACTGTAGGCAACTTTCTTCCGTATAATATGTGCATCGTCAATCGTTTTTCCAAATGTACAAGCAGGTTGCCTTGTCCAAAGGTCGTGTATATACATACATACATAGGCACCACAAGAAGTTCTGCAAAACAAAAGAAATAAAAAAAATCAACCATAAAACTACATATGAGGTAGCGATAATGTTGTATAAAAGGGACTTCGGAGGTGTTCCACTAACCCATCAGGCTGAATCGGCAGACCTACGGCTTCTATAACCACTAGCACCTTCCATTCACCTTCAGGGATATGCATAGTCACTTCTGCACTTAGTTTCTTCACCATCCTATCCAAGAAGGTTACAAACTCCATCAAGTGACGCATGACTGTATTGGCTTTAGGAGCAAAAGAGTCAATAACAAGTATCTCTTTTCGCTTTATGGATACTACGCATACAATCCAATGGTTTCCATGAATATGACTTGGGAAGATAACCTGAATATGAAACACATTTATGCAGTTAGCTTTCAAATATTTCTTAAAAAACACAACAATAATTTAAAAAGAGTGTAGTTAGGTTTCAATGTGAACTTACATGATCAACCTCACTCCATGCAGCATTCAACTCATTCTCTGCTAAACCTCTAGCGATGTCCATAAAAAACGGTCTAATGTCTTCCTCATCGTTATTCCTTTGCTCTTGCATCATTAAAGTCTGAAAATAATAACAAAATCTACTTATTTATGGAAAACCATTTTAACCATCAATAAAAGTTTCTAATTAAAATTAGTTGTTGACTTACAAATATGGTGCATTTCATTACTGTCATATCCTTCCTCTTACCATGTAGGTGTTCGTACATGTAACTGATCCATTGATTGATTCCATTGGTACTAAACCAACAACCCAAATCTAGTATCGTTCTGAGGTAGGTGGGCCATACCATTCCTCCTTCGGGTATCATGTCTCTCCTGAAAAAGAAAATACAAAAACATATTAAGATTAAATATGTTTTAACCACTATACTTCCCGGTCTATAAGACCTGGAAACAAGTATAATTAAAACCCATTTCCAGGTGTTTAAATGACCTGGAAACAAAATTAAAACTCATCTAAAAAAATATAACGCAAAGACTTACGTCCTTCTAGAATCAGGCACTACAAAATCTTCGAACCCATCTGGGACCTCGGGAATAGTTGCTACGCCGTGAAAACTCTCACCCGGAATGATTTCACCAACAGCTACATGAACCTTTGGTAATGAAGTTGACCTGGAAGGAGCTGGCTTTTTAGGCTTTGTTGATTTCTTTGCCTTCTTTGTAGATCCATCATTATCAATTCATATTTGTACCTCTTCACGACCTCTTTTTCCTTTACTCTAAAACACACCAAAATTGCAAAAATAGTCATATATGTTATACAATTTTAATAAAAGCTAAATTCATATGGTAAGGGTGAATACTTACCAACTGAGTAGGGATGGCTTCTTTATTGCCTTCTTTTTCTTCTTCCTTATCCTTTTCTTCATCTTCTTCCTCCTTCATCTCCTTGTCTTCCTCTTCTTTTTCACCCTCATCCTTTCCATCTTCTTCATTATTCTTATCTTTACTTTCCTCTTCTTTTTTGTCCTCCTCTTCATCTTCTTCCTCCTCTTTATCCTTCTCTTTTTTCTTGTCCTCTTCCTCTTCACCTTCTTCCTCCTTTTCATCTTCCTTTTCTTTCTTGCCCTCAATCTCCTCATCTACTTCCTCTTTCTTCTCTTCATCTTTTTCCTCCTCATCTTCATTTTTCTGTATCTCTTTGGTCTCCATTTCTTCCATATGAACATCAGTGGTAGACTGCATTTGAGGACGCTGACTAAGAATGAATCTATCTCCTCCTTTCTCTTTTTCTTCATCTGTATATGAATGGTATTTAAACTAAATTAATATTACACACATTATTGAGGAAGTCATTTGAATCTTTGCTTGAATAATCCCTGATTCTCCACTTGAGGCATCTAGGACTCTTCGGGACTTTCCTATCCATTTGAGCTTTCAAGAACTCCTTCATATTTGGTGATAACTCCAACAGCCACCACTACATGTTAATATGAAATCAAGTTATATTATTATCTATCCAAAAATAATCAAATAAAAAATAGAAATATTTACCGCTATTGTCCAAGGACAGCCGTAAAAGTTGAAGGTCTTCACGGCCTCTGGCTTGCCTTGAAGACAATTCCTAAGCGCATGTATGGTGTAGGAATAAGAGAATATCCCCCAAGGAAAACGGTAAAACCGTTCCAGATCCTCCACGATATGCCATAGTAGCTTCTTCATGGGCCTTTTCCCTTCTGGACCCATCAAGAACTTCTCCACGAAGATTGTATAGCATATCTTCAATGCATCCACTCTATTCATATCTTCTACATGTTGCATCCTTAACCAGGACATTATCTCTGCTACATGTTGATTTGGCTGACGATGAATGAACCGATTGTAAACCGAATTCAAGTCTTCGGGTCCTCTATTTACTTTCATTAACCTCTTCGATATCTGCCCAAACTTTAACCCAGTAATCTAAGCAAAATCTTCTTTGCCAAACTGGACTGCCTTGTTGCGTATTCCAAACCACAGCTCCTCAGGTTTGCAATTTTTCCCCTCCAACTCTTTATAAATAACTCGAAGGATGAAATTGTCTGGATAAGCACCCTTTCTGTGATGAATATGAAGGAACTGACTGAATGGTCCTTTTTTTCATTCATCCACTATATTGAATTCCCCCAACTTAGATTCAATAAGGTCCATTACGGATGACTGCACATATGTGTTGAGCTTTGCCTTTGAGAAGTCCCTATTTGGGTACTTAAAATACCTCCCCTCTTTGAAATGAACTTTTTTTTACCATCCTTAAAAACAAAACACAACAAAATATTTACAATTAAACCAAATACATCATATAACTTCCATAAATATTTCTATATAAATACTTAAAAATGACCGCAGAGAACAATTAAAAACAAGCTTCCCGGTGTCCCACACCGGGAAACTGTATAAATATGGTGAATGCTTCCCGATTTACAACACCGGAAAGCTATATTTAAAGTCCGCTTCCCGGTCCTAGGACCGGAAAGCCATTGAATCTGAAGCAGGCTTCCCGATGTTTGAAACCCGGAAGCCTTCACAGGTGCTTCCAGGTTTCAAACACCGGGAAGCATGCTTCAGATTCAACGGCTTTCCGGTCCTAGGACCGGGAAGCGGAGTTTAAATATAGCTTTCCGGTGTTGTAAATCGGGAAGCATTCACCATATTTATACAGTTTCCCGGTGTGGGACACCGGGAAACACAATTAAAAACAAACACTGCAAACACCTATCTATTCAAGCTAAACAATAATAACTTCTGAACCCTAAAGAATTAAAAAGCCAAAGAATAATATCCAAACATCAATTGAACAGAATCAAACTCTTATCACCATTTCATTCCAAAATCCAAACTATAAACAACAAAATCCAACTACTTATACCACCATTTCATCACAAAATCAAACCACTAACATCAAATACCCAAAGTGTATTAATCTATAAAAACAATATCTAACCCTAAACTGAATATCACCGAAAATCCAACTTTAAAACAATAGAAACGAACCTTTACATTTGCCTTCGTCGTCGCCACCGGCCTTTTCGAACTCTTACCCACTCTTTTAGATGTCTCGGCGGCACCAGTAGCCCTAGACTTCTTCTTAGGTAACGATTTCTTTCCCATTTGAAGTTTGTCAAAATAATGGAGATGTGGATGAATTCTTTGCGGCGAATGACAAGGATGATGATTTGGACAAGCGCGATGAAGAAGAGAGATGAACGGCGATCTGAGTTTGTAGAGAAGATGAAGAGGCGGTGATGATGAATCCTTCGCAGAGAAGATGAAGAAGTGAGATGAACCAACAAAATGATCTTGTAGAGACGAAACAAGCAGAGAATAGGCTGTTGTTGAAGTGAAGAAGAACACAGTTTGAGTCTATTGTTTAAGTGAAGAAGAAGAGTTCGCTGTTGTTGAAGTGAAGAAGAACAAACGTTTATTCTCTGGTGTTCAAACGGTCGACAGGCACGTAGGGTAGGGGTATTTTGGGATTTCACTATATTTAATATTTATAAAATTATTATTTATTTTATTTTATATATTATTTTAATAATTTGGATAGTATAGTAATTTTGGTCTACTCGTTGTAAAAAACTTTATCAATTGTTTCTTTTTATACTAAATTTAATGTTGGGCTAGAACTAATCTTTTGAAAATTTTTTGACCCAATAGTGGGAATTATCACTAAATAAATTGATAAGTAAAAATTCTTGGTCTTTTTAAGAGGAAAAAATTATAAAATAAGTTAATTAATTAATATTCTTTTCGTTTTAAAATACAAGACTATTTAGAGTTTGGCATACTATAAAAAGCCTATTAACCGTCATTTATCTTTCTAACTCACCTATGATTGATTTTACTTAAAATAAATGTAAGGGTAATTTTGAAAAATATATCAAATCCATACATTGGAAACTACAAACGACTTATATTTTAAAAAATAAAAAATACTCTAAAATGACTTATATTTTGAAACGGAAGAACTAATAGTTAAAAGTGTCACGTGTATGAGTGGCATATCAGACACGTGAGTCCAAATATTATTTATTTATTTAATTGGTGGGTAGGAATGCCAATTTGAATCTATCGCGCGGTTCCCTACCCACTCCAAACAGGTTTAAACCCACCCCGTATAGGGAGTAGATTTAATAAAATTAAAAATCGATATATAGAGCGGGACAAATTCGAGTTCTACTAACAAATACCTTGCGCCCATATTAGCATGTATATATTAATTAACTGTTACACACTTTTATTGTGTATGAATTCATGGGATAGAACTTGAGTTTATGAATGTTCCGCATAAAAATGTCATGTGCATGTATTTGTTAGACCATGAGATTACAAACTATACCCATAGTATTTTTTATTGTCTATAGTTATTTCATATTATTTTTTTCATATTTTATTTTTCAAAAGTGGATAATGCAGGTAAAAGTAATCTTGGTGTTGGTGACAATAATTGACTGATGTAATATATTGAAATAGTTAAAAAAGGTATGATTATTTCATGGATGAAAATAGATGTATATATCTTAATTTTTTCAGTCTTCTATATTAAATTATTGGAGAACAACAATTCAAAGAGAATGATTTGCCAACCAAAATTAGAAAAAGACTTATGGATCATTAACAGTCACACTTATATTAAATCATACCATGACACTAGTGTACTCCACGAGAAAAGGTTTTTGAAAACACAAATAACATATTTCAAAAGCAATAAAGCTAAGAAGATAATAATGTGCATTCTAGGATGTTTTGGCGCAACAACATTAGGAACTTTATCTGCACTTATGTTCATTAAGGGAATTTAATGGTTAATTGTGACTAAAAAATGTGGTCAAAGAGAATATGTCGCTTCTATCTTCAATCCATTAATTAAAAAAGTTAAGGACTTGGCTTTCTTAGATAAGGATGATGTCCTTCCTCGTCAGAGATAATTGGATTTGAACACTGTGTAGAAGTGTTCAAGACTATGTTACTTGAGACTATGTTACTTGAAAGTAATGAGAAAATGATCGCCGTAAAGAAGATTGTTAAGGCTGCTAAAGGTAATACACACAGTGATGAAGCTAACAAAATATGGAATATAAAAAGGAGGTAAATTCAATCCGAAATATCAACCATCTATCAATCTAGACATAGAAATCTTGTTTCATTGTTGGCTCATATACAATGACCTAATTATCATTTACTCACATACATGAAAAATGGAAGCCTACAATATGTATGTATTAGATGAACTGTTCAAGGAATGAAATAACTTGAGTAGCCTAAAAGGTATAATATCGCACTAGGAGTGACAATGGGTCTTGAGTATATTCATATAAAACATAAACCACAAATATTTCATAGAAACTTAAAGCCATCTAATATACTCCTCTACGAAGATTTGGAAGCAAGAATTGTAGATTTCAAATTTATAGAGGCTATACTTGAAAGGCATACACATATTTGCCCTTCAAATTTGGTTAGAATAATTGGATCTGTAGATCCTAAGTGTAACAAAATAATGAAATTATTGTTGGAAAAACTCGGGTAGCTTTGATACAATTTGTTGAACAAATTGGTGACTCATTATAGTTGAAACGAGTATGGGTAACCACAAAGTGAAACAAACATACATAAGATGAGAAAATAAAGATAGAAAACAAGACACAAGGTTTTACGTGAAAATCCAAAGTGAGAAAAAATAATTGCTATCAGGACGGCAAGAGACTAATTCACCATGTAACAATAGATAAAAAAAAATTACAACCAAAATATCACTCTCTCACTCCTCTACACAATTACTAGCTACAGTCTCACACATAAGCTCTACTCATATTGCTTTCACAAGATAATATGACTCGATCTTAGAGCTCAAGATCTCCATGGTTCCCAAACCCAAATCTAGCACTTTTTGAACCTAACCAACTAAATCTACATTGTTCTCTCACGATACCTAATAATAGAATATTAGCACCATATTTATAACATTAGGTTACTTAGACACAAAGTATTCACAAACCAGTAAGGAAACCATTTCCTATTTAGGATTTTCAATGATCTCTTTCCTAATTAGAATCTACTTTAGGAGATACCATTCTTAAGCAAATATGACACTTCCAAAACAGACTTCGAGTGTTTTCCTAATTACAAACCATTTCTGAGTATTGGAGTATACCCCGAATTCTCGTCACAATCCTATTAAACCACCCTTTGTTGAGAATTTTGTTTACCCCTTTCCGATGACTAGAACTCAAAATAGAGCTATCATACCCCACCATGAAGGTATACCCACTCAGGTATGATCCATCCCAAGATTAACCGCTTGAGAATCAACCACCCAAGATTTTCTTCTTTTCTCAACACATGTCGAAACACCTGCTGAATAAACCATGGTTCAACTTCATTCATCAGCTTCCAGAAAACTCCTCAGCCATCAACATACTTTCACCCATACTTACATCCATGCTGATCAGATATTTATGCAATTATAGAGATGTTAGAATTATCTCATCTTTTATCATAGCAACCGTGATGGTTTACAACATACCATAAAGACACCTATTCTAATGTACAATAAGAGCATTTAGTGAACCGCTATTTCAATCCTTCCTTATTCGAGGTCATTAGCTAACCGATTAAAATTCTTGGTCCACAAAGATCCTAAAAAATACCACTAGTCAAACCCTCAATTTTATTTAAACAGTTTGACCACATCTTTTGATCTTTATTTGCGTTAACAGAGAACCCCAAAAGTCTCAAAGCTACCTTACTATTGCAATCATACATGTCGTAGATCAGCACCACCATCGTTCGAGAACTATCGCTAAAGCTTTTTCATCTCTGTGACTATTGCAGACCAGATTTTGAAAACACTTGCGGATTCTTTTTCTTTCAACTTTGATTTTTTTTTCTCACGCAGCTAACTCTAAACTCAATTAGAAAAACCAAATCCATTTTTTCAGAAATTCTAGAGACTCTGGAAAATTTACCCATCTATCAAAACCTTTCGCTTTCATTTTACCTAAAATCATGTTTACTTTGACCAAACCAAAACTCATGGACCACACCAATACTAGCTTATGAACCAGAGGCTCTAATACCAATTGTTGGGAAAACTCGACAAGCTTTTATATCACTTGTTGAAAAAAACCCTGATCCATTGCAGTGAACATCAGTATTGGCAACCATAAAATGAAAAAAAATATATACATAAGACAAGAAAATAGAGATAGAAAATAGACACAAGTTTTACGTGGAAACTAAAAGCGAAAAAAAAACACGGTTGTCAGGACAACAAGAGACTAATTCACTATGTAACAATAAATAAATAATTATAACAAGAAAATCACTCTTTCACTTCTTTACCCAATTACATTGGCCACAGCCTCACACGTAAGCCTCCTCACATGGCTTTCACATGATAATAGGACTCGATCTTAGAGCTCAAAATCTTCATGGTTCCCGAACCCCAATCAGGCACCTCTTAAACTTAACTAACTAGAGCTATATAGTTATTTCAGGATACTCAATAATAGATACAAGCACCATATTTATAGCATTAGGTTATTTAGTCACCAAGTAATTATAAACAATTATGGAAACCTTTTTCCTTTTTATGATTTCAAGAATCTCTTTCCTAATTAGAATTCACTTTAGGAAATACCATTCCTAATTAAATAAAATACTTTCAAAATAGTTTTCGAATCTTTTTCTAATTACAAACCAATTCTGGATATCGGAGTATATCCGAATTCTCGTCACAATCCTAACAATTAAGTGATAAATATGATATCTACCATTTTTGGGTGTTGCTACCATTTTAGTCGTTGAAAAATTACCATCATATAACTTTTTCCACCGCACTATGGAATTTAATATGATTAAGTGGATGAGAAATTTGAGGAATTCTGAAAATTTCTTAAAAAGCCATTCATCAAAGGTGATGGGTAATGGGTATGAGGGAGAAATGATTTTGTTTGTTAAAGCTGCATGTTTTTATACTTGTGATGAATCAAGGAAAATGCCTAATAGAGCTGAAGTGAGACGCATGTTAAAAATGATTAAATGTAAGACCAGTTAGTGATAAGAGTTCATTTGTCGCATTTATTTTTCATGTATTTTTATGAGAGTTATTTTGTTGCATTTATTAATCATGTATTTTGATTATTTTATCATTACAAAAATTATTTATCAATTTTTAGAAAGTATGAATTTGATTAGTATTTTAAAATAATAATGTCATTTTTTAATATAACAAATTAAATTATAGTAATGATACTCTTATTCGGTTGGTATCATCACACTACACAAGTCTATCTATATATCTATATAAAATTGTTCCAAAATTTGTCTGCGTGGTATGTTTAGTTTCTTCCATTCATAGTTAGTAATAGGACTAAATTTTCATTTTTATTTACACTTATGCCACTCACACACTTAATGATATTCATACTTAATAATAAGACTAAACTTTCACTTTTATTTACACTTATATCACTCACATCATTAATTATATATACATGATTATTAATAAAACTAAGTTTTTACTATTATTTACACTTATAAAACTCATACGAAAAATAATTTCATTATATACTCCAAAATAAAATTTAAATTTAATTAATAAATAATTTTATTTTTAAATTTAATTAATAAATAATTTTATTTTTACTAAAATTTTAAAAAATATATAGTTTATAAATAATTTTGAAATATAAATTAATTAATTATTCAAATAAATTAATATTTTAAAAAAATTTCATCCTTTAAAATTAATTAAATATTTTATATTTAAAATAATATTTGTTTAAAAAAAATTAATAACAACTGCGTGTAGCGCGGTCTTATTTTTTAGTCTAATTAATAAAACAGTAACACCAAAGAAGTCTAGCAAGTAAGACTCAACGATTAAAAACATGACCTTCATATATATATACAACATATATAAGAGTAGATTTTGATATCCTCCCTTACCCTTAATGCAAAATAAATTTTGCATCTCTCTCATTTCTTTTTCAATTTCTTAACTAATACCAAAATTTTGTAAAGATGAAATATTTATAAAGATTTTCCAATGATTATGATAAAAAATTATTGGAAAATTTTTCCTATTCATAATTCACTTTAAAAATACATGGAAACACAAATAATAAAATAATAAAATAAAATTAAATCTACTCCAGTGGTACAACAAACATCCAATCAAGCTCTACCTAATCTATTCAAGTACTATTTCATTATATACAACTGGTGAATAAATGCATTTGCACGAGATTAATAAAGTTTTATTAATTTTAGTAATGTATTTTCATATTTTATTCAAGTTATTTTTAACTATAATTAATTGATTTAGAAAATTTAAATAATAGAAAAAAAATATTATTTTTTTGAAATTTTATTAAAATTCTCAATAAAAAAAAGAAATAAAACTATATTTTGTTTTATTGGGAAAAAATCTTAATAAGAGGAGCACTCTATCATTTTATTTAAACTTTATCATTTACAATAATTTTCTTTAAATTAATTGTTAATCGCACTACAGATCAATGTTGTGATTTCTAATTATTGAAATCTATACTTGAAATGCAACATTCGTTAATGTACGAATATATGAAAATCAAATAACATTTTTTTATTCGAATAATAATTTAAATATTTTATTAAAATTATATCTATTAGAGATCATTTATCAAATCTAGCATTGTCAACAGGCATGCCCGTACCCACCCGTGCTTGTAAAAAGCCTACAATAAGCCTATAATTTCACAGTCATCAATATAATATCGTACCACACGGTCAGGGGCGCTCACGGGCTTTTAGACTTCTTTTGCCCATGCACGCCCGTAGAGTCCCACTTCGAGAGTTTGTTGAGATGTTATAAACAGTGGGAAAAAGTGTGTTCTAAATTTCACTTTTTCATTACAATTTATGAAATTACACAAAATATTTAAACTTTCTAAAATTATAATTATCCCCAAAAATTATTTTAATGATATTTTCCATTCAAAATCATTTAGAAATTGAAAACTGCTTGTTTATATATATATATATATATATATATATATATAAATACGAGGACAACTTAATGTTTAAATTTGACTAAAAATTACAAAAGCAATACACCTAAGAAGTTAATAGTATGCATTCTAATATTTATTGGTGCAACAATATATATATATATATATATGTATGTATGTGTGTGTGTTTGTGTTCTCAAAAGGGATTTGAATGGTTGGTCATCACCAAAAAGGGTGATCGAAGATCATTTGTTCCTTGTATTCCTTTTATCTTCAATCCATCGATTAGGAAAGTTGAGAACTTGGCACTTTTAGATTAGGAACATAGTCTTTGGTCGTTAGAGGTTAGTTGATTCGGTCGTTGTAGACAAGTCTTCAAGCCCATGTTACCTGAAGCGATGAGAAAATAACCGCGATAAATAATATTATTAAGGCTGCTAAAGGTAATGCATTTAGTGAAGATAACAAAACATAAATTATAAAAATAAGGCAAATTTAATCCGAAATCAACCATCTATCAATTTAGACTTAGAAATTCTATTTCATAGTTGGCTCATATACAACGACCTAATTATCATTTACTTGTGTACCCATACATAAACAATGGAAGCCTGCAACAAGTGTTTGATGAAGTGTCTCCAAGAATGAGATAACTAGATTGGCCTAGAAGGCATAACATCGCGCTAGGAGTAGCAATAGGTCTTTAGTATATTCATATAAATCATAAACTGTAAATAATTCATAAAGACATAAAGCTATCTAATGTGCTTTTCGATGAAGATTGCAAATCAAGAATTGCATATTTTTCTATTTGCACAGGTTATGCTTGATTGACATACACACATATCAACTTTTAATTTGGTTGGAACAATTGGATATATAGCTTCGAGTGTATTAAAATATTTAAATTAAGTGATAAATGCAATATTTACAGCTTTGGTCTATTGCTGCCTATTTTAGTGATTGGAAAACTACCATCAAATGAGTATTTTCACCGCACTATGGAAGTGAATATGATTAAGTAGACGGGAAATTTGAGGAATTACGAAAATCATCAAAAAGCCATTAATCCAAAGCTGATGGGTAATGGGTACGAGGATGAAATGATTTTGACTCTTAAAGTTGCATGCTCTTATACTCGTAATGAAGTAAGAAAAGGGATAATAGTGTTGAGGTTGGGCGCATATTAAAAAATATTAAATGTTAGAGCAATTGATGAGAGTTTTTTTTTTTGTCGCATTTATTGTCATATATTTTGATTATTTTATATGTAAAAAAATTTATATATCAATTTTTTAGGATGTATGAATTTGGTCAACATTTAAAAATAATAATGTCATAGTTTAATATATCAAATTAAATGATACTGATGACATTCTTGTCAAATTGATATCGCAATACTACACAAGTCTAGATAATTAATAAAATGGTATTATCGCAAAAGTCTTCGAAATGAGAAAGAAAGACCGAACTATTAAAAACATGACCTTCGTATATGTACAACATATAAGAGTGAATTTTGATATCCTCCATCCCCTTATGAAGGAAAATAAATCCTACATCCTTAACTGATACTAAAATATTTATAAAGATTTTTCAACAATTATGATAAAAATAATTTATTAGAAAATTTTTACAACTCGTAATTCACGGAAACAAAAATACTAAGATAAAAATTTAAAATAAATCTACTTCAGTGATATATCAAACATCCCATCAAACTCTACCCTATCTATTCAAGTACTGTTTGACTATATATAACTGGTGAATAAACTCGTGCATTTCATGAGATTAACAAAGTTTTTATGAAGTTTAATATTGTATTTTCATATTTTGTTCAATTTATTTTTAACTATAATTAATTGATTAGAAATTTCAAATTGTAGAAAAAAGTATTAGTTTTTGAAAATCTATAAAATTCAAATGAAAAAAAAAAAAGGAGTAAAAGTACATTTTATTTTATTTGGAAAATAAGTAATAAGAGGAGTATCCAATCATTTTATTTAAACTTAAATCACATTTTCTTTTTCAAATTTATTGTTTATTACGACCAAAATCAATGTTATGATTATCCAAACCTATAGTAGAAATGCAAATTAGTTGACGTACGAATATATGAAAATCAATTAATATTTTTTTTAAAATAATAATTTAAACAGCTTAGTTAAATTATATTTATTACGAATCATTTTTCAAATCTAACGCAATGTCCGTACCCGCAAATATCTTACCATCTTAAAGTCATCAATATAATACTATGCCCACACAGTTAAGGGCCGCCCACAGGCTTCTAGACTTACTGGACTCATGCCCGAACTAAGGTCCCACTTAGAGAGTTCAGATGTTAAATATGTGTTTATAATACTTCACTTTCACTACAAATTATGAAATCACAATAAATATTTAAACATTCAAATTTTCTAATTTGCCCCAAAAATTATTTTAATGATATTTTCATTCAAAATCATTTAGAAATGAATATATATATATATTTCTTAATGTTGTTTAGCGAAGAAATCCTAAAATTCATCTTCTGGGATGTATTGCTTTTGTGATTTAGGTATATATATATATATATATATATATATATATATATATATATATATATATATATATAGTTCTTAATGTTGTTTAGCTAAGAAATCCTAAAATTCATCTTCTGGGATGTATTGCTTTTGTGATTTAGTCAAATATATATATATATATATATATATATATATATATATATATATATTATGTTCTCTAATAAGATAACCTGTCATGTTAGGATTGTCTTGAATCACAAGGATTTTCTTTTATGAAGGTTTTTCTATTTTGAGTTTGGATATATTTCCTAATTGTTTGATTTCTTATTTTGAAAAGATTTGGTTTTCCTAAATTGGTTGATTGTATTCCTTAGTTGTGAAGGAAACAAATTAGGAAAGTATATTTGGTGATCACTATAAATAGAGTTGTCTCATGAAGAAGAAAGCATCCCGTCCTTTTGGGGTGGTGATCATTGGATATAGGTCATACCCGTGGGGGTAATGATCATTGGGGTTAGGGTCTCGCCATTAAGGAGATTTTGATTTGAGATTGTCTCACCATTAAAGAGATTTTATTAGATTGTCTCGCCATTAAGAAGATTTTGATTTGGGGTTGTTTCGCCATGGTGGAGTTGTTTGCCAAAAAGAGATTTTGAGAAAGAAAACAATTTTGTGTGGAGAGAGAGTGTTGTCTGAATGACTTGTAATCCTTATTTCTCGTAGTAAAGTTGTTATCTTTCCGTGGATTTGGCAATTTGTCGAACAACGTTAAATATTGTGTTTGTTTGTGGTCTAATTGTTTTGGTTAAATCTAACTTGGAACTAGGAAGAAATAGAGATAGAACCAGAAATTTCCTAACATGTCCCTTGTGTCCTTTCGATATTCAACCCATTAATTAAGAAAGTTAAGGAATTTACATTCTTAAATAACAAAGACGTTCTTTTCTCATTAGAAATGTTGGATTCGACAATGTGGACAAGTGTTCAACGCTATGTTACCTGGAAGTGATGAGAAAATGATGGCGGTAAAGAAGATTATGAATGCTTTCGAAGGTAATGCATGTAGTAGTGAAGCTTGCAAAATATGGAATTTAAAAATGAAGCAAATTCAATTCGAAATTTCAATTGTCGGTCAACTTAGACATAGAAATCTTATTTCATTATTGGCTCATATACAACGACGTAATAATAATTTTACGCGATTAATAAATTTTTTTATAAATTTAAATAATATATTTTATATTTTATATAAGTTATTTTTAACTATAATTAATTTGCTTAGAAATTTTATATAATAAAAGAATATACTATTTTTTGAAATTTTATTAAAGTGCAAATGCAAAATTCAAAGTAAAAATATATTTTATTTTATTTGGAAAAGAAACATTTTAATAAGAGGAATATCTTATCATTTTATTTAAACTTTATCATTTACAACATTTTTCTTCAAATTTATTGTTTATTGCGACTAAAATGAATGCTCTTATTTATAATTATTTAAATGTATACTTGAAATGCAACATTCATTTACTAGACCGGCAGGGTTTGGACCAGTCCCTGTCCGGTCCAAACCCTGCCGGTCCAATCTGGTCCAGGGTTTAGACCAGTTTAGTAAAATTACAAAAGTCTGCTAAAATAAAACTCAATATTATGCAATAATTTTTCTGACAAAATGAACTAAAAACCAACAATACGCAAATGCAATAACAAATGTGCCAAAAGTCAACATAATTTTGATAATAACAAATGTGCCAAAATAACAAAGATACATTATGCAATAATTTGGTGCCAAAAGTCTAGTAAAATGAAAAGTAATATAATAACAGATGTATTTTTCCAAGAAAATGAATCCTAACAATTTGCTACTATATCTGTCAAAGTGAAGTCAAATGAACATGTTGCTTTTCTAATAATTTTCCAAGAAAAAGTCTAAAAGTCCATAATAATAAATAACAAAGGTCCAAAAGTTTAAAAGTTCAAAGTTACGTAACAAAAGTCTAAAGTTCAAGGTTTACCCTTTAAAGTTAAACCATAAGATGAGTAGATAAAATCCATAGACATAAAATATCCGGATTAACCGGGTTTGACCCGCACCCTGCCGATTTACACAAGGACCGGACCGGAAACCGAATATTACAACATTTAAGGACCAAAGACCGAATCGAATATTCCAGGTCCGGTCCAAGTCCGGATTTTTTTCCGCTCCGGTCCCATTTTGCACATCCTACCCACCACAAACCCTAATCACTACATTAAACACCACCACCCACCAACAAGACTCCATTTTTAATACTCCAGAAAATTTTTAGTACACTAATAATTGATCTTGGGCATTTAGGAAGTCTTAAAGTCTTCATTTTGAAAGGTATAAATTTTTCACTCCTTCTATTTATGCCATATTTGGAAATGAATTTTTCTTCTAGTGTTCAAATGGTTCTAAGGTGTTTATGAGTGGGTTTTGATTGTAAAATTTGTGTTGAAAGCTTCCGAATAAACCTAACTATTAATTACTAAAATGTTTTTACTAATTTGAATTGCTCATAAGTTTTCAAATTGATTTTGATTATTGGTATTGGTATTGTGTTGTTTAAATTGATTTTTAGTGTTGATTGTGTGTTGCCTTGATTTTTTCTAATAGGAAACCAATAGGGGGAGGTAAAAAAGACGGGGAGACCTAAAATTTTGATTTTAAACTATGTTTTGCAACTTTACTTAAGCCATTCATTGATTGATTGTTGCTTGTTGTGTGTTTACAATAGGATATTGCTTTAAAATTGATAGTTAGAGCTTAATGGATGTTATTTATGCTATTTTGATGTTAGTGATGTTAATTGGTGATTTTTTTATGCTAAATGGTAATTATTGGTGGTATTGGAAATTATTGAAGGATTTTGATGAATATTGGTAATGATTATGTATATTTGTATTGTTGTCATAAATGATGAAAATTTATGGAAATTGTGTTATTAAGAGATAAGTGTTGACATTTTTAAAATTTTGATTTGATATTGTCAATTGTTGATAAAAATGACCTAAATAAGTATGTTTAGTTAATATTGAGTTTTAGTTAATATTGAGTTGCCTATTGAAATTGACTTTCTATGCTTGATGGTAGTAATATTGTGTTGTATTGTGGCCTATGGATGTAATGACTCAAATATTGAACTTATTGAAGCGTTAATAAATTGACCTAATGACTGTTCGGTAAAAATGTCAAAAACGTCTTTAGACTTACTTTAGAAGATAGAGATAAAGTATGATTGGGGATTAGAAGTACTTCGATATGAAAGTATCATGTTTTTTTATGTGGAGCCATATTGAAACTTTGGTCCATATTGTATTGGGATTTCGATCTATATTGCAAGTTTGGTTCATATTGAGACAAAGATCCACATTAATCCCAAATTCTAATCTATAGTATGTTTATGGACAAATGATTAATAAATATGGACATATTGGATTGATAATTGTGATTGATTGTATTAATGATTGTAGATGGCTTGGGCAAGTGGAAATGGTTGTTAATGCTTGATAAAACTTGCATGTTATTATGGATAATTTTATTTTATCAATTCTGTGTTAATGCCTATAGTTATGTAACTAAATGATGAATTAATTTGAGACGTTTTGCTACTTGTGAGGCTTGAAATTAGTGCTAACTTATGAGATATTGCCATATTTTTCGTCACTTTTATGTCTTGAATAGTCTAAAACATGGCAATATCTGTAAGTTGCCGATTTGGTAACTTGGCAACTAACTCCGCAAAGCATTATGGAGTCTTTTTGTGTAAAGGTTTTCGAGTTCTATCTTGATATCACTTCGACAATCTTAAAATAAGTATTCTTGAGCAAATTTTTGCTGACTGGCCAAGATACAACTCAGTACATATCTTGGCAACTACTAGTTAAGCATTATAGAGTAAATTTTTACCAACTTGCTTAGTTACAACTCGGTATGTATCTCGACAAGTACTAAGTAAGCATTATGGAGTAAAATTTTCTTACCTTGCCAAATGACAACTCGGTAAGTAACTCGGCATGACCTTATCAAGTCCCTGTGTTCAATTTTTCCTGCTGAGTTGCCGAGATACAATTTCGCATTTAACTCGGCAACATCTCTTCACACACCTTTGTTGCCTTTTATTCATGTGGTGTCGAGCTATAACTCGGCCTGTAGCTCAACAAGTAACTCATTTAGAGCTACTGGAGTAGTTTTTCATAAGTTGTCAAGTTCCAATTTGCCAACAACTTGGTAACCCCTATAAAAATTTGGAAATTTAATTGGCACTTGGCTTGATTGATGGATAGAATTCATTGATTGTATGAATTAATTGATTAAGGAACTTTGGCGAGTTCGATAGTTGCATTATCTACCTTCTAATTATGTGGCATTAACACGTACATTTTGTGTGTCTATGTTAGGGTTATAAGTTTGCAAATTAAGCATTAATAACCTAACATTTTTTATTTTCCTTTCAGATATTCTTTTGTTGCATCCATTTCATTCTAGCACTTTTGGATTTAACATGTCTTTTGCCTTAGAAATTTTATAAACTATATTTTATATTTCACTATAAACTATATTTTATATTTCACTAACTCATTACACTGTGAATTGAGTAGTGATATTAACTCCAACAAAGGAACTAGTTTTGTAGTAATGAAATACTTTATACTCTCTTAATATTTTCTCTACATTGAATAGGATAATACATTGAAATATAATTTTATTGTTGGGATTCATTGAATTGAGTTGAATTACATATATCAAATATTGATATTGAGAATTGGATTGAAATATTGTATATTGTATATTGGACATTGAATGAAATGCGCATTGTTCATTGCATTAATTGTCATAGCGTTTAGGCCCACGTCTCGGGTCCCACCAAGACGGGGGTTCGACGGTACACCATTGGTATATTATAAATTATTTCTAAAGGTTTATGTAACATATATGATGGATGGTTATGAATTAATGCCTAATGTGATTGAGCATTTTTGTGGGGTTTTAATTTTATTTAAAATAGGGTTTGCACGTCCTGCCTATCTTTGTTATATTCAGATGTAAATTATTTTTCTCATCTTATTTCCCTTGAATACAACTCGAGGTTTCTATTCTGTAATTAGATTACATATGTATTTTAATTTGGTGGACCAGAAAAAGAGGAGACAAGCCCTTACTTTGTAAAATCATGCATTACCTACATTTTGACCAATTGCTCGTTAAGGTTCTAAAACAATCCATATAATCAGAATTATCAATTCTTTATGAATGTATATTAGAAAGGATGTTAGGATGATAAGACACATAAAAATAATTCCCTCTTAAAATTACTTAAATAAGGATTCATAATTAAATTAGTAAATAAGTTGTTCATTTTAATTTGGGTTGTTGGGTAAACTCAAACCTAATTTAATATGAACATATTCAAACGGATGAAATTTTATCTAGAACTAAAGTAATTATATCAAGATTAAAAGCTTCCATTAATATAACAAGAACGGAAGCTTATTTTGATCATGGGTTGTTGGGTAAAACCAAACCCTAAAATCAATTTAGGTATAATCTGGTTATGAAATTTGATTAATATGTTGTTTTTGACTAATATTATTTACTTGTTGAGTAAACTCAAGGTGAATACATGTTAGAGGTTAAGTTGGGTTAATATATATATATATATATAATAATTGAAACAACTACAAACTTACGGAATGCATATCTAGGATTTGACTTATATAAGAGAGACCCAGTACTTAAGTAGTCCTAAATGACTTACCACTCATTTCGGTGGACCTACTTGGTGCAAACCTAAATACTACACATATCGATTCTAATATATATATATATATATCATAAAATGATAGCCCAATGAATCAGTAATTACATAAGCTGTAATTTGTATAAGATACCTACCTTTGAAATTGAGTGAAACTTATTGAGTAAACCCAGTGTAGAACTTAATGAATTTGGATACCGGCTTTAATAATGCACTCTTCTATGACTATTGAAATAACTATTTATTACTAGTTATCTATTAATTATACATGTTTTAAAGTAAGTTCACACTCAACACGATATCAAAATGCAAAAATTAGATACATTATCAAATGTGTAACTCCAACATATATAAGATAAACCTCAAGTTCTTGAATACTTATTATTAGTACTAGATTCATTATACTGCACTCTAACGAATAAAGTATACAAACAGACAACACACTATTCTATCATCAAAGTCACTCCACTCGGCCATTCACTTACGGCAATGCTCCGCTATAACTTAAAACATGAAAAAAAAAAAAAAAGATCTTTCTGTAGTTACATGAAAGCAACATAACTTAGTTTAAATATAACTTATGGATGCCTATGGAATCCATAACTACTAAACATTTAGATACTTAGGGCCCGTCTTTTTTATTTTTTACTTAAAACTTAATAGCGGTTAATGTGAAAAGTATTATTCCAGTTAAGACAGTTATCTACTTGTTTGTTATAATATTTTAGTTAGCTTAATATAAGTGTCTTTTTGTAATTTGACAATTTTATCCCTACAATATCTCTTATAATATTTTTAAATTTTTTTAAAATATAAAATACTCATGGATAATTTTATATTTTAAAACTTAGAAGTAAATATATGATAAACATAATAAAAAGGATTTATTCTACATTTTTTAAGATATTACTATTGATTTTTTCTTTTTTTAATTTGATAATCAAGTTAAAATAAGTGATGACTTGTTAATTTATAATTTTGTCATTTTATCAATTTTTTTAATTTTTTAAATATTTGATAGTTTAATAATTTCATTTAAATTTTAATTTATAATATTTAAAATAAATAATTATAATTTATATAAATATTTATATTTTAAAAATAATATATTAAATTAATATTTTATTTAATATATTTTAATGAGTCAAACTCGAATTTCGAGTGGAGTTTGACTCCAAATCTAAACTTTTAATACACGATATCAACTCTGGCTTTGCCCAATTTAAATACCCCATAGATTAACTAGGGGGTTATTAGTTTTATTAGTTTTGTAATTTGTGATTTTTTATTAGTTTTTAAATTTTATTTAACTTTCCAGACATTAAATTTTGTCATAAGCAGAGGTTTGTTTTTTTTCTTTTTTCTATATCCCTAATAATCATGGTAAGAAATCTCTTTTCCCAAACTTCTATTTATGAAAAATATTAACTCTTGGTGGATGAATTTGGATATATCTACTTAATATAGTTTGTTGAGCATAATAATCCTAAAATATTTAAAGAAAAGAAACTTGTACTCCATATCCACTCAACCAAATATAACTTATATTAATAATAACCCAAGAGGTGCCTTACTTTGTCTTTCATCCACCTTTTTATTGCTTTCTTTTCCTCGTTGGAAGTGGGTCAATTGCATTAAACTTTGATGACTCCAAACAAACGTTTCATTGCACAACCAAATGGGCCTTACCTATTTATTATATTTCACTATTCTTAAAGCATACTGTCGGTGGTGTCACAAAGCATCAGAAGAGGTCACCCATAATACAAAAATATCCAATTATAATTCTACCTCTAATCAAATCAGAATTCAATAAAGCCCATAATTAAAATTAATTAAATTAATCTATCGAATTCGGTCAACCGTCCATTTGTAATGGTTTAACTTTTAATTTATCCATCATGGGACCGAACTACTTGTTTAAACAATAAAGGGCTTACGTGTTTTGGCTCTTCTGCCACTTTTGTGTGTTTTGTCATGTTATTAGTCAATGAAGCTCCTGTTATATATTACATAGAGAAGCTGTCATCAAACGAATGTTGACAAGCTTATATGCAGTTACATGCATCCACTCGGCGGCAGCCAACACCGATTCGCATGTTTTATTTGCACCCACCGCTTATAAAAATCATTGACAATTTTGCAACCATGATTATTTAACTCTAGGAGATATTAAAGTGGCTTTGAAATGAATTGAATGGAGTAGGTAAGCGGTGATGACGTGGCAACATCACCGTAGATTACGCAAAAATACAAGGAGGTACAACATGCACCGCCGGCTGATACTGCACTCACCGTTCCACGTGTCAACATCACAGCTCCTGTTTTATATATCACGTGCTATAGATTCATTACCACACGTGTCGGTTCAACTCAAAATCTCGAAATATATCTAATTTGATTTCCGAATTTACCCCTTATCCTAAGAGCCAATATTTCGAATTTTGAATATTTGTTATCCACGTGACGACAACTGGGAATTCTTTTACGAACATTGACTGTGAGTGTCGCGAGCTTGGGCGTAATCAGGTGTGTGTTCACATCATCCAACGGTAAAAGTTAACGAGTTAATTGATGGACATCATTTTCTTTCTTTTGTGAAAGGAAATTATTTAAATTGACTTTGTATTGAATTTTTGTTTTTCAATTAAAATACATATTTATTTATTTATCTACCGCAATACTAGTGTTGTTTGGGGTGTAACAGTCGCTCTTAAATTAAATGTGACAGTATTAGTTGTTACAGCAAGTAAATCATTTTCCGTAAAATAATGCAGCAAGTACACGGTAACAGCCCACACATAATTACTGTGACCTTATCGGTGGTTATTATTATTATTATTATTATTATTATTATTATTATTATTATTATTATTATTATTATTATTATTATTATTATATTCCTCAAATTAGCCTTTTGGCCGGGTTTTTATATGTCCACTAAAAACTGTCGGTGCCCAAGGCAAACAATAAGGCTATTTTGGAGATTTCTGTTTTGATGTAGTTCATCTCTCTCTCCAATGGACAGCTGCAGTCTTTAGCGCGTGTGCGCAATTCTTAAATTGTTGACTCTTTTTAATTTGACCGCCTTCAAGGCTGAATACGTAAGTATTTTTCTGTATTGTACGTGAGGACCAGATGAACTTGACCACTGCTATTTAACTAAATACGTCCATTCTATTCATAGATGATATAATTAATTACGGACAGGACAAATACAGAATAGTGTATTTAATATATATACACACACGTATAAGAATATGTGATTTTATAAATGATGGCATCGATGGCATGTAGAATGACATAAGCATTTTTGTTTTACTATATAATATTTATAAATATTTTTCATATTACTTTCGTTCATAAATAATGCAAGATTTTTTTCATGATTTTTTTTTTCGCCACACACATTAAAAAATATATTATTAAAATATGTTTAATGTTAAAATCTGTTTGAGTTTTTTTTTTTCATATATTTTTTTATTTTTTTTTTCTCTTTTATATTATTTTTATTTTTATTATTTAACTTTTTAAATAAATTTTAATTATATTTGATGTATTTTATTGATGGAAAGATAGGAAATTCAAAATATTTGACTATAGTACATGTTAATAAAAATATATATAAATGAAAATTTTAATTAAATAATATTTATGAGAAAATATTAAATATAATAATTAAAATTTTAAAAAATATATGATTATAAATAAAAATAATATATTAAAAATATTTAATTCACTCATTGAGCTCTTGAAAAATGTTACTACTAATATTCAATCAAATACATTTTTAATTTGTGATGCATAGCACAATCATGAATTTATTGTTATTTTCAATGTAACGGTCAAATGAAATAATAGGTGGTTGAAAGTATGGTTGTACTAAATGTCCATACACTTTTCTGTTAGGATGGTTTTCGATCATGTGGGGACCATGGTTATGAGCTTTGTAATATTTAGGTCCATTAGGTTTTACCTTAAGTTGGTAATATGTAAACTTAGAATGAGTTACCAGGTTTTGGAGGTGACAGATTTTGAGGCAGAGAAAATCACATCTCTTCAGAGTAGATTGATCTACGTCATTCAAGTATTGGTTTTAAGAGTTCAACAAGTAAGGGATCGTGAGAGAGCGAAACATTTGTGAGGGGAAACACTTGAGTGATTGGTGAGAGTGTGGGTTATTCATTATTGAGTGTTAAGTAAGTGAGTGTGTACTCTTCCATCTCAATAATATTATCGGTGCCTGCGTAGACGTACCCGCAATTTGGGAAACCATGTAAATCTGTGTGTATACTCTTTTTGCATATTTATTATTATCCGTTACTGCTGAGGTTCTATCTTTGTTGTCTGTTTCCGCATTAGGTTAGCATAATATATTCTTGCAATCAAAGGGTTTTTCCTATCAAAGTGGTATCAGAGCTTAGGTTGTCAGATTGCAAAGATGAGTATGGATAATAATCTAAAGTTTAGTAGAATGATTACTTTGTCTGGTTCTAATTATCACATTTGGAAGGGTAAGATGGAAGATCTCTTGTATGTGAAGGATTTTCACCTACCTATGTTTGCCTTGGAGAAACCTGAAGATAAGACTGATGCTCAGTGGAATTTGCTACATAGGTAAGTATGTAGGTTTAATAGGCAGTGGGTTAGTGATAATGTTTTGAATCATGTGAGTGGTGAGACTTATGCTAGAACCTTGTGGATAAAGCTTGAGGAGTTATATGCTCAAAAAACCGGAAATAATAAATTGTTTTTGATGAAGCAGATGATGCAACTGCGATATGATGATAGTGCTCCATTGACTGATCATATGAATACCTATCAGGGTATTATAAATCAATTGACGGGAATAGGTTTAAATTTTGACGATGATGTACAAGCTCTGTGGTTGCTTGGTATACTTCCAGATTCATGGGAGACCTTTAGGATGTCTTTGTCAAATTCTGCTCCAGATGATACAATAACCATGAATATAGTGAAGAGTAATATTCTAAATGAGAAGATGAGGAGAAAGACTCAATGATCAGCATCTACTTCAGAAATCCTTATTACAGAAAGGAATGAGAGAAGTAAGACTAGAGCTCAAGGGAATATGAATCAAAGTAGAGGGAAGTCAAACAGGTACGCCAATGTTGAGTGTTATCTCTGTCACAAGAAAGGACATATTACAAGGCATTGCAGACAATTGAAGTTGGAAAGTAACAGTGACATAAGCGAAGAAAATAAGGTAGAAGGTGAAAGTGACGGTGACAGATTAAGTGCCACTATACTTGATGACTTTATGCTGGTAAATGATGATGCTATCAACTTTGTAAGTCATGAGACTAGTTGGGTGATTGATAGTGGAGTTGTTTATCATGCGACATCAAGGGAAGATTTCTTTACACCCTACATTGCTGGTGATTTTGGGGTGTGAGAATGGGGAATGATAATGTAGCTAAAGTCATTGGATATGGTGATGTGATATTGAAGATAGATAATAGCTCTAGGATCATTTTAAAGAATGTCAAACATGTCCCTGATATTCGTACAAATATTATTTCTACAAGTAGGCTTGATGATGAAGGATATTGCAGCATATTTTGTAATGGTTAGTGCAAGCTCATTAAAGGAGCTATGTTAGTGACTAAAGGTAAGAGAGAATCTAACATGTATATGTTGTAAGGTAAAATTTTGAAATCCTTCATTGGTGAAGTTCAGGATGAAGATAAAGCTGAACTCTGGCATAAGAGACTTGGACATATTGGTGAGAAGGGTTTGACCCTTCTAACCTAGAAGATGAAATTTTTTTATATTAAGAACACAAAATTTGAGGGGGTGTTCCCACTCTTGGGGAGGAAAGCAAAAATTGGTTAGCTTTCACATTTCTTCATATGAAAGAAAATTAGATACACTTGATCTTGTACACTTACTTGGATCTTTGTGGGCCTATGAAAGTGAAGTCACTTGGGCGTGCCTTATATTTTGTGACCTTCATAGATGATCATTCAAGGAAGACATGGGTTTATACCTTGAGGACAAAAGATCGAATATTGGATATGTTCAAGCAGTTTCAAGTATTGGTTGAGGGACAGACTGGAAAAAAGTTGAAGTACATCAGAATTGGTAACGGTGGAGAATATAAATGTTCTTTTGAGGAGTATTGTAGACAACATGGTATATGCCATCAGAATACTTCTCCAAGAAAACCTCAGTTGAATGGTCTAAGTGAGATGATGAATGAAACACTAGTTGAAAATGTGAAAAGTTTGTTTTCACAATCACGATTGCCATAGTCATTCTGGGGTGAAGCTTTATGTATAGTTGTACATGTCCTTAACCTCACACCATGTGTTTCATAAGAGTTCGATGTACCAGAGAAAGTTTGGACAGGTAGAAATGTCACTTACGATCACTTACGAGTCTTTGGGTGTAAGGCTTTTGTGCAAGTTCTTAAAGATGAAAGGTCCAAGCTTGATATGAAGTCCAAACAGTGCATTTTTGTTGGTTATGACTAAGATGATTTCGGGTATAGATTTTATGACCCAATGGTGCAGAAGCTAGTAAGAAGCAGAGATGTTGTGTTCGTGGAAAATCAAACTATACAATATATAGAGAAGTTTGAGGTTGTAGAATATGGCAACGGTGATAGTTTGATTGATTCAAATTCAAGTTATGATCATGATAGTGAGTTGTTAACTGACGGGGAGAACACGAGTTTAATATTGAGGCTTCAAAAGGTGAACATGAAGAGATGTTCAAAGTCTGCAAAGAGATCGCCGGATTGGCGTATCCCCCCATATAATCGGAAGGGGGAGATTTGTTAGGATGGTTCCCGATCATGTGGGGACCATGGTTATGGGCTTTGTAATATTTAGTCCCATTAGGTTTTACCTTAAGTTGGTGATATATAAACTCAAGATGGGTTATAAGGTTTTGAAGGTGATAGATTTTGAGGCAGAGAAAATCACATCTCTTCAGGAGTAGATTGGTCTACGTCATTCAAGTATTGGTTTCAAGAGTTCAACAAGTGAGGGATTATGAGAGAGTGAAACACTTGTGAGGGGAAACACTTGAGTGATTAGTGAGAGTTTGGGTTATTCATTGTTGAGTGTTGTGTAAGTGAGTGTGTACTCTTCCATCTCAATAATATTATTGGCACCTTTGTGGACGTACCTGCAATTTGGGGAACCACGTAAATCAATATGTTAACTCTTTCTACAGGTTTATTATTATCCATTACTGTTAGGATTCTATATTTGCTGCATGTTTCGGCATTAGGTTAGCATAATATATTCTTGCAATCAGAGGGTTTTTCCTATCATTTTTATGGTAATATCTTGGCTCCAAGCTAATTAAGTAATGACCTCTTTCATCTCTCACTATCATATGATATAATAGTCAATTTTTTTTTCTCTATAAACGTGCAGATTGCTTGATAATTTTGAAATGTATTTGAAGAATTTCAAATGCTCGCTCAACATTTTTCCTAATAGGCTCATGATATTTTGTAAAATTGGTACATTTTGAATCACGTGGCAATGTTATAGAATTGACAAAAGTCGTTAATTCTAAATAAATATCATCTTTAAGGTAGTATTTTCTATTTTATGTGTTTCTACCCACTCTAAAT
This sequence comes from Cardiospermum halicacabum, assembly GCA_031304145.1. Classification (NCBI taxonomy): domain Eukaryota; kingdom Viridiplantae; phylum Streptophyta; class Magnoliopsida; order Sapindales; family Sapindaceae; genus Cardiospermum; species Cardiospermum halicacabum. Next base: position 7,511,265 of record CM062394.1, on the reverse strand, counting down.
TTCACTAGTGTGAACTTACCTTCCAAAATGTTATTAAATTCAAGGGAGCATTCTAACATGTTAATATCATTATGTGGTTTGAAACAACATGAAAAAAAATTCCTTATTTATATATCATATAAAGTTACGACTTCCAATATGATGGTTGGATATTTATTCCACCCATGTTTTGAAATTGGTCTTTCCATTCTTTTAGATAATTCTTCCAATCTCAATACATGCAATTAACACTTCCCAAAATACCTGAAAAGTTACATTGTTCCACTACAAAAAGCAGGTTTTGAACATTTGGTCTTCTCAAATATACATTACTAAAAAGGTTGTTGACACCTCATACAAAATTCATTAAACATTATCTTGCAGTTGTTGTGCCTATACGAACATACTTATCCACGAATTCATAGGTTTTCTTATAAGCTAATATACGGATAACTGCAGTATATTTTTTAAGGGGTTATAAGTCATGCTTACCGAATGTGTCTATCCTTTAGGTGAAATATGAGTGTAATCGACCTCCGCCCCCGAATGACCCGAGGCGCGATGGCCGAGCACCACCTTGTCACATAACCGACTTTATGGCTGACCATTAGCCTCACAAACAACCACTAGGCTTTCCAGCATGCTTTGTCCTCACTCATATGCTTTCCAGGAAAAATTTCCGGAAGGTCACCAATCATAAGATTGGTCCAAATCAAGCATGTTTAACTTTAGAGTTCTCAAGTTTTGGGCACCCAAAAAATAATGCGCACATTGGTGATATGGGTAGCAATTCAATTCCTTTCTAACCCTTTCTCAATTTAGGATGTTATAATCCACCCTCTTAGTACACAATGTCCTCGTTGTGGTTTGCCCACACAACATTCTCAAAATCTTTAATGAAATTGAATTTAGACCATTTTCAATATACTCTTCCATGGTTAGTTTATAACCACTGTAGAACCACTTAGCCTCTAACGGAATAAGATTATAATAAACCTATTCAAAGTAAACATGGTATAAGATAACGTAAATTGTATAGAAACTTGCATTAAATAAATTAAAATGAAATTAATATATATCCTACCGAATTTTTAAACAGTTAATATAATATCTAAATCTTGTTCTTTGAGGATGATGTAAGCCAGTTCATTCACAACATTAAACAATGCAAAAAAACATATCCTCACATAATTGGGAAGGTTTTTCATGGCTAGAATATCCCACCTGAAAGAGAAGGAAACATATAAGTAAAATTTTTTATGAACTATGACACAAGTAAATAAAGTTTACTTGTCTACAACATCTATGAATGACTCAAGTGTTGGAAAAATACGGCTAACTCTAATACTACTTATTAGACAAATTGATGATTCATTGCAGCAGAGGCGAGTAATGGTGTCACGTCCGTAAGTTGGGACTATTCGTTTTCGTATTTTAGAATTTATTTTTGTTATTTGTACTTTATTTAATTTTAACTTATTTTTCGTTCAAGGGTAAAATGGGTATTTTTAAAAAATGTTGACTTTTCAGTTTGACCGCATGTTTTGAACAAATTTGACTTTTGGGTAGTTTTGAAATCTGAAAGGAAATTTGATGTATTTTGCCATTATTTTTCAGTTTGGGTCATTTTAAAACCAATCGGAAATTTGTGGGTTTATGGTGATATTTGTCCCCCATATATATAGTGAAAATTATGTTTAAGAAATCATTTTCTTCATATTTCTAAAACTCTAAAAATTATTTCTCTCTTTTCTCTCCACTAGAATCCTAACCGCAAGTTTTTAAGTTCTAACCTTAAAGGGTTTGAAACTTGATTTTCGTTGATTTCTCTACTCCAGGTAACGATTTTGACCTTCTTGTTAATCAAATCACTTTAAATTTGATTTAGGGATTTTTTTTTAATAAATTAGGGTTTCAAATTAGGTATTTGATTTTGATTGATTTGGGTTTTGAAACCCTTAATTTTCAATACATGTATTTTGGGTCTATTGGGTTTGATTCGAGGTTCTTTTCGCTGCCCAAATTGAAACCCTAACGTTATGAATTTGAGATTTATGTGTTATATTCTTAATTTGATTTAGATCAAATTGGAGATCATCAGCCGGAGTGATTCAACGTATATAGATTAGCGAGAGAGGTTAGTAGCCATGTTTATACCTCCACGTCTGTATGTTTCTATCTGTTACTCTGTGACTGTATGAGTGATTTAATATAATCTGTATATATGAAAAAAAATGAAATTATGTTATTATTATATTGAATTGCATTTGAGTATGATATATTTGATGGTTAGTCGCTAAACTGAAATTGTAATTTTGTCTATATGATTCTGCTGAATCCTGTGATTATATGTTCATTGTGCTGCTAATATGTGGCTATACGAATTGGGATTCATATATGTTCTGTTAAAGTGAAAATATAAACTCTATAATCTTTATAAATTCTTCTCCTAGGTTAATATGATAAGACCAACACATTGTAGGGAAAACTAGATGTATACAACGAGACGCAAAAGCGTATTAGGCCTTATAGCCGACTTATTTCTGGATGCAACGAAATCATTTTGAAGCTTTGCTCATGTTTGGATGCGACGGCATCATTTCTGGGATCTTTGATCCACCTCTGAGGGTTTTATCCTATCTCTATATTTTGTTCCCGATTTTTGTTATTAAGCTAAGGATAGGCCTGGTAAGTTAAACACCATGTAATGGGATAATTTGAAATCTGCTATGTCATAAAATTGATTTTGCTATTGCTTCTGTATCTTGCTTTGATTTTCTTTGTTTTCCTTGCTGCTTTGTTAATTGGGTTTTAACCTTTGGGTAGCTTGGATTTGACTGCAAACTGGCCTTAGGCAATAGGAATTGACCCAAGTAGATGTTTAGAGCTTTGAATAGTGAAAATCATAACTGAACTAAGCTGAATTTCTGAAATTTGTCTCTGACTAAACTGTCACTTAAATCCAATCTTAGAACTCAAATTGGTTCTTTGGTCGAATTAGGTACCAAACTGTCTACCGAATTGCTTTCCAAAATGTCTACCAAATTGCTTACCAATCTGCCTATCGAATTGCTTACCAAATTGTCACTTAATTCAGAGTAGAAACTTAAGTAATAATAAGGTACTGAACTGCTTACCGAAACTGTCACTTAATTTGGTTGTAGAAACCAAATAAGTGTTCTGACCGAATTGATTGCCGAACTCTTTACCGAATTACAATTTTGTAAAGCTGGTAATACTCCCTGACCGAACTTCTTACCGAATACCATACCGAATTAATAGTTCGGTGTCGGTAATTCCCTTTGGAATAATTTGCTAACTTATCCTCGATCACGCTAAGGGGATTGGAACAAGAATAATTTGGGTTCTTAATCAGCTTGTTTGATCGTGTTTGTTAGATTATTATGCATCTACTACGTGAAATTTTAAACTGTTAATGTAGGACACATCCTGTGTGTGCTTGTTGGACATTGGCTTACTAAGCATACATTGATAGTCTGACCCTTTGTGGTTTTCATTTTGTTTTGTGTGTTTTGAACCCCTTTTGGGATGGAAATTACTGAGTTCAGACAGTCAAGTAAAGTAGCAGGATATATACACACATGTAAGCATCAGACATCATCAGGCATCTATTTTCATGGCTTGAAGTCTTATTATTATTCAGATTTTGTAACCGCTGCATTACTTTGGATTTGATTTACGATTAGTCAGTTTACAATTAGTCAGTTTACAATCATTTCGATAATGGTATTATTTTGGACTTTATAATTGAATTTTCAGATTTGGAACTCTTTTGGATAATTAATACATTTCAGCAATGATTCTTAATTATGTCTATTTATGTTAATTATATCTGTCCGTTCAGTTAAGTTCAGCTCTGCATGTGACATTCGTTCTCCGTGTCTCTTCCGTCGGGGTAGGGGTTCGGGTGTTACATTTGTATTATAACACCCCATATTGAGACAATGTTAAAAAGAAATTGAATTGCTACCCATATTACCAATATGCACATTATTTTTCGGGAGCCCAGAACTTGAGAACTCAAAGTTAAACGTACTTAGTTTGGAACAATTTTGGGATGGGTAACCTCTCGGGAAGTTTTTCCGGAAAGCATGTGAGTGAGGAAAAAGCATGGTGGAAAGCGTAATGATGGTCTATGGGGCTAGTGTTCAGCCTTAAGACGAGTCAAGGAATGACATGGCGTCTGTCACCACGTCTCGGATCATCCGGGGGCGGGGGCCAGACGTTACAAATGGTATTAGAGTAACCTTGCGATCACGATTGCGCTTGTGGACGGAAGAGCTCAGGGCATACGTCTAACGGGAGTAAGGATTCTTGGAAGATTGTGGGCATAATGAGGATGTTGTGTTCTAAGAGGGGTGGATTGTAACACCCCATATTGAGACAGTGTTAAAAAGAAATTGAATTGCTACCTATATCACCAATGTGCACATTGTTTTTCGAGAGCCTAGAACTTGAGAACTCTAAGTTAAGCATGTTTGGCTTGGAACAATCTTAGGATGGCTGATCTTTTGGAAAGTTTTTCCGGAAAGCATGCGAGTGATGACAAAGCATGATGGAAAAAGTAATGATGGTTTGTGGGGCTAGTGGTTAGCCTTAAGACCAGTTAAGGAATGACATGGTGCCCTGCCACCACGTCTCGGATCATCCAGTGGCAGGGGAGTCAGGACGAAAACCTAAAACGGAAAAAACGATGGCCGTCAGGATGACGAGAGACTTTTTCACTATATAACAATAAAGCAAAATTTACAACTAGAATATCAATCTCTAACTCCCCAACCCAAATACATTGGTTACAGTCTCACTCATAATTTCTCCTCATATAACTCTCATAGGATATCAAGACTCGATTCTAGAACTCAAGATGTCCATGGTTTCCATGATTCCCAAACTCCAATTAGACACCTCCAAAACCTAACCAATCAGATCTACATTATTCTCTCTGTATATCTAATAATAGATACAAGCACCATATTTATAGCATTAGGTTACTTAGTCACAAAGTAATCCTAAACCATTAAGAAAACCTTTTCCTATTTAGGATTCTCAATGAACTCTTTTTCCTAATCAGAATCCACTTTAGAAAGTACCATTCCTAATCAAATACGTCACTTCCAAAACAGTCTTCGAGTTTTTTCCTAATTACAATCAATTATGGATACCGGAGTATACCCGAATTCTCGTCATAATCCTAATAAACCACCCATTGACGAGAATTCCCTTTGTCCGTTTTCGATGACCAAAACTCAATAATAGAATCATCATACCCCACAAGAAAGATATATCCATTCAGGTACGATTCATCTCAAGATTAACCATTCAGAAACCATCAATCCAAGATTTTCTTTTCTCGGCACAGGTCGAAACGCTTGTTGAATAAACCATGGTGCAACATCCTTCATCAGCTTTCAGGAAACTCCTTAGCTATCAATTTACTTTCCACCACACCCACATTCATGCAGACTAGATGCCCATGCAATCATGGATACAATAAAATTATTCTATCTTTTATCATGGCAACCTTAGTGGTTTATAACATGCCAGACTCCTATCCTAGCGTACAGCCGGAGCTTTTGCCGAATCGCTCCTCACAGTCCTTTCTTATTCGAGTTCACCAGCCAATTGATCAAAATTACCGGCCCATAAATATCCCAAAAAATACAAGTAATCAAACCTTTAATTTTATTTTGACTATTTGACTAGACTTGAATCTTTGACCACATCTTTTGATCTTTACTTACATTAATAGAGAACCATAAAAGCTCTAAGATACCTTATCACCACAATCAAACATGTCATAGAGAACCATTGCCATCGTTTGAGAACTACCGTTGAAACTTTTTCATCTCTATGACTATCACAGACCAAATTTTGACAATACTAGCAATTTTTTTTTCTTAGCTTTGATTTTTTTTCTCATGCAACCAGATCCGAACTCGATCAAATAAATCAAATCCATGTTTTTCAGAACTTCTAAAGACTTTAAGAGATTTATCCATGAAATTTCTCCATATATAACTGCTTCCCGGTGTTCTACTTCCCGGACCGAGAAACATGACACCAGGAAGCAGTTATATTTTGCTCGCTCCCTGGTCCACCGGGAAGCTCATTTATATAGATATATATATATATATATATATATTAAAAAAGTTTAATCTTGTAATTCTTTTATAAAAAAGTTTAAAAGTGCAACAAAAAAAGGGGTTGATCTAAAATTAGGGGGGATACGTTTATAAGGCTTAATTTTGCATATTTTCACTAATTTATATGAATAAAAATATGTAATTTGCTATTGCTAACAATTTCAGTTATCAAAATTATAATATTTATTGTTATTAATTATAAATCAACTTACTTTGTATTGAAGGGATAATTAGGTTCATCACTTTTAAATCACAAATTTTAGTGTTTAGTAATTATTTAACTTAATTAGGACTAATTATATTATAATAAATTTATCCTAGATCTATAAAATCGGTTAGGCGGTCAAATCGGCTTGGCAAATCTTTGAAATTCTTAAAAGGAGGTCTAATCGGCACCTAGGCAGAATTTTATGAATAGAGTCTATACTTTATAATATATATATATATATATATATCCAAATGCATATTTAAATACATTTATTATCATATTTAAATAGCTTTAGGGCTCACATGGATCATCGTATAGGATAAACACAGAATAGTATAAGGAAAATGATTAGGATAAAAGTTTTGTATAAGAATTAAGTTATCCATAAATTGTATTTGGTTGGTTATCGTATAAGTAACATGATAAGATAACAAAGTACTAAACCCATATTTGGTAAACCTCGATAAGTAATAGGATAATAGTATGGATTGCCAAAATACAAAAAAACTTGACAAGTAATAAAACAGTTATTTACGGATTAACAATAAATAAATAAAATATAATAAAAATATATTAATATATTTTTTAATAAAAATAAGTATTAGAAATAATCCTAAAAAACCTATGAAGGTTTTAGAAATTTCTCCAAAATCTCCGTAATTTTTTTCTCACTTTGCTGTTAATGAATATCCAATTTACTATTATTTACTATTTTGACTTTTTTCTACAAATTTTGGAAGGGTAATTTGGTCATTTTAGTTTTTAATTTTTAAAAAAAATTAATTAAAAAATAAATTAAAAGTAGAAATTTAAAATAATATTAAAAACTTTAAAAGGGTAATTTGGTCATTTTAATTTTCGAAAAAATTTCTGAAATCCTCCCGGATTTTTTTTGGGATTATTCCAAAATTTTATGTAGATTTTTATTTTTTATTTTTTTTTTCTAATTTTATCAAAGGATAATTTAATAATAACATGATGAACATCTAATACGAAGAGTACGTGATAAAGTTATCGGAGCATTTATCAATGATAAAGTTATCTTATATGTATCGTATAAAATTATGGTCAGTATTATTTTATCCTATTCTAAGCCGCAACCAAATGCCTGATAAACATATAAATCGTATTAAGTTATTCTATCCTATTTCTTATCCTATAAATCATGTGAGCCTTTATTCTTAATCTGAACGTATTTAATAAGATTTATGACCAATACTTTTTTATATCACTTTTAGATTTCCCCCCTAATGCTACAAATACAAGTGAAGTCAATTGTTTATCTCTTCACTCAAAATTGTTTCTCATGTAAACAAAATCAACCAAAATACTAATAGCTTCATCATAATCATGAATGTTGAAACTTCAAAATTGTTATCAATTTTTTTATCTATTTCTCTCAATTACCTCCTAATTAAACCATTATAATTTTACAGACCTATAACAACTAAACCAACCAAAATCATCACCATGAGAAACTTCGTCAGAATTAATCATGGTTTCAGACTCCCAATTGGATACAGATTTCTTCCTGATGAAGAGATTGTTGGGTACTACTTAAAAAGAAAAGTTCTTGTTTTGTTATTAGGTACTTCTATTTTTCCAATTAATGTTGATGTTCTCTCTAATGAACCAAAGAATCTCTCTGATAATGAAATCAAGAAGTTCTTGTAATAAAATTTATTTCATTATTATGACTTCTGATATATATATATAATATTTATTTTGTTTGAGGTAAGGTGAACCAGAGAAAATATTATTTATGGAGGAGAAGTGGAGGAGGAAATACATGCTTGTGGGAAAATAATGGTGAAATGAATATAATTCATGTGAATTCTGTGATAGGTTGTATAACAATAATGGTTTCTAGTCAATTATGGTTTTTACATGAATGCAATCTTATTCAAGGGTCTTATGGTACGAATTCACCTGCCCAAATAAGGAATCATGGGAAGGCATATCATTTTTCATCTTCTAATTAAGTAAGTATATTACATATACATGTAAACTACTTTTTGTAAGCTAGAAGTTTAGATTGGTTAAGTTTTTGTCTACTGTGTATAGAAAAATGTAGTATGTGACTGAAATGACTTTTGAATATCACCTCTAGTTCTTAAATTTATTTATGAAAATTTAATTTTCTATATAAACACATTCTTCAACGATATGAAAAATAAGAGAAATTAGAAAAACACAAATACTGACAACAAAAGAATCAAATTTGAGGATGTCTATTATAAATAGATATGTTCATTCTAAGTAAAAGATTAACACACATAAAACTATAAATTACACAAAGCTACAAAACAAATATGTTCATTCATTTGGTTAACAAATTTTCAGAACCATTTTCTCCATGTTTCTACAGGCAAAAGGAAACATCATAGAACTATACATATCTTATCAAAAACATTCACATTATCCATCAACAATTTCGGTCTAAAACATAATTTTTACGATAAAATATCATATCATTTTCATCATTTATTATAAAATACAGTCATGATAGCAGTAATTAAAAAAATACCCCTTTTCCATAATGTAATTAAAAAAGAAAATGAAGCAAGTAAAATTAAAAGAGCAGACTCTCTATGAAGAGTTGGAGAAAATGATGAAGAATTTACAATTAACTTCCTTAAATACCCCAAAAATAACATAAACTGAAATAAAAACTACCTATAAACATAAAATATATACTCTACCTGTTCTAACTTAACAATGCACCTACTTATAAAAATAAAATATATACTCTAAAAGGCGAACTATAATTCACTTAAATTTTAATCTTACTTACAAATTAATAGACATCGTTAACTACTTGTATGAATCTTTAAGGGCCCTTACATATCACTAAATTTAAGGATTATAACTTTATGGGTTTCATTTACATTAGTACAAAATTGGTACACAAAATGTTATGTACATGTATGTATAAAATGACATATCATAAAATGTCATATCGTACATATAGTGGTTGATATGCATTAGAATGATGCTTCATGATGACTTTTAAAGCCTGCATATCAATTGCTCAATCACCGACTCACATTTCATTAACTAAAGGGAGAAACAAAAACAAAAGGCACAATAAGTTAAGCTACAGAGTTTAGTTTATAAACCGCATCCTGAACAGAGACACAAAACCAAATCACATCCTTAACGGAGTTTAGTTTATTGTCACTCAGTACAGTTTTGCAGAGTAGTTTTCATTTCTCATAAAAAGTTTAATTGGACAGTGCTATGTCATTTTTAGAATGGATATTATAATAATAATTTGATTATTATTTTATATTGTTAGTTCATTTACTTTTATTTTTATTAATATGTAAGCTTTTAAGTTGCTATGTAGTTAATTTCTTTTTATTTTGATAATATACTTGCATATATGAGTTTAAGTAAACTATAAAAAAAATTAAAAAATATTTAGCGTTAAGATATCTATGAAACTCTACTACACAGAAATGTTAAAAGAAAAAAAATGGCATTTCATGAAATTGCATTGACCTATAGAGTATGCACATATACTATTCATCGTCTTTGAAAGCAATTGGGAAATGGATGTGTTGGTGTTGATGTCTCTCATAAAATGACGAAAATTTATAGTCAAGAAAAAAAATTGAGTTTGATATGATTTGATTTAGTGAAATCCCTTTTTGTAAAAGGATGACTTAGGCATCATTGGCTCACTCTATGAATATAAAGAAAACCATAATGTTTAATTGATTGAAGTTTGGAGAAATAAAAAGATACAAAATGCAATAAAACTCGTACTTAAAGAAGAAAACAAAAAATCTCGACTACAACTTTGTCTATCGATGTTAGAGGTTGGTAGCATTTCATTAGATCAAACTTTCATTGATATGTATAATTTGTACATATCGATGAAAAATGGTTCTACATTATATAAAATTTAGAGAATTATTACATGCTGCGAGATGAAGATTTCCCGATCAATAGTAACAAGAGTAAGAATTTACTAGGAAAAGTCATGTTCTTAGTTATTTTAGCTCGCCTAAGATCTGCTAAGGAAATGAATTTTTTTTTCTAAAACAATTAGTTTATTTTCATTCGTCACTCATGAGCTAGCAAAAAGGATTACTTAGAACAGAGTTGTTGGAACACTTGAGATTAAACCGATAACTTTTGTAATCAATGATATTGAACACTCATTTTTAATTCATAAAGTCATTCCTACTATCAAGGAAAAGTGGCCTAGATAAGGTTCAAGGTTTTCAGTTTATATTTAGCAAGACAATGCCAAAACATACATTAGACAGGACGATGAAGATTTTTTTAAAGTAGCGTGTCAAGATGGTTTTGATACTTTGATTTGTCAACCTCTAAAATCTCCTCACTTGAATGTCGTTGACCTTAGTTTTTTTTAATAGTTTCTAATCCTTACAATAAGTAGTGTACTAAAATATTGCTAATTGTTTCATGATATGGTAAAGTTATATGAATCATATTAAACTATAAAATCTAATCATATATTTCTAACATTGCAAATATGCTATTACTGTAAAAATGAGAGTAAATGTTTATTCTTGAGTAAAGCCTCCACTTCTCAAAATTTTAATCAGAATAAAGGTAAGGGTAAGAAGGGTTCTAATAATGGCAGTAGTAGAAAGAACAATAATAATAGTAATTCTGGTAATAGTTGGAACAATAGAAATAACTGGAAATGTAAATCTAAAACTGGTAATGACAGAAAATGCTATTAGTGTAAAAGATTAACCATTTAATAAAAGGTTGTTTCCAAAAAAAAAAAAAAAAAGATGAGGCTAATGGAAAATTGAAAAATGAAGCATCTGGTTCTTCTATTAAACTAGATGTTCTTAATTGTGAGGGCCTAACTATTGTTTTTATTCTTCTTATGATTTGCTTGTTGCTGATTCTGTGTATGATGACTGGGTGATTGATTCAGGTTGTACCCATCTTATGACCCCCCCTAAGTGATCTAAACAATAATTCTGAGGTTTTGTCTTAATGGGTAGCAATCACAAATGTAGGATAAAGGGGATTGAGACCATTAAACTGAGGCAGTTTGATGGTTATGTCACCAGATTTGAGAGTGCGAGACTTGTACCTAGCTTAAGAAGAAACCTTTTACTTGTGAGTGCCTTAGGAGAGTCTAACCTAAGTTGCATGTTTAGAAACCAGTCTGTTGAGATTGTTAAACCTGATGGAAAGGTTGTTATAAGAGGAAAAAAGGTAGGAAACCTTTATGTTCTAGAGGGTAAAACCATAGAGTCTTTGAATAGCACTGCCATGAGTAGAAATGTTGCTAAAGCTTTATTTTGGCATAGCAGATTAGGTCATTTAGGGTTAACTAGGATGAGAGAGCTTAAAAAGAGAGGGATCATAGATAGTGACATCAGTCTAGATATACCATTCTGTGAAAGCTATGTTTTGGGAAAATAAACAAAGCAATCTTTTTACAATTCTGATTTTAAATCAAAACATGAATCTTGTACATTTAGATTTATAGGGGTCAGCTCAAAATCCAACTTTTGGTGAAAAAATTTATTTTGTTACTTTTATTGATAATTTTTCTCTATTCAGTTTGTTGTTTTTAATAAAAAGAAATTTTGATGTTTTTGAAACATTTAAAACTTGGAAAGTTTTGACAAAAAATCAAAAGAATTGTAAACTAAAAAATTTGAGAACTGATAATGGATTAGAATTTTGTAATGAAAAGTCCAATCAGTTCTGTTTTGAGAATGACATTGCTAGGCATAGGACTGTCACTTATACCCCCCCAATAAAACGGTGTAGCTGAGAGGTTAAATAGAATATTACTTGATAATGTTAAATCTATGCTGTATGAGGCAAAACTACCAAAAAGGTTTTGGGGAGAGGCTATTAATACTGCCAACTATGTGAGAAATAGATCTCCTTCCTCTTCTCTAGAGTTTAAAACCCCTTATGAGCTTTGAAATGATAGGATCGCCAATCTGTCCCAACTTAAAATATTTGGTTGCAGGGCATATGTTCACCAAAACCCGGGTAAATTAGAGCCTAGGTCACGTATTTCCCTCTTTATGGGATACCCTAATGGCACCAAAGGATTCAAGTTAACCTATAAAGAAGAAAATATGTTTAAGTTCATTGTAAGTAGGAATGTCTTATTTAGAGAGAATGAACTTCCTGGTTTCCTAGGGATAGAAGAAACCCCTACTAGGACAGAACCTGTACCAATTGGTATTGATGATTTTAGTATAAATTCTCCATCTAACCTAGTAGATAAGAGAACACCTGAAGATCCTCATATTAGTGATAACATTCCATCAATTGACAATCTCAATGACATTCCAGAATTTAAAATCGAGAACCCCATTAGTTAATCTAATTCTTTTGATCCAAATCAGGTTAATGCTGACTCTCAAGAGACCTATAGAGAGTCCAGCCTAGACAATTACCTCCTTAATAGGGACTGTGTTAGAAGGGAAAACATCAGAAAATCATCTAGGTATATGGATGCAAACCTTGTTATCATTGCTCTTAATGCCTTAATTTTTGATAATTTTGTACCTAAGTCTTTTCAAGATGCAGTCTCCTGTCCAGATTGCTCTAAATGAGAAGATGGAATCCCTTAGGAAGAATGGGACTTGGGTTCTAGTACCTAAACTTGAGAATAAAAGGATAATGTCTTGTAAGTGGGTGTTTAGGATTAAAGAGAGTCCGCCTTTAGATGATCCTAGTATATACAAAGCCAGACTGGTAGCAAAATGTTTTACTCAAAAATATGGTATTGATTACTAGGAAATTTTCTCTCTTGTTATCAGATATGGTACTAATAGGATTATGTTAGCCCTTACTGCCTTCTTTAATTAGGAATTAGAATAGGTGAACATGAAAACGACATTTCTGCATGGGTTTTTAGACTGGGATATCTTTATTACTTAACCTGAAGGTTTTATTGAAGATCCTAAACTGATTTGTTTTTTGAAAAGATCCCTGTATGGCTTGAAGTAATCTCCCAGGCAGTGGAATGAAAGATTCCACAACTTTGTGTTGAAAATTCATTCTAACTGAAGCCTGTTTGATGCTTGTCTGTATTATTGTTTTGAAAAATCAATACATGTTTTCTTACTCTTATATGTTGATGATATATTGTTAATGTCTCCTAATAAAGACATGTTGAAATATGTGAAAGAACAACTTAGCCGTGAATTTGATATGAAAGACCTTGGTATTGCATCTAAGTTTTTATGAATGGATATTCACCTTAAGAGTAATAATAATCTGCTCACTATTAGTCAGAGAAATTACATAATAAAGGTCCTACAGACCTTTGATATGGTTGATGCTAAACATAACTCCTTGCCATTAAATGCTGGTCACAATCTAGATTGCAAATCAAACAACGGTGATGAAATTCTTACATATATTCCTTATATAGAAGCCATAGGCAACATAATGTGTATTATGGTTTGTACAAGACCAGATATTGCATATGCTATAAGTGTATTGAGTAGATATATGATAAAACCTGCAATGAAGCACTGAAAAGCTGTAAAGGGCCTTCCTAGATACTTAAAAGAAACTTTGGATATGGGTTTAGAATTGTGTAAAATTTTTTGATAGTATAAATATCTGTGGTTTTTCTAATGCAGATTTTGCAAAGAACCCTGAATTCAAAAAAATCAATATCCTCCTATATTGTAACTGTATGTGGTAATTATATATCCTGGAAATCTAGGTTATAATTTAATATTGCACTTTCTACTACAGAATCTGAGTATATATCACTTACTGAGTGTATTAAAGAGGTTATGTGGGTACAAGGACTTCTTTCTGAATTAAAGGTTCTCGATTATAAACCTATTGTATATATTGATAGTCATGGTGCTTATAATATCAGCAGAAATCCAGTATATCATGACATGACTAAACATACAAGTGTGGAGTGCCATTTTATTCGTTTACATATTTTGAATGTTGATGTGCAGGTTGAACATGTATCTATAGACAATTACCCAGCTAATATGGGTACCAAGGCTTTAGTGGGTAGGAAGCTTCTATTTTGCAGAAGCCACATCAATCGAACCTAATCAGCTAGGGTGTGATAGGTGATGATTGTTGGAACCCATGGTAGTTCACTATTAAAAGAAAATGATGTAATTTTTAGATACCACCTTCTATGAGTCTATAATGATTTGTGTTGTTTCATGTATATATGAAAACACGGGAAGTTTGTTATATGTTTTCGAATATTACATGTTCTTTTGTTATATGGGCTAGACTGTTTTTGGGCTTGTTTTATTTGTTAATTTGAGAAGGCTGCTATATTGAGGGATTCGCGGCTCTGCCCATCTGAAGACCCGACCCGCTTTTGCAACCCTACCTATATAATCATCGTTTTGGCACTGTTCACAGTTGGCTGCTTCAGATGTTCGTTTGGTATTTGTGTTTGATAGGGTTTCTCTAGGGTTTCTTGTATCATCTTCTTCTTGTAAATCTCTATGGTTCTTGGTGGTTTTACTTGTATTCTTTGTGATTACCTGTATATTGATACTGATTCTTATTAATAGTGAATTGCTAGGTTCTTGATGAGCCTGTCCTGTGGATGTAGCCAATTACATGGTGAACCACATAATTTGTGTGTATTACTTTGTGTAAATTTGCTTATATTGTGATATTATGATGTCTGAAACTTGTATTTATAAATATTATGTTATCTAAGATTTCAAAACCGTTTATGGAGACAAAATTATAACTGAAAGAGGTTAATTAATAACTAAAAGAAAACTTTATAAAAAACTAATCGAAAACTGTATCAAATATGAAATTTAAATACTATATGTTAAATACTATACTTTAAATATATAAGTTAAAATTATAATTTCTTTATTTTAATTTAATTGGTATATTTAATATTTCATCACAAATATCAAGCTAAACCGATTATTATTTTTTACTTTTATAAATCAAACCAAATTAAAGAAGAAAAAGTCAATCGACTTTTGTTTTGGGTCGGTTTTCAATTTTCATATTCATCAATTATTATAATAATTTTTTTAAATCGCTAATGGCTAGTAAGTGATAATGGAATCCTAACGTCCTAAAATCACAGATATAAATGAAATTAGAAAGAGACGCTGTTTGGATGGGGCAGGAAAGGAGAAAAGATGGGTGGCTAAAGAATCCAAAAAACCCTAACAAAAAAGAAGCCTTTGATTAACGGCACTACCCTTTACTAGGAGATGACTTGGTCTTACCTTCTCACATCCACACAATCAACTTATTACTGCTACTCCTTTCCTCACTAATTTACAAAATTAACAAAAATTGATTAAATTTAACCAAAAATCTAATCCAAAAAAGAAACAACAGACATCGCTTTTGGACTTTTTAGTCATCACCACCATTTCCCACGCGTTTAGTTGTTGAAACCAACTTCACGCGCGCACGCACTCACATATACACGTTTCGATTTCGCCAAGTGTCACTAATTAGAAAATAAAAATGAAAGGATAAATATTTAAAACAAAAAAAAATTCAATTGTTAAAATTACATCGTATTCCGCAACCACACAAGCATTGAGACTAGCCCAGAAGGAAAATAGAAATAGAAGAAAGGGAAAGAGCCGAAACATCCATTGTGAATATCTGCATTTCTCTGGGAAATTATCGCTGTAAATCGATTTTCCTTGTGGGGTTGGTCGATTTGCTTGTGGGTTGTTGTTAGATTTTATTAATAATTTAATGAAGTAGGTGGACGAAAAAGATTCAGAAGTTAATGTTGTTTTCGTCGTGTATAGCAGTATTATTATAGAGTAAGATCCTTATCAGGTTTTGATTGATTAATTTGGTTTTCGTATTTGGAAGCTGGGTTTGGTAAAAAAGAAAAGTCTGTTGACATTGACGAAGAACGTGCTGGTGTGCCCTTTTTTGTGTTTGAACACATTTACATTTTTAAATCATTTGATTTTTGAGAGAGAGAAGAAGAGAAGAGAATCGAAACCAAAGACGTGTTGAGCTGTTACCATCCTTTTCTTTCCTTTTTATTTTTAATTTATTTTTCAAAACCGCTCGCTTTCTGTCTGTACATCACACTGTTTCTCTGTTTTCCATTCTCATCGAGTCGTGTTTTGTGAATTTTAAATTAATTTTTTTAAACGAGTAAAATTAAATTAAAATATTATTAAAAAAGAAAAAAAGTGTGTGAATTTGCAAGCTGTAATTGAAGGGGAGGATTTTTGTAGTGTTGTTGGAAGGTCATACATACATTAATAAGGAAGAGGAGAGCTACTCTCTTTCATTTGTATTATCTAGCTCTTCCTCATAATCCACGCGTCGTTTTTCACATTCAACACCACCATTTCTTCTCTGACAATGCGATCAAACTCGTAACCTTTTCTGGGTTTCGTTCGGCGGTAGTGTTGTGTGTAGTATTCTATTTAGAGAGAAAAGAAGACTAGTACTATTACAGAGGTGGTGATGGCTCCGGGGTCATTCGATTGGTGGAAGAAGGATTCACACATGGGAGGAACACCAGTGGTGGTGAAGATGGAGAATCCAAACTGGTCAATGGTGGAACTAGAAGCTCCATCTGCGGAAGATTTCTTAATGTCCGACTCACCATCTTTAGAGAACAAGTCTCGAAACAAGAACGCCAAGCAACTCACATGGGTTCTCCTCTTAAAAGCCCACAAAGCCGCCGGCTGTCTCACCTCCATTGCCTCCGCATTCTTCTCACTCGGCTCCATCGTACGGCGCCGCGTCGCCTCCGGCCTCACCGACGCCGACGCCGGACTTGACAACGAGAATCGAACTGTGCGGGCCAGATTCTACTCTTTCATCAAGCTCTTCTTCTGGGTTTCTGTCGTGTTGTTGGTTTTTGAAGTGTCTGCGTATTTTAAAGGCTGGCATTTCGGCACACCCAAGCTCCAGCTCGAATACATATTCGCAAATCCCATTCCTTTAAGGGACATCTTCGATTTGATTTATTCCGGGTGGGTTTTGATTCGGGTCGAGTATCTAGCTCCACCTCTTCAGTTTCTGGCCAATGCCTGTATTATCCTCTTCCTTGTCCAGAGTTTGGATAGACTTATTCTCTGTCTCGGTTGCTTCTGGATCCGCTTCAACAAAATTAAACCTATTCCTAAACATGACGACACTCCTGATCTCGAATCCGGCGACAAAGGTTATTTCCCTATGGTTCTCATTCAGATCCCCATGTGTAATGAAAAAGAGGTAACCTTGTTTAGATTCTTATCTACTATTCATTCTTTTGAATTAAACTAATACTAATATTAATATTAATATTAATCTCAGGTTTATCAGCAATCTATTGGTGCTGTATGTAACTTGGACTGGCCAAAATCAAAGCTATTAATTCAGGTGCTTGATGATTCTGATGATCCCATCACACAGACTTTGATAAAAGAGGAGGTGCAGAAGTGGCAAGGAGACGGTGCTAATATTGTTTATAGACATCGGATTATAAGAGATGGATACAAGGCTGGTAATCTCAAGTCTGCTATGAATTGCAGTTATGTAAAAGATTATGAATTTGTTGCCATTTTCGACGCTGATTTCCAGCCCACGCCTGATTTTCTTAAAAGAACTGTTCCTCATTTTAAGGTAACTGGATTCTGTAAATTGTACATGGTGCTGAATTGCAGTTGGGTTGGGTAAGTTGTAATGGTTCTAGCTTGTGCTATACAGGATAATGAAAAGCTCGGGTTAGTTCAGGCAAGGTGGTCTTTCGTCAATAAAGAGGAGAATTTGCTAACTAGGTTG
The DNA here is from genome assembly GCA_031304145.1 of Cardiospermum halicacabum. NCBI lineage: Eukaryota > Viridiplantae > Streptophyta > Magnoliopsida > Sapindales > Sapindaceae > Cardiospermum > Cardiospermum halicacabum. The sequence goes on along the minus strand of CM062394.1, from coordinate 7,493,166 downwards.
CAGAATATCAACTTGTCCTTCCATTTCGAGGTAGAACAGCAAGTGAACGGCATCTTCTTGAATTTCTTTGGGTTTAATGGGACTGCTGGTGTTTGGAGGATCAAAGCATTAGAGGATTCAGGTGGTTGGATGGAGAGGACTACTGTGGAGGACATGGACATTGCTGTCCGAGCTCATCTGCAAGGATGGAAATTTATTTTTCTCAATGATGTTGAGGTATACTTGCATTTTTAACATATTATAGTTTCGTATGGCAATCATAATTGGATTTGAATTCATGGTGTGCGATTTGGTTTTTGTGTTTTGGCTGGTTCAGTGCCAATGTGAGCTCCCGGAATCTTATGAGGCTTATAGGAAACAACAGCACAGATGGCATTCCGGTCCCATGCAGTTGTTTCGCTTATGTTTGCCCGATATCATCAGATCAAAGGTAATACACTATTTCTTATAGTAAATGTGTGTGCATAATTCGAAGTTTGAGGACTGTACTGATGTTGTTGCATGATCTGATTTTGGTTTATGCAGATTAGTTTGTGGAAGAAATTCAATTTGATCTTTCTCTTCTTTCTGCTAAGGAAACTCATCCTACCATTTTATTCGTTCACTCTCTTTTGTATAATTCTGCCCATGACGATGTTCATCCCTGAGGCTGAGCTCCCAACTTGGGTTGTTTGTTACATTCCAGCTACCATGTCGTTTCTCAATATTCTTCCAGCTCCCAAGTCCTTCCCTTTCATTGTTCCATACCTGCTCTTTGAGAACACTATGTCTGTGACCAAATTCAATGCTATGGTGTCTGGCCTATTCCAGCTCGGAAGTGCCTATGAGTGGGTTGTCACTAAGAAATCTGGCCGGTCTTCAGAGGGTGATCTTGCGGCTTTAGTTGAGAAGGAGCCAAAACAACAGAAAGGTTCCTCAGTCCCCAACCTTAGTGAAGTGAATATGCAAGCTAAACAACAGGAGCAACAGGTGTCTAGGAAGAAGAAGAAACATAATAGGATATATTTGAAGGAACTAACACTTGCTTTCCTTCTACTAACTGCTTCAGCTAGGAGTCTCCTCTCCGCACAGGGTATCCATTTCTACTTCTTGCTATTTCAAGGTATATCATTCTTGTTGGTTGGTCTAGACTTGATTGGTGAGCAAGTTGACTGAAATTGGAAGATGGTAGTAGGATGTAGAATAAGATATTGGTTATATAAGCATAGGTTACAAAGGGGGTGGTAAATGGAAAGATTGTATGAAAATAGAAAACGTCTAAGGTTAACATTGCCTTTCCCACCCTATACAAGAGGAAGAAGATATAATTTGTGTTATAATGGACAGAAGAATGGGTTCAATTTGGACAGATGACAACATTGGAAAGTCAGTGATGACGCTCATCCAGTATATTTAAGGTTTCTTTCTTTCTTTCTGTGTCTTTATGCGTTGGTTCTTGATTCTTTTGTTTTTGGGGTCAATTCTTTTGTAAGAAAAATTGTCGTTCAAAACAGAAAATGTAGTTACAGTTTGAGGCAGGTTAACAGTTCTTCCTTTTGTTGGTTGTTCTCTACCCCTCTTTGTTCAAGGTATCATTATGCAAATATCCATGTAGCTTGTTCATAGTTTCTCAATAGCAGTAAAACATGAAAAGGAGGAAAAAAATATTCCCAGTTTGGGATCATCCTGCTACTTAGAAGGTTTTTGCAATGTAATGAATGGATAGAGCATTAATGTGAGGGTGTGCTTAAATTATGAAAAAATGTGATTAGGAAATGAATCAAGTAGTAATAATGAAAAGGACAATAAAGAATTCACATGTAGATGGGGGAGGGTAGGTATGTGTGGGCCTGTCTGTCTCGCCGAATTTATGGATTGGGAAGCAGCTGTATCACACCATGCACTGCAATGCAAGCTAGCTGTTCTCAAAAGTAGCATCAAATTCTCTGCTGCATATCATACTCGCCTTGCCTTGCCTTGCCTGCTTAAAACAAATCGATGCCATGTCCTCAATTTAGACTTTTTATTTATTTAATTTGCTGTTATATTCTTGTTGGACTGTTGGGCCTGAAAGTTCACTCATGAAAGGCTGAGTCCGAAGACTTATCTTAGCAGATACTATCAAATAAAATAGAAGAGAACAGGATGGCAGTTAACTTTTAAATTAGCTCATAAAATGTAAAATCACTATAAAAGAAATACAATATAATTTGAAAATAAAAAATAATTTAAATAAAATTTTAATAATAATAATAGTAATTAATTATAACTAAAAATATTATAATTCATAATAAAAAAGCTACTGCTAAAAAATTCATATTTTAAAAGAAAAACACATATCAACTAAAAGAGCTACCATATTATTTTTTTTAAAATAGATTTTTTCCTCCTCTCTCATCATCAGCAGTTATTTGTTTATATAAAATACACTGTTTTTCTTTTTTCTTTAAAAGAGAAACCAACATACAATATAATACAATATATGGTGGAGATGAAAAGTGTATATTTTTATTGTTAATTATATTTCACGAAAAAAAAATTGAGAATCAGTGAGAATTGCTATTAATATATGAACAACTGTATCTTTTTGGTATTTAATAAGGTTAAACATTTAATTTTCAAATAGCATTTTACTAAAAAGCTAATGAAGACAACGTTTCAAACGCTCTCTATAGATATATAGGTTAAGTTGAACGCTAATTTAAATGCTTTACCAAATACACACTTAATAGACGAATATGATAAATATAAACGAGAAAATCTTGTGAGGGACGGTTCTACATTTAGGATGATATACATGAAGCATTTTCCTTACATAATTATGTATTATTTTTGAAATTATAGTAATCATTTTTAATTTTTTAAAAAGAATTGTGAAGTTGTAATCAGCCTTTATATAGGTAATATCTTCATTGTTTTAATTATAAAATCACAAAGAATTTTAAGAAATCAATACTATAATAGAGTAGTGCTATCTATGTATCCGGATCAACAGCATGAAATAGAAATAAAATGTCAAATTTGTCCTTCATACTATATCTACTTTTATATTTATTACAATTGAAATTTATTTATCCTCTCCCCATTTAATTCTAACCTTTTAATAACTACATGTTTTAAAATTTTATTTACCCATTCTTTCTCTCTCTCTTTATTTATTTATTAGTTTTTTTTTTAAAAAAAATTCCTCTTCTTTTATTCATTTTCTATTAAATGAATTACCTAAAAAAAAAAAATATTTATTGGAAAGTATAATAACTATTTTTGCTATGTAAAATAATTTTCAACAATAATAAATCTAAATATTTAAGTTTAAAATATCATCTTGATATCAAATTAAAAAGTTATTATTATTTTTTAAATTTATAATATAAAACACTAATTTTTAATTAATATTTTAATTTTTTTCTAAGGAGCATTTGCAGCTGGAATTTAATAATATAATATTTTATTGAAGAGAAATTTTTTCTTAAGATTTTATCTATGCTCTAAGAGACCGTCTGAAAGAGATTCAATGTGGAAATGAGTGAAATCTTATTTGGTTAGAATTTTTTTTTTAATACTATTTTTATATGAGTGAAATTTTATTTGGTTAGAATTTTTTTTTAATACTACTTTTATTTTATTTTGTTTCTATATATATATTTTTAAAGAATTTCTTTTAATCAATAATATTATTTGCATACTACAAGAGATTCTTTAGGGAGGCCCTAAGATAATTTTACTACATTATTATTATTATTATTATTATTTTTTAATTTATAGAAGTAAACTTAATTCCAACTAAAACATTCATAAAAAAAATGAAATATAATTTACAAGTACTTAAACCCGCCTCACATTAGTCTACTAAAAATTAATATTAATATACATACACTATATATTACGGATAGTCCCAAAATACCCAACCACTCATGAATATCAATCAAATTTGGCCTAAACCTTAAGTCCGCACAATCTATATGCTCAACCACCATATGATCAGTTAATTTTGTGGAGATCATTCTATGATAATTTTGGGATCATACTCTTATCTCTCCCAACTCAACTGACCTTCCTCAGGTCGCTATAAATAGAAGAGACATCTCACTCTAACCTATTCAATATCCATTTATCAAACTTCTACCAAAATTACTATTCACTAGCAAACACAAATTCCAAAGATATCAAAATTCAAATGACTTTAGTCAATTTTTCTTCTCCATACTTGTGATCTAAGTTTAAATAGCCAATTAGTCAATACTAACTCATCAAGTAATAACACTTTACTTGTTAATTTTATTATTATAATTATTTTTTTAACATTATGTTAACTTGAGCATTGTAGTGCCTTTGGTAGACACTTTACCAGGGTTTAAGCCTGTTAAAATACTGATGAAAAATTCAATTTCAAATGTAACAATACTGCAGAGCCTACCATTTCATGCCCACTCTTATCGTCTATCTTACATGACAATACATGATTGAACAGATATTTCATAATTATTAATATTAATGCATTAATTTTTCTATCCAACCAATTTTTGTCACGTAAGGTAGATAGGAAAAATAAACATAAATCAGTATGCTCTCTATCGTTACTCTTTGAAATAAAATTATATAAATAAGAACACATATTAAAATGTTTTTTTTTAAAAATTATAATTACATTTCAAATAATAACATTTGTTTAATATTAGTTTGTTAATAAGAGAAATTTCTCAAAGAAAAAAAAAAGGATGTGACAGTAAAAAAATAAAGGAAAAAAAATCAATCTCAAATTTAATATGTACACATAATTAATTAATTATTTTATAAAAAAATATGTGAAAATTCTAAGAAATGGGCTTTTTAAAGTTTAAAATACAATTATAGGCCTGTTTTGAAAAACATATAAAAACAGGCTTTGTAAAGTTTAGTTTTCACTCCATAGGCCGAGTTTCCAAAAATACCACTGAAACTTTACAATTCACAGATGCTGTAAATTATGCTCACAATCTGTGAATTACGCTCACAGCTGTGAATGGCCTATGGAGTGAAAATCAAAGTTTAATTTTGTAAACTTTTCAAAAGTGGCCTATAATTGTATAGTAAACTTTTGATGGCCTAGAAATCCAATGGACTCAAAAAATATTGATAACTTAGTTATTTAACGTTTTAATATTTCCACAAACACATTTCAAAATTTTTAATAAAAATAGAAATTGAAAAAAAAATTAAAAAAAATTGAATTACGAACAAAAAATTACGTTTAATAAAATATAGTCCATTAAAATATAATGATTTATGTTGTCATTAAGGCCCCGGATCCCTTAAGAGATAAAATTAAGAGATAGAATTAATAGATAGGGATCCAAACAGGTCTCTTAAGAGGATGGGCTCTTAACAATTATTTCATTAGTTGACTCAACCCTACTAAAATCTCTTAATACTTCTTAATATATGACAAAAGACTTAATAGCCCCCACAATTTCAAACCCCTATTAATTATTAGTTAGCTAGTTAGTAATTAATAAGGACAAGTTGGTCATTTAGACACTATTTGTTAATTAGTTACTAGTGCATCCAAACACCTCCTATTAATTATTAGCTAGCTAATTGTTAATAACCCTTAAAAATTAAGGGATTAATTATTAACTCTAGGGATCCAAACACCCCCTAATTGTGATGCATGAACTTAAAGTTGTAATTTTATTTTATTTAATAAGGCTAGAGTTGTAAAATAATATTATATTTTTTCCAGATCAATTTGATTTGAGGAGGGGTTTTGTTTATAATATTATTGTGTTAATTTACACCCATAAAAAAGGAAAAAAAAAATTACAATCTTATTAAAAAATGTTTTTATGAATACATTTTGAAACAAAATATTAATTTATTTTAATAATAAAATCACACGTTTAAAAAAGTCGAATAATAAAATAATAATTTAATTGGCATCTTATCCTATATGGAGATTTCTTGTATAATTTTATCATAACCCACCCCACGTAGTACATTATTTGGCAGGTGACAAAATGGAGTCAACAAATGATATTAACAAACTTGATGAGAAAGCGATCGAAGTTATAGTGAACAAATGACATTAACAGATTAGAGAAATTATTAAATTAATAAACTGCTGGAAAGCATGCGTGACAAAAATAAAAAAGAAATTAATTATTAGCGAAGATGATCCACACTAAATGTCCAATCCAGCTTTCTTTTGAAAACATATATTTTATATTTTAATTTATGCAAGTCAGGGCTCTTAATTTTCATTATATCTCTCCCATACCAATTTCACATATTCTGTTTTAAGGATGCCCCATAATAATGGGAAATTAAGAATAGCCATTTTCGCTACCAAAGAGTACTTCACAGATGATAGGATTCCAAATCTTCCACTCACTTTATAGTAATATCTTTGTATAGTTCAATCGTGCCGCTTTACTATGTACCTTTAATAATATCAAAGTTTAATTTATAACTAGGATCATTTTTGCGTTACCAGTATCAAACCATCACTACCTTACAAAATAAATGAATATAAATAAATAAAAACATCACTAGTAACTTAACAAATAAATAAAATAAAAACATCAAATTTTCACAGAATCACCCAATGAAACAAGGGTACAGCCAGCAGAAGTTAGCAGCATCCATCTCATTTCTTTCTATCTAATCCGATAATGCTAATATATATATATATATATATATATGTAATTTAATGCAGTCTAGCATTACCAAATGCACTAGTATTCTATCAATTTCATATCTGCAAAATCCAAGCATATTGATGTATCAACACATCTAAACTTCCAAAACATTATTACAAATTCTATCAGTATAATTAGTTCACTTTCGATTCATGTAGTCACAAATATGAAAAAACCTAACCTGATACAGATTGCTTTCAACCATACCAAATCCTCATATTCCTGATACCATTCCCTCCCATCAGAATCTTCATAGCCATCCTCTAACAATCATGACAGGCTTATAGAAATTTTCACTAGAGTAGTCAATAATGGACACTCAGTAATAACTAATTATCGTCATCATTTTACTATATGAATAAAGAAAATTGGTGAACTTAGTATAAGAAGACATGCATGCATAGACAACATGCTCTATAGAAATATATGACCTGCTTTTATACATATATACTGAAAAATGGAAAAGGTGAAAAAGAAATTCATTCACCTTTCATGTGAACATAATTAAAAGAACTTTGCATTCTCACTAAAATTAATTACGTCAATTACGTGAGGAGAAGGGTTGATCATACCACTGAATATGATGGAAGCTTACATTATTCTTTTCTCTGAATGAAGATTATTTCATGATTTCACGTCTTGTTTTTTCTTTCTTTTTTAATTGCTTCATATGAAACCATTACTTCTTTGAATTTTGCCTCTGCAGCCTCTGCAACAAAATTATTATTATTATTATTATTATTTTCAGATAACCAAATCCACATAATCACATTATTAGGAGGGTGGGTGTCTAAGTGTGTGTTTTGAAATAATAATGGTCAATCATCTCACCTTTATTTTCCTGGTTCTGATCTGGGTGGAATTCTTTTGCCTTATTCCGAAATGCTGTCTGCAGGGATTTAAAGAAGAATCACTTAACTATTAGAGGTGTAATGGAAAAAAGAATAGTAAGATTTATTGTGATGTCAATTCCAGGCCAATAGTTTGATAGAACCATTGAAAGATTAAAGTGAGAATTACACTACATATTCAGCAACAAGATTTTAATTTATCTCAAACACTTATAGAATTAAAGGTTGATCTAATGACCATATGAATCTGATAATAAAGGTAGAAGCAGGTATTGAAAGAGTTAATCCTGAGTTACAACCATATAAAATGAACTTTAGGATCATAAAAGACTCCTCTTAATAAATAGAGGGCTAGAAACATATTTGAAACAACAAAAATTGCCTGGATGGAGCCATAGAATTACCTTAACCTCAGCATCAGTGTAAGGAGTTCTCCTGCACCTGTGCAATTAGAACCATGTAAGAAATTTCATTAACTGTTAACCAAACAAAGTGGAAACATAGCAACTAAATATTGATAGACCAATAAAAATAATTTTAAACGGAAATTCCCCCAACCTTACCTGGTCTACCTCAACCAAGGGCTGGGAATTTTAACCAACCCGATTTTCTAGGATTGGGTTGGATTGATATTGAAAACATAGCTCAACCTGACAACGATTGAAAATATTCAACCCAATTTTTTCTTGAGTTGGTTTATAGTCTTAACCAAACCCAACCCAGAAAATATATATCTTATATCAAGTTTTTTCTATAAAAATATAGATTGTATACAATTTTTTTCTATTATATCCTATTACTTCTACTTTTTTAATAGCTAATTTTCAACTTAGGTAATTGAGATTTTGATATAATTACGAATTCAACAAGAATTATACTACATATGGCAGCGATGAAGAATTTTTCTGATATGAACTAATTAGACCAAATGAAATTTTCAACCCAATTCGGGTTGAATGATCAACCCAACAGGTTGGGTCGAAAAATTATTTGGGTTGGGTTGGAATTTTTTCAACCCAACCCGATTATTCCCACCCCCTACCTCAAGCTATAGATTCTGAGGTCACTGAAGAGTATATTAATTTCCAAATTGAGAAAAAAAATATCCTAAAAAGTGTCAAAGACTTCTACTATTATTTTTCAAGCGCAACCACGGGTGACATCACTGAAAAGTTCAAAGGCATGGCCATGTGAAAGCAACCTTATTCCTAAAGTGACCAGTGAATTGTTTATCCACTTAAGTGGTACCACTTAAGCAATCTCATTCCAAAAAAGACTGTTGATTTGTTTATCCGTGAATATATCAGGATTCCTAAGAAAACAAAATCCTTTCATTGATTCTCACATTATTTGCAGGAATTCATGTTAGTATGCAATGATGGCTGATAGGTGATAAGTGTATTAATGTGAACTATAACCAGACGGAACAACAAGGCAAGCCACAATTGGCAGAATTGTCCATAATCAAACAAAAGACTGGAAAACCCATCATGCCTACCAACTTGGAGGAAAGGGACAGGCAGCAGTAAGAATAGATGAACACAAAATCCTTATAATCACTGTATCAAAGAAACACTCCAACATTATTTACCTAATTCCATATATATTGTCATTGTTATGACTGAGTCAAGAGAATCATGATACTTAGAGTTTCAATTACCAGCTATAACATTCGGTTGAGGACCTCATTTTGGGATCCAATAACTAGTCAATACTTCATAGCTTGACTGTGAGGTAACGCATACACCTCTGACTTCTACCTCAAGAAACCCTAAATTACACCTAACTTCAGCAGCAAGAAACATGAATTTGCTCCCAAACTTTCCTCACATATGCACACAAACAGATTTAAATTAGATCACCTTAATTAGGGTTCAGTAGTTCTCTTGAGTATAGGTTATTAGTCTTTGTCCTAGTCCAAGGGCTTAGTAATTAGCCAAGAAGCTAAAATAGATAATAATTTCAAGTCAGGTCGCTTTAATTAGAGTTCACCAACTCTCTTCTCTAGAATTCATGTATCGAGCCTACTCTAGCCCAAACAACTAATTATTAGCCAAGAAGTCAAAATATAGAAAATAGGGAAATAACTCTCGACTATATTGATATTTGAAACAATCCCTAACAAACTACACACCTCAACCTTTTAGATAAGGTATCAATGTCCTTATGTAAGGAAAACCTAAATTATTATGAAAAATAAAACTATTAAGAAGTAGAATATTTAAATAAGTAAATAAATCCTAATAGAAAATAAACTATTTTCTAAGGCACCCCGAGGCATGAAGCAACTTAAGGCTCAGTTCTGGCAACTCGTTGCGCCCGAGGCAGCCTAGATTGTATTAGGTGCAGTTCAAGGTGGTGAGGCTTGTGAGGCAAGATATTGGCGCCTCACAACAATCTGAACCGATAAGCTTCTATAACGTACCTTTTATACCTACTACTCTATTTCCTCATCATCTGGTTTTTTTCATTGTTGGTTTCTTCAGATACAAAACAAAGAAAACAAAAACAGAAATCTGGTTTTCTTCTTGCTAGTGATAGGCTTTAATATGCTTTGCTTCAGTTTTTCAATAAAGGAAGAAAACAAATAGTCTGATCTACAGTGTCACTTGTACATGAAGAAAACAAATGGTCTCTCATCTCATCTATGTGTCACTGGTTCATGCTTTCCACCAACAAAGTGTTTTCTTTAAATTATGCTAATTCCAATTTGACTATTCTAACTACTACTACTGTTACGCTTCAATTTCAACTATTGTTTATTATACTATACTATCTGCCTTCAAATTATTAGGTAATCAGCATATTAATTCACATTTTTTATTGCTTATAATGTGCGCAAAAAAGCCCATCAGACTCATTGTGCTTTGTGTCTCAGGCTCCAAAAAGGCTATTGCACCTTTTGCATTTCAAAACTATAGTCTAACCTAAATATTAAGAAGAAATTTAAATTCTCATCACATTCTAATGGCCTCTTGTAGGTTTGACAGCAATCACAACATAAAGTCCCGCTAATCCTTATCGATGAGATCAAAATGTGCCAATGGAAGAAGCAATTTTATCATTTCTCAGAAAAACATGATTGTCATTACCTGTCAAGACCGAGAACTGAGTAGTGATGGGACAATGAATAGCTTTCATTGGTTCTAGGAGGTTGCCTGTAGTTAGTTTTCTGATCTCTGTACGATGTATCAGCCTTCCAATACCAATCATCACGCTGGGAATGCTGATGATAAGCACCGGGTCCATGTTCCCTCCAGCTCTCGTAGCTTCTTTTGTATTTATTCCTTTCTCTGTTAAATACACTCTGCATACGCCTTATTCGCTCCTGAGAAGATCAGTAATCATGGTGAAAACAATAACCAACATGGTGACATGAAATCAAGGTCGACACCCAATTATAAGCTGAAAGCCAATAAACAAGCATGAAAAAACAAGCAGCTACAGTTACCCTGATTAAGCATATAGGATGATAAAACCAATATTATACTGGAACAATGGTTTGGATATGAAACCGTTTTGTTGGACAATATATGATCCAGATAATAGCTTTTCCTGATAGTCATACTCACAATTTTCTAGATACCAATAACTATATAAACTGCCAAGCATATTTCAATATCTGACATGGACTGAGTCACCATAATCACAAATACAAATCAGATAAACAGAAGATGGGTGCACACTAATTAATCATACAAGATTTCAATCAAATCAGAAAAGTTGAATTTCAAGTCTCCAAGGTGGGTGGACAGATAGAAACTACAAGTGCAAGTTGATCGAGAATACACAGAATCAATCTAATTTCTTAAATAGTTAGACCATTTACCCATCAATTCAGTTGTGGAAAATAAAATCAAAACATTTCATCATGGTTCTCATACAAGAAAAAAGATGAAGCCCATACAGAAAAGACAATTAGCTGGATTGCTACAGAAAAAACATACATACAAATATTGTCATATCTTACTACATCATCATCAATACCTAATATACATTCTTACCAAAAGTCATGAAGTTACTTTGGCCAATATTTCAACATCACAACTTGCAAGATAGCAATCTAAAACTTTAGGAACAATAATTGAAGACTTGAAATAAAATAAGAAATAACTCTATAGGTAAGGCATCAAAATTGAAAATAAAAAATAAATGATAAGAAACTAGAACTCACAACTCTCTCCATTTCTTCTTCATACTCCTCTTGCATTCGACGGTTATATCTTCTCCAAGCCTCCTCTTGAAAGGATGTTCGAAAAGAACTACCAGCTGATCCTTTCCATGATGACTGCGCCCTAGCTAACTTTGTTATGCCAGAACAACATAATCAGCTCGACTAATAGTGAAACAAATAAAGAATATACATAAAGGTATTTGGAAAGGAAAATCCTGAAATCGGACAATTTAGAGCAATTAATTTACCTTGTCAATAATAATATATTTTACTAACAAAATAAGTAATATATAGGCCACAAAACCATACTCATTGGAAAATCTGATTACCCCAATACCTTTAACAGACTAAGAAATGATAGAGTAACCTATGATTGATAAAAAGCTTTCAATTACCAATATCATAATGAATCTAAGGTAACCTGCTACAATATTCAAAATTACTTTGAGTAGGGGTGAATCCTAAATATCCTATTACAACTCTAATATTTGCTAAATGTAAAAAAAAAACTAAAACCGCTTAGGAATTCCAATCGCATAGAAAAGCTAGTTGGCTCTAGTCTAAATACAGTGATATGTCTACAGTCTACCTGAGAAGAAAGCCAATGAACAGTTCTCTGCAGCTGACCAACCTGTCAAATTGTTCAAATAATTATAACAAACATCTCTAACTCTCCATCAAAATGGCAGCAATCAACAGTACTTCAGTACCGACAACATATCCACTTCAAAGGATAAGGGGAAAAAAAAAACTCGTATATATTATTAAGATATTTATACAATCAAAAAGCAGTCTAATCTAACGAATTAAGTTAATTTATCAGCCTCATTACATGTACATGTACTCCCAAGCAAAATAAACCCAAACATGATTTGTAGTCATTATCTATCCATAAATAAGTGAAAACAGAGTGGGAAACAGAGAGGGGGAGAAAGAGACTCACAGCATAAGTGGTGGTGGCGGCGCCAATTAGACCGAACAGAAAAATGCTCCAGAGTTTGACGTCGTCCTTTTCTTGATAAGATGAGCTTGGAGATGACCACGGATTATCCTTTTTCCGGTTCTCATCTTCCCCTGCCATATCTGCGGGAATTCAAGTCCCTTGCAATTAGCAGTCGGTTTCTTTTGATAGTTGAAGATGGAATTCCAGAGACCCAAATCGCATGGTTAGGGTTTTTCGTTTAATTTGTTCTTGTGACTGCAAACTGGTTGTTATTGGGAACCGACTTGTTTGAAGATGACATTTGGGCAGGCCAAAATCTAGTGCGTTCACCTCTAGCAATAACACTCCATTTGCTTACTTGGCGTTATTTTACTGGTTTGGAGAAACCAGTGGCAAAGCAACAACAACCACGTCTCTGGTGGCATATTATAAATAAAAGGAAATTTTTAAAAAATTAAAAAAAAATAATAATAATAATAATAATAACAAAGGGCAGGAAGGCAGAGAAGAACGAGGCGGGGTTTGCGCTTTGCGAGAGAGAGGAGTTTGTAGGGGTTGTTAACAGTGATTTGGTCGAAGAAGAAGAATAACAAGTGAGGTTTTTTTAAAAGGTTAGATAGTCTGTCTCTACAGTAGCTCGCATTTACTTTGCTCGATCCAAGTGAAGAGGAAGACGAAGACGAAGATCCTCTGTTTTCTTTCATCGAGAAACAACGAACGACGATAACGCTTCCTCAATTGAAGTGAAATAATCATGGAGTGGTCTGCTTGTTTGAATGAATATGAGAAGCTTTTCATAAGGATGAGTACACCTAGGTTAGTTTCAGTTTTATTTTAGTCGATTGATTCTGTTTCTTATGTGTTTTTCTCAGTTTTAGGCTGTTGTTTGGCGATGCTTTTGATTTTCCTGGATAATTTCTCTCTCTGATTTTCCAAATCCCTAGTTTTAGAGATCTCAGCAACGCCTGAAATAAAACTGACTACTTTTCAGGGTCGTCATCGATAGAGACTTAATGGTTAGCCACGTTTAGAAATTATTTAAGATGCACATGATTCACTTGTGACTTGGATATTACATTTGGCTTCCATCTGAGGGTTTTAAGTTTAGTTATTATTTGAAGCACAATTATAAATATTATAATCTTGTTATTTCTGATGGTTAAGATCACTGTTAGTGATTGACTCTAGTCATATTTATAAACTATGCTGTGGATGATTTTCTTAACTAAACCTTTTGTTGTTAAGCACATTTAAACTTCCGAGACTGTATGTTAAGAATGAAGATTTGTTCTTTAAGGATTTTGGTAGTGCTATGGAGAAGCTTGGTGTTTTTGGTGTTAAGACTGGTAGGATAGGTGAGATTAGGCACAGATGTGATGCTGTTAATTGATTCCATTGTGATTTAGATGTTGATGTTGATGATGAGGTTGATTCTGGTTTTGATTGTTGTAAGTCAATGAGAGTGTCTATGTTGATGATGATGCAAATGTATACATGGTTCGTTACAACTTTCATATTAAGGTTATTTATACTATTGAAATGTTCATTTGTTGATTCTATCTCCTGTTTTTTTGTGAAACCGATCTTCCTTAAGTAATCTAGATTGTGAACTGCTTGACTTTGATTCATTTGGTGTTCTTCTGATCTTCCTTAAGTAATCTAGATTGTGAACTGCTTGACTTTGATTCATTTGGTGTTCTTCTGTTCTGTTGATTTGTTAGTCATTAATGGAAGATTTGTTATTGGAGATTGTGTTTATGGTAACTGTGATGTTCATAGAGATAAGATTTTCCATAGTGTGACGATAAGGACTATGCCTTTATTACTATTGATCATATAACTGTAGACATTGTTGGATGCTGTGTACAATAACAATGCCAATGAAAACTACATTTTGTATCATTTGTATGTCAACATGGAACTTGAGTAGGCCGCCACAGAAGTATAATTTCACAGCAAGCTAGCCACATCTTTAGACATAAGAGAGAATGGTAAAGAAACAAAGAGTGTGTGTTACAGGTGCAGGAGGCTACTTAGCTTCATGCGTTTTGAAGTTACTCCTTTGGCAGGACTATATCTTCCATGGAACGGTAAGGGACCCTGGTAAAATTCTCTGGTCTTTTCTCTGATCTTACTGAATTTTATTTACCTGAATTTGCTTGATTTGAGTTGTTATTTGTTGCTTCAGGTGATAGTAAGAATGCACATCTACTGAAACTGGACAAGGCCTCAGAAAACTTGAAACTTTTCAAAGCAGACTTGCTTGACTGTGGTGGCCTTTTCACTGCCATCGATGGGTATGTTGATTTTTTTCCTGTTGCATCTCCTCTACTTCTTCCAGAGACAGTAAAAGATCCTGAGGCAAGCCTAGAACTCGCTGTTCACTATTTGTGTTAAACCAAAAACTTACTGAAATTATTTATTCTTATGTTATATGCTCAGAAGTTTCATATAACTATGCAGAGAGAATTAGTTCAACCAGTTGTCACTGGCACCAAAAATGCTCTGAATGCATGTGTAGCTGCAAAAGTGAAGAAAGTTGTGATGGCTTCATCTGTTGTTGCTGTTGTTCTTAACCCGAATTGGCCTAAAGACTGGCCCATGGATGAGGAAAGCTGGTCTGAATTGGAAGCCTGCAAGGCAATTCAAGTAATCCTCTACAAAACTGAAACTTTTATCTATATTTGATGTGTTTCTATGTCATAAATGACCCTTTATATGTGATCAACAGAATTGGTATTGTGTTGGGAAAAAAACAGCAGAATAAGAAGCTTTGGAATACTTCAAGAGAGGTGAACTCAATTTAGTGACAGTATATGTCCATCAATCATAATTGGACCAAGGCTTCAGTCCACCATGAATTCCAGCAGTTTGTATCTCCTCAAGCTCTTGAGAGGTACTAAATACTAATGATGATCAGAAATAGTCAAATTTAGTTAGATGTAATCCTTCCCTAATGAGTACTAATCATGATTACCATTTGGCTAAAATTTCCATAGGAGTGCATGTTTTTCTATGATTCAAATCATTCTCATCACCAACCATATCTTATCTGATCTACTAACTTGAACTCACTTTCACACAACAATCACCATGTTCTTTGTGTATATTTACGCAGATGGATTGGAATCAGCAGACAATGGAGTTCGATCATTTGTAGATGTTCGCAACGCAGCTGCAGCAATACACCTACTGTATGACAAAGCAGAAGCTGAAGGGAGATACATATTATCTTCACATGAAATTGCAACACAAGAATTGGTTAAGAAATTGAAAACCATTTATCCCAACTACAATTACCCAAAAAGGTAAAACTTATGACAAATAGTTACTGGTTCTGAAGTTATCATTTGCATATGTTGCCAACAAAATCATGAACAAACATCACAAGACATGGGGGTCCTTTTGATCAATAATTTACATACCTTTGAATGGTGCATGATTTTTCTCTACAATAATTTATTTTGATTCTCTATATACAAAAAGAAAACATCAATGCACGAATTCATTTTTCTTTCTGGTATAATGATTACTTTATATGTTGACAGTTTTAACCAGACGGAAACAAACATGAATGTCAGCTGGACGAAGCTGCAGAATTCAGGATGGAATTACAGACTTGGTTGATACCCTAATTGATTCTGTCAAGAGCTATGAAGAAACTGGTGCCCTTATACCAAAATCTTAAATAGGTATCAGAATATACCTTAACAGTATAAGTTAAAAGATATTAGTAGTCAGAAAAGAAATCTTTGTTTGTGAGTGTATGTGACGAAGATCAACATAAAGAAACAGATATGGTTCGAAGTGGTTGTAAAACCATTTATGTGTTTTTACAAATCAATTATCTAAATAGAAATAATAACAACATTTGCAGGTACTCCAGCTAAAGCAGAAGTGGTCCCTAAACAGTGAAGTTAGGATGCTTCTTATAAAGCAAAAACACGGTGTAATTGGACCCCATTTGACTCTAAATACATTTCAATCAACCTCAAAACCTTTAGTTTCTACTATTTTCACCATAGCATTTGCAGTTGTGCTAACCAGAAGTTTTGCGTGAGTATGTAATATTTGATGAAAATGAGGTGCATAGATACCTGCCAAATTTTAATGAAAGAAAATGACGATGATGATGCATGTCACAGCAACCCCTTTCTTCACTTTACTTACGTGGATACCTCTGTTGGCTTTATCGACTTCTGTTACTATTTTCATCACATTTTAGTTCTCGCGTATGATTCATATGAAACAGTTATTGTATTAAAAAAATATAGAATATTTGAGGTTTATCATGCTGTTCAAATTTCTTATTAACTTTAATATTTATATTCATTAAATTCGATGTTAACTTTAATATTTATATTTGACGTGTATTATTCTGTTCAAATTTCTTCTTAACTTGAGTTTCTTATATTCCGGATTCCATCTTCCCATGGGATATAAGCAGGTAAAACATTATTTGTTATTTATAATTTCTTTTTAAATGAATAGAATATTTTTATTCTGTCAAATGCATTATTTGTTATTTATAATTTCTTTTTAAATGAATAGAATATTTTTATTCTGTCAAATGGATCGGTTGTAAGAAGTGAAATATCAACATTATTTAATGAAATAAATATTATCATTTCAATCCATAAAACAAATGAGCATTAATATAATCATCCATAAAATCTGTGAGTATATCTCAAAAAAATTTTAATTCCAATATTATCCATCATATAAGAATAAAATACTTCCATTTGTTATATTAAATTATTTTTTTAAATATATTTAATATAATTTTAAATATATTTTTATTATTAAAAATTAAAATAAATTTTATAAATATATAGGCATAATTTAAATTCAAAATTTTTATTTATAAAAATATATTTCAATTTAATTTATTAAATTTTATAAAAAAATAATTATAAAAATTTATTTTAAAAAAATATATTTTTATTAAATATAAATAAACTGTTTATTATTATATATACATATATATTATAATAATAATAATAATAATAATAAGTAATATAAAAATAAAACTTTAAAATTTTATTATAGACTTTTTTTTAAATTTTTTTTATAAATAATGTTAAGGAGAAATAAAAACTCAAAACAAATATGGGTTAAAAGCAATCCAAACCATACCAGCTGAACCCATAATCCAAATAAAGCCTAAGTGGATTTTTGTGGATTAACCCTTTACCTTTTGTTTGGATGACTTCCATGATGGTTTTATAAAGTATGGTTAATTAAGATATGGTTTTATAAGGTAAGTTTCTAATTTAAAATTATGTTTGGACAAATGGTTTCATAATGGATGGTTTCAAAACTAAATAATAATAAATTTACCAAAATGTCCACTCCTCACAGTACACTTTTTATTTTATTTTATTTTATGATCTTAATTATTATTTTCCTCATTTAGAATTAGCGGAAAATGAAAAACAAAACAAAAAAATACTTATAGAATAACTAAAAGTAAATGAAAAAATATAGATTCAATAAAATAATAAAAATCATAGAGATAATATGGTGAAAATTCTTTAAAGTTATATATGATAAATAAAAAATAAATGGAAAATATGAGTTGAGAGAAAGAAAATAAAATAAATTTAATGAGAAAGAAAGTAAAAACTGTGAGTGAAAGAAAAAGAAAGGATAAAATATTATTTATAACCGAGAGTAGTTTTGTTAAAATAAATTACGAAGGATAATTTTGAAAAAAAAAAAAAAAAAATCAAACCATCCCAACATAGCAATTTGATGGTTTAAAAAAGTGGAGTAAATTGAATCATGTGAATCTTACACAACTATACATTTATGAATGGAAGTGGAAACAGTGATTAGTTTGGTTATAACCAAACCATACCATTAATAACCATCCATCCAAACAAGGAATTGTATGTTTAATTAAACGCAGGCCTACGCGACCGAATCTGCTATATAAACCCTTTCCATCAAACGGCTACTGAATTCAGTTAGAAAACCGTTATCATCATCTCCGACGAACAAAGAAAGCTCAATTTAGTGGTGCGCACAGAATTTCACTTCGAGCCCGAAAATCAGTCTTGTGAATTGCTCTCTTCACACATTTTAGTCTTGTGATGTGAGGCATACCACTCTCTCTTTCACATTTTCTTTCTTTCTTTTATGATCTCAGCTTATGATTTTGGACTCTAATCGATCAGCGCAGAATATTTGTATCGCGTAATCAGTTATGGCACGGAGGCCACCAGCTCGACGTAACAGAAATACGGGAGGTGGCGGTTCATTTTCTTTTAAATGTCAGTCCTCTTATCTTCAAATCGCTCTCGTCATGCTGGTACTGTTGTTACAATTCTAATTTTTTTTTTTTGGGTTCAATTTATTCTTTGTTCTCTTCTCTTTGTGTTAATTTAGGGTAATTTGTGGTTTTCCCCCTTCTCTTTAGGCCGGAGTGATGCTTATTCTCTACATGTTCAGTGGCTCAGGTTTGTTTTTAATTTTACATTTGTATTGGAGTGGTATCTGCACATATTTTCTTGAATGGTAAAATTGGTTGAGATATCGAGGATATGGTTGATAAGAGGGGTGTTGGTGGCTTTTGTCATAGTCTTTGTTTGATGTACTATTGTTAAGTAGGTATTGCATTATTTCTTGAAGTGAATTGAATGTTTCAACGATGGACAGAAAAATCAACATTTTCTGTTCCCCTTTTTATTTTTATGTGTGATAGTTCATGAGACCCAGGTAGATTGTAGTTGTAAGATTGAGAAGCACATCATTGAGTGGTATATGTGTTTTTAAGAGAGTTTCCTTATTCAACAAGTGAGCAAAACAATAAGGGTATCTAGAAATCAATTTTTGTTCACCTTTTTATTTTTGCCTGCCCTTTTTTAGAAAAGAGTTAAGAATGAGTGTCGAATTAGTGAAAAAAAAGTTAGTGATCTTGTATCTTTTGTTAAAAGTTTCTTTTGGATTGTTAGAAGTGTCCGGGGAAAAAAAGAAAAGATGAGGAAACCATTACTTCACCTTTAGTTTTGCTTTTACAGAAGGTTGTTCTATTTTTTTACAGTTCAAGATCTAATTGAGCCCTTTAGTGTTAGGTTAATAACGTGATATGAACTTACAAGAAATGGACAAAGTTAACTCAATGTATGCACATACATTTACTGTGGTTGTCACAGTTTCACTGATCTTAATATCCTTTGTGATAGGTGAATTCGGTCGCCGTAAAGGGGTTGTCAGTAGGGTTGAAGGTAAGTTTATTTCTGTTTTTCTCCAGTCATTTTCAAACTTCCCGATTTTGGTATTATACAACATCTTACACTATTACACTACTGTTGACTGTCTATTAGTATATGATGTTTTACTAAAATCTTATTAATATGAGGTCAAAAATTTATGCAGGTGATAATTCATGCACTGTAGAGGTTCAGCAAGCAATTCCTGTTTTGAAGAAAGCATATGGTGATGGCATGCATAAAGTTTTGCATGTTGGTCCTGATACCTGTTCTGTGGTTACTAGATTGCTTAAAGAAGATCAAACTGAAGCCTGGGGTGTGGAACCCTATGATATAGAAGATGCCAATGAAAGCTGTAAAAAACTAGTGCGTAAAGGCATTGTGCGTGTAGCTGATATCAAATTTCCTCTACCATACAGGCCAAAATCGTTTTCTGTTGTGATCGTGTCAGATTCATTGGATTACCTATCTCCAAGATACCTCAACAAGACACTTCCTGATTTGGCAAGGATATCAGCTGACAGTGTTGTTGTTTTTACTGGTAAATGAAATTATATACTGAACTAGAAATTCAGTTTGCAGTTCATAGATCTATAGCAGAAACTTTTGTTTATTTTTGAGTTTGCTTCAAAAGGCACAACATTATAGTAAGTCATACTTCATCATCATATCAATATCTTTATTTATTTGTTGTCATCATCTACTGTTTATCTGTAGATAATTCGCTTATCCCACCAAATAATAATTAGGTTGTATAACACAGAAAAGCTAGTCCAGTTTCATGCATTGGAAAAATTGTCCATTTTAGGATGAGCACTCAATTTGGAATTTAAGCACACCATTTAGGTTGTATAACACAGACAAGCTAATGCAGTTTCACGCATAGGAAGAGTTATCCATATTTTAGGATGAGCACTCGTTTTGGAATTTAAGTATACTATTTACATGCACTTGGTGATAGTACACAACTGTTCTCACCTGTCCATATTTTGTGCAATTCTTCTTTCTTTTAATTTATCTTATGGATTCAATTCCTAGTTTCTAGGGTGTGCGTATTTTACAACAATGTTTGCTCTGATAGAATGCTGAATATTACAGTTAGGAAGAATTCTGTATTTACACATGGTTTTTCCAACAGCTATTCTTTTGTCATGTATGTAGGTTTTCCAGGCCAACGCAAAGCTAAAAATTCAGATGTCTCCAGATTTGGAAGGGCGGTAAGTGGCTGATACTTGTAAAATTAGAAAAAAGTTGCATTAGTAGTGGTTAAAGTATAAAGATGTATATTGGGTGTTCAAATGGTGAATTTATATGAATCAGTATACTAGCAGTACCCAGGGATCCTGTTAATGTTAGGTGCAAATCTAATTTTAGTTCATTTGGCAATGGATGCTTGAGTTATGACTTGCCAGTAAATGTTTGCATGAGTGCTAAATTGCTTCAAAGTGAACCTTTTGTCAACTTACTTTCGTACTGGATGATTATTTTGGATTATAGAACCTGGACTGAAGAATGTGTGCAAGGTTCTTGAGATATTCTTCTTACCATGAATTTGGTTTTTTCTCATTGTGATTACTAGGTAGACAAACTGTTGATTGGTGTAAGAAGGAAACATATGGTGTAGAAGTCATGAAATCTCTTCTAAGCTACTTAGTGCAGGTTACCATTGCCGTGCTGTCCTGACATTGTGTGGGAATATTGTTCTGTTAGGCTTTTATGATCATATTTCATTGTTACTGGTTTTTCGTAAGCAGAATTTACTTCCTGGGAAGTAGGTACCAATTTATAGGAGAGCCCAGGTTGGCTCATCTGTAACTAGCTTTGTTCTGGCATGTAGGAGTTTAAGGAGTAAATGGCATTCAGTAATATGTTGTACCTCTTGTGTTTTATGTAAATTATCATGGAGCTAACTAGCTTTTCAATCTGTTGTGTACCTGTTGTGTAGGCTAAATTGAGGAGCTCAACCTGGTGGTTCAAATTCTTTCTTCAGATCAACTTAGAAGAAAACGAGCTTGCAGCGAAGAAGTTTGAACAGGCCTCTTTGAAAAGCTCATACCGCTCAAGTTGTCAAGTTTTTCACCTCAAGTCATTTCACTGACATCTTCTACACAATTCTTTTTTTAGTATTAGGGAAGCCTACAGAGCCATTTTCCTTCATTTCTTCAATAGAGTAAAGTACTAATTTGGTTGGTCCCTTTCATCAAATTCATGAACATCATATCAATTGCTATTCTTTCATTGGATTCTCGTTTTGAAATAAGTAATATCACCAATAAGTACTTTGTTTACTTGAAGACCACCTGTCCTCCATAGGTTACAAACTCACTCACAGCCCAATAATGTGCTGGTACTTTATCAAAATCTAAATAAAGTTTAAGGCAGGGATAGTACATCACTCTTCTTTTTCTAAAGTGCAAATATTATTCAGCTTTATCTTTCCACCCAAACTTTCTTCCGTGAAATTGGATTATAAGTATCCAATACTTGACCTAATTGATCAAGATATCCATATTTAGCTTTGGCCTATCCATCCATTTTCTTACTCATTACTCTACTATCTATTCAAGATCTCCAACTTATATCTTTCTCTAGAGTGGACAAGGCTTGAACTACACAAGAGTCCATACTTTCTTGGATAAAATTTTTCTGCAACCTGTTATTTATTTTTATTTCAAAATATCACTCTCTTTAAGTCAACCTATAATGAAGTAAACTAGGAAAAATAGGTTAAGACATAAGGTTAATGTAGTGTTGAACATTATGTAATGGTGGTAATTCATCCAACAATGATTTTAACATAAAATTTGTCAATAAATGTTTGAAGATATTTGAGAATCATGTTATCTCATTCTTATCACCAACCAATAAAAATATTTCAAAATTACTCCATAAATTTTTTTTCATATAATCATCATTTCAGTCTCAAATTTCTTCGTAGTTTTCTATAATGAAAAAAAGGAGTTCACCTCTCCACTTTAAAAGTTTTAGCAACTCGACAAGATCTTCTATCCAGCTTTTTCAAATAGGTTACCGAGTTTACAACTCAGCAAGTATCTCGGTAACAACTCAGTAAGTCATTCTATCAAGACAGTTTTAGTAAAGTGTCGAGTTCTTATCTCAACAGATATCTCAATTGATTTCTCGATAACTGTCTCGAGTTCATTTTTCTTCTTGAGATGTCAAGTTCTTAACTTAGCAAGTCACTCGGCAATGATCTCGATAACTTAAAAATGTTGGAAAAGAGTGAGTTTGTTTGTTTGGATTGCTTGAATGATTGGTAAACTTAATTTGAATGGATGACTTGATTGAATAAGGAACTTTGGCATGTTTATTAGAATGCATGTGCTTGCTGATTCTATTTATGTGATGTTAAATGCATACTTGTATATCTATGTTAGAGTATGAATTTACGAATTAGGCATTAATATCCTAATCTTGTTTTCTTTTCTTTTTCTATGTTATTTTTATCTTGTGCTTGAATGGCAATCCAAGTGATCGAGTAAAACCATATTAAAGGGTGTGATTACCCTCCAGTTATCTTTTAGCATGTGCATCATCATTTGCTGATTTTATTTTATTTTTTCTATTATTAGCTAAATTTTGTGAACTTTTTATTCATGTAAGAAAGTAGTGAATGTAAATTGAGACTTTATTTGCCAAAATTATTAAATTAAGTATGAATTTTTATATTTTATGTTGAACTATTTAAATACTATGAACTTGATTTCTCTTGAACGGTTAAGAAAGATGAAATGTTTCATGAATACTATATGAAATTTGATGAATTGTGACTCGTATTTGATATAATGAATGTATGATGTTGGAATTGCACATTGTAGTTTGTATCTCTTGATTGTGGGTGGTCCGGGCCTCGCATCTCAAGTTCCACCGGGGTAGGGGTTTGAACGCCACGTTTTTTGTTATTGGAACATTTTGTATTTTCTTTTATGTGCCTTAGCAAATTTTGTAAAACTTTCTTATGTAATCATTTTTCCAAATTTATTGGTTGTAATGATTACTTAGTTAAGGTTATGACTATTTACATAACTTGAATTTGATTTCTAAATTTGAAATGATGGGTATATGAATACTCATATGACATGAATTGAGATTATTTGTTATTGAAACCATTTTTACCAATTTGAAACGTTCAAATAATTGTGATTTTTTCTAAGTGTTAGCATACTTGAATTGAATGTGTGTGTGTATATATTGAACTTGAATTGGAATATTGGCTTGCTTTGGAGGTAGTACGAACTGCCATTACTATCACAACCGAGGTGTGTGTTAGAGGCCACACAATGTCTTTCTTTGAAGACGCTCTTCCCATCTATAATAAGATTACATAGAATGTATATAAAGACACTCTCCTTCAAGCGAATACAAGTCTCTCATGTCTCTATGAGATTTTGTTGAATAGTACTGAGGAGTGATTTCATATTTTTAAGTTTTAAAGGTAAACACAGTTCTTAATATTGATAGATTTAAACTAATAGAGTAAATCAAGTCATAGTGAGCCCTATACCCAATCCAAGCTTTATATATTACAAGTAATGTCACATAAGATAAGGTAGATTAACAAAATAGGGTTCCTTAGTGGATACATGGATTTAAGAAAATGACCCATTAAAGAGAATGACAAATCTAGATGAAATATGATTGTCCATATAAACATGATTGACTCTTAAAATATTATGCCTAAAGTGGATTTTGAGCCTTGATAGGACAAATTTTGAGCTTTAAGTAGGCGGATTTCAAGTCTTAATTAGCGAGCCTTGATGAGAACTGATTGCAAACCCTGAGTTTGACTTATTAGTACCCTATGTGAGCTAATTTTGAGCCTTAATGGGAGTTAATTCTTGACATCAGAAAAGCTAATTTTGAGCATTAAGAAAGCTAATTTCTATTTTGATACCTCAAAGAGATGACCCCTCTATGTTTTTTGTTTTTTATCTCTATATGTTTCAAGATAACTCCATAAAAGCATTTTCAAATGTCGACTCCCAAGAGAGAGCCTTTTATACACAAAATGTGATGCGACGCATATTGTACTAGAGTACCTATTGAGTCAAGCCAACAAGAAGTAGTCACACTTTGAATTAATACACTTTTTTCATTTTGAATTCTTCACTCTTTTGAGGTCGAAAAAATGGGGTAGAAAGGATTAACCAGCTATGTAACTAGATATTATCAAAGTTTATGATTGAACTAAATGGTCATTCTTGTATCTATTCTTTTGGAATAAGGTTTCCCTTCACTTATTCCTGATTGTATTTTTTGTTGAATTCTCCATTCTTATTAATGGTTTAATTTCAAATTTCCTTCCTTCCTTCCTCATTGGGGTATTGACCAGGGTTGTAATTTATCTCATTTTTTTCATCCTCATCGGGGTCTTGATCGAGATTATTTAATGGTCTAATCTTCTATAGGTCTTGATTTGCTTAAATAAGGGATTTATTAGACTACGTCAGAGCATAAAGGCTTTCTTAGATATATGACTCATTATACTTTTTCTTATAAACCTTTTGCTAATCCTCAATATCACCTATTAAAAGTCTTATCTATTTATATACTCCTTGCATTCAAAGGTCTAGAATATTATTTGCTTAAGATCTTTTCTCTCATAAATAGATAGATCCTAGTCCTTCTTATTCATATGTCAATTTCAAATTCTAATGATGAGTTAGTTTGACATTTTAATATGAATTGTTGTTACATAATTTGTTCTTAGTACTCACTTGCTGAAGGCAAAATGTGTTAGTTGTGTATGATTTCTCTACTCAGATACTTGGTGTGTAAGATCCGTAAATTAGGTCTAAATTTTGGGTCAATTTAAAATTTTTAAGAGTTTAATTTTCAATACTTTTCTTATCGGAGTAAATTGAAATACTATTAAGAGCAATGATGAGATTAGGAAAAACTATTTTAAAATAAAAAAGACTACGATAAAAAATCTTTATTTAATTTGTATTTAAATATTAAAAATGGACTTCCAAATTGAAATTGAGTTTTCAGGATAAAACTTGATTCAATCGGAATCATAAAGTCAAAATTATTTTTAAACTCAGAGAAATGTCAATTTTAGTTCAAAACATCAGATTTTGACAAAATTATCATTTTACCTCTCTTAGCGGAAAAAAATCGGATTTTCAAAAACGATGGAGATTTTTTTTATTCTGAACATGAAAATAAATTTTTGGAGAAGTATGGAAGTGTCGGACATGAATTTCGGTGGAAAACAGACTCGAAAGTGGATTGGGCCTAATTTTGCCCAAATCCAACACCAAGCATACCAATAAGTCATGACCATACAAACCCCCACCCCCACTCTACCTATCACTTCTCTTTCTTTTATTCCCCTCTCTTTTATGTTTTTCCCTTCTTCTTCAATAAAAACCTTAAGACTTCAATCTCTCATTTACTATCCTCAACTCTATCAAACCACCATATTGATTTCATCAATAAATTCAAGAGGGTCATTAACTTTCATCAATAATTTCAAGAGGGTTCATTAACTACTATTTGGGAATTTCAAAGTTCTTTTCATCAAGAGTAAAAATCTCTTCTCTCTATACACTTGTTGGTTTTTGGATAAATGATGTGGATTTTGTTTTATGATGCTTTTAAATTATTTTTGAGTTGATTTTAAGTGTTAATTATGTGTTTGTAGCTTCCGTTAGAGTTTGATTATAAAGCCCTAAATTTTCATCATTATTGTTATACTTATTTGATGGGAATGGTGTTGTATAATTTTGAAATGGTTTTTATTAACAAATGTTGTTAATTGATGATTATAGGATAATAGTAGATGATTTTGGATTAATTCCAATCCATGTTAAGAGCCTTAATCTCATGTAGTCTGTTAATTGTTTTGTGATGATTGAATTGTGTTGGAACCTTATGTTGATGTTATGGTGTGTAATTATACTTGTAGTGTGCTGTATAAGTGTTAGGGATGTCTAGCAACTCACTAGAATTGCACAAAGTGAGCTTTTAGCTTGGAATCTACAGATGCGAGATTTGTATTTCTGTTTTTGACCCTACACGATTGATTGTTTATTGATTTATGCTTTGAATGTATGTTTAATTGTAAATATGTTAAGAAATTGGTTAAATAAGTTACCCACCCAAAATTGATGCGATGAACATAATTGTCATGCTAGGGAGTTAGAACATAATTATGGTGCATGCAAAATCATGTCAAGCTCTACCCTTGAAAATTGAAGTTTGGGTGAACTAAGTCCACATTGTCTGTGATTTGATGGAGTTAGGGTAGAGACTTAATTTCTTTAATACATACTTTCTTGAATGATGAGATTGTGCATATTATGATAAAATTATTTGAATCAATTGCTATTGATAATTGATGATGATGTTTGATGTGAATTGAGACTTGAAATATATAATTGCCTCTTGCGGAATAATCGGACTTAATGTCTTACCAGGGGAATCCACATCCCATGCTATTTTTTAGTGCTAACCAATCACACAAGAATAGAAGTCATTCCACTATTAAGATCCACTTAAATATTTAAAAACTTTAGATTTTTTCTTATATCTTATGTGTTTGTTTTACTTACCTTTATGATATTCAACTCTCAATATACGATGTTGTAGTTTGGTACATATGTAAAGCAAAATAAAGTTTCTCTTAGCTAAGAATTCAAATTATCTAGGTTCACATTCTTGTTTATTAATATGTCTAGAATAGACAAATTTGTTTACTAGTACTGTGGAGATAAAAGTCCTCCCACTGAATCATAAAAGCTATAATAATGGACGACACCATTGAAGTTCTCTAACTAAATGTTTATGCAACTATCAACCCAACCACACCAAGTTATACTCTAGGAATCTATATTTATTACATTAATGGAATAGTTATTCTATGCTAAATCAAAGTTCATCTAACATGGTTAAGACATTTTGAATTTAAAAGCATTAACTCTTCTAGAAAGACTTATTGTTGTTATCTTTAGAGGTTTTGCAGTTTTAGATTGTTGTATGGTAAATGAAAATTCATCTAGCATGGTTAAGATATTTTGAATATACAAGTATGAACTCTTCTCGAAAGTGTTATTGTTGTTATCTTTTGAGATTTTGCAGCATTAACTCTTCTAGAAGGTCTTAGTCTTGTTATCTTTAGAAGTTTTACAGTTTTAGATGTGGAATCAAATGCTCTATGGTAAGGGAAATATATAAACCCTTATTTTCCCCTATGTTTTCGAAGTTTTTGTAGGAAAGTGAAGAATTAAAAATACCATATTCGAAAGAAAGTAGTGTGAAGGATGGTATAAAAGTGTGTGTGGGTTCTAGTAAAGTGCATTAGGGGTCCAACTTAACATATATCTCCATATTGAAGATTGGGCCATTATGTAAAACCCATCATAAATAATAATAATAAAAAATAAAGCTTAGTTTTTTTTTATTTTATTTTATTTAAGACTAACTTAAAATCGACATGTTTCTAAATTTTGTAATAAGATAGTCCATTTTATTTTCATGTTATTTCGTTTATTTTGTAATATAATAACATTATTTACTTCTTCACCTAAAGTAAATCTTCATTTTTTATAAAAAGAAATAAAATTTATTTAACATATTTCAACTATATTTAAAAGTTACTATAAATTTAAAATGGGCATCCCCATATTTATTATATATATCCAAGAAATCAAACTTGTAGGTTTTGGTGACAGGCAAAGGCGTAAATGATGATAACTGATTTTCAGAGCTGAAAATCCTTGACTCGAACTTGTACTACTATCTGGCCGGTTGTCTCCTCTTTAGAAATATTTGGTCTACCCATAAACCAGCACACTTTAGACAATCTTTTACACATTTTTCATCCTAGTCAAAACCATTTCATTTTCTCCATCACCCACCAAATAATTGCAACAAATAATTATTCATAAACATTTTCTTCAAATGCAGCAATCACGTCAGACATTATTTATTAC
This sequence comes from Cardiospermum halicacabum, assembly GCA_031304145.1. NCBI lineage: Eukaryota > Viridiplantae > Streptophyta > Magnoliopsida > Sapindales > Sapindaceae > Cardiospermum > Cardiospermum halicacabum. The sequence continues at coordinate 7,464,368 of CM062394.1, read as the reverse complement.
TATATTTTAAACCAAGAACCAAAATGTCAAGAGCCCAGTAACCTGAATCGGCTACATTAAAAATGACTGTCAAATTTTGAAACTCTTTTTGACTTATACTTCATGGCTCTTATAGTCGTTGGTGATCCCAAATTTTACACAAAAATTGTGAGACACACCTTTTGAATTGAATGACCATTACAATCGTGTTTGAATTTTGCTCATACTAACTTTTTTCACTTCTCTTTTTATTCAGCTTTTCAAATTACTGTAGTTGTATATGTTTATCACCTCTCTCTAATTTAAAGCGTGTAGTCAATGTTGGAGAAATTCTTCTCACGTACTATTATTTTATATGAACAGAAGACGCCCACTTTCGTGTTATGATTTGTGTCAATTAATGGAAAAAATTTGTGTAGGTGGTGATAGGGGCAAGTTGCATGTGAGCCAAAAATGTATTAATTGTACGACCATAATAATAATAATAATAATAATAATAATGGATGACTTGAATGGAAGAGGGTGGGGGTCTAGGGTTTGCATTAGAAGTGGTGCATGAGCCATGAAGCATATCATATGCATGTCAAGTAACGTGACTTGTTAATGCCTCTAAGCCATTTGGGTCTCTAAAATGTGTCACATGTCCACTACTACACACCCACGTGTTTCCATTCCACTCATGTTTTATATTACAACAATAGAAGTTAATTACTCAACTATTTAAACATGAGTCAAGATCTTTCCCATAATGTTACAAGAACAAATAACCCCCAAATGGACCGACTTTGAAAATTATAAGTGCTCAAAATGGCAATATATCTCTTTTGTGTTGTGAAAAATGAAAATAACAAGTGGCATATTTTTTAGAAGGGGGGCCTGCGTTTATAGAACTGAAAAGACAAATGGACAAAATGAAAATGTCAAAGCTGATAGAGAAATGGAAAGCACTTTTGAGCTTCTTATCAAATAGTATAGAAGACAAAACTTACTTTAAAATGACTATATAATTTAAGTTAAAATTGGGGTTGCTACTTTATATAACTCTAAAGTCTATTGGTGTTAGATTGTACTTGGTGAAAAGGAGCGAGAGCAAATTAAATTAGGCCTGCCCTCCAAAGAGAAGCCAACAGTGGCAGTGTCTGCCAAAACGAAAAATGAATGTTTTTGTGGGTTAAATGATTGCAATTTTGAATCAAACATGGTTACTGTTAAAAGGCAAGAGATAATTACCGTACCAACTCAATAATGAAAATAATTATAAAATATTGATAATTCCACAGTTTCATCTTCAGTTTATATATGAAAATATTTAAATCTTGAATTAGTTAAGAGCATTTTAGACCACGTACTAAAGCAGTAAAAATGGTCAGAATCCACGAAAATTAGTGGCGTTAAAATAGGTTATAACTCGATAGATTGATACCAACCTTTGAAAATAAATGAATTAGATTTAGGTAAAGTGGACTTTTATACACGAATTATTTTTTATATATTTTAATAAAATTAAAAATTTTAATTATCAGAATTATTAAACCAACAATACAAACATGATTAGAATTAGTTAATTAAAAAAATTACTCACACCATACGAACCCAACCCACATTATACAAAAACTTAAATTATTTTGATTTTGAAATTATTTGAAAAAAATTCAAAATTAAATTTCAAAATAAAATTTGAAAAAAAAGTAGAGATTTTTAATAATAACCTAAAATAAAGAACATAAATAAATATTTTGTTAAAAAATATAATTTTAATATAAATATTTTATTACTTTTATAACTAAATATATTTTTACCCTAAAATTTAATTTAAGATTTGGGTAAGTTTATTTGCCTGAATTTCACTATTTGAATGTAATCTATAACTCCATGACATGGTAATGAAATTACAATTTAAATGGATTTATAACGTGTGGAATAAACTATAAATAATTATTATGATTCGGGTTTATAAGCAATAAAAATATCAAAAGTTAAGCAATGTTACTTTAAAAAAATTGTAATAAATATATTAATTAATGTTGTGAGTAATAAATATATTAATTAATATTATGATGGTATGAAATAAATTGATATTTATACCATCTATATATAATACATCATTAATATATATTATGATTAATTCAAAAAAAATATTTAAATTATGAAACATTTGTTGTTGACATCTGATTTTATAAAGTTAAAAAAAAAAATTCAAAACTATTTAAAACAAAAAATATTAGAGGTGAGTGATTTTTGTGTTTTTGAGTGGTTTTTGATAGTTACATATTTTTAATAATTAAATTTTTTTGTTTAATTATTTTACTAATTTTTAAATATTTTATTAAATAATTTTTTATTTCTTTGATTTTTTTTAAAATTTATATTAACTAAACAAATAATTATGTAGGTCTAGAAATTTTCAAATTCTAATTCAATAATTTTAATAATTTATAATTTTAATTTCTAAATTTTAATTTGACTAAATTAAATAAATTTTGTTATAAAATATTTTAAATTTATTTTTGTTTAATACTTTTAATTTTACATTTGTTCTAGTCAATTAAAAAAAAACCTAAAATGTTATTTAAAATTTTTTTAAATTATTAATACTACATAATAATTGATTTTAGTTTAGTAAAAATGAAAAAAGAATAAATTTAAATTAAAAATAAATTTAAATTTAAAAAATAAATTTAAATTTAAAAAATCAATTAAAATTAAAAAAATTTAAAAAAATTATTTAACCTAACATTAGTATATGAATTCTATTTTAAGCTAATCCGAAGGTTTAACCAATTAGTTAGAGAATAGATCACTTCCGAGATTTTCGGGAATAAGGGAAGTAAGGAACGGTTCCATACTCAATAGAATTTCCACCGAATTTCGAGGTGACTCAACATAACGCTACGGTTACGACGCTTAGGATTTTGCAGCTGTCAACGCGGGGTTTTGCGGCTGTCAACGCGGGGTTCAGATAAAATAATAAGGAAAAAGACGCTGCTATGTTGGTATTTTCTTAGAATGATAGAGATTAGGGTAAAAAGAAGGGCTTATATACGTAGGCAAATTTGCAGACACCCCCTATAGTTTAGAAAATTGAGATTTTTGGACAAGTTTTCAAATTATTTCTTAGATACTCCCATTCTGATCAGACCTTAAACACTATAGACTACTAGCCTCAATTTTTGTTCATTATAGCCAATCTGTTAATTTATTCTTATTCAATAGGACCAAGTCTAGCATGCCATGTACCCACCTCAAAATCAGAAGATGAAACAAATGAATGCATAACTGTTAATACTCAGTACCATAAAACCATCTTGTTTATATCCAAAACCAACAAAAACATCATAAAACGAAAAAGTCAAACTATCATTCCAAAATAAAAACACAAGCTTATATCCAAAGAAGAGTAAAAATAGGAATAAAGACAAGATTGCGCGCTAATATATGGAGCATAATGAACAACATGTAAGAATAATTTTGGCCTCCTCGAGTCATTAATATGCAGAAGCCTATACTAGGCATAACTACACATGAGTTATTCACTACATATATCCAGTTAGTATCTCATGGAATCTGACGATACTCTATTAACGCTCCTCTATCTCCAGCTATATGGTCTATTGCGTCTGAGTTTATAATCCACATACGATGAGTCTCGATAGGCAAAATAGAGCTAGAAATAAAAATATCACAACAGAAAATCTTGGAAAAAAGTATCTCAAAGTTTTCCTTCGTGCAATCACAAGCAAAGTTCCGATTTTTTCATAATTAAAAACATAATCTTACTCTTCCTCTTACCTCTACCATGTTTAAGCTTATTTCTTGGGTTATAGATCTGGCCTGGTAAAGATTTACAATACTCTTTCATTTCTTTATGCCCTTCTGTCCCCTCTTGCACTTATTGTTCTTGTGCACACTGGTCTCAGCTATATAAAGTTGTGTCATTCAGTTTCTTGCCCTTATTTAACTCTAGAACTATGGATTTTGAAATAAATGCAAGTTCTGGCAAACATAGATAACATTAGAAACCATTTATGTTCTTAATCTAATAGAATTTCTTTCGATAACGCTATTTCTCTAGCCTAAGCAATCATAGATACAAGGATTTAACTAATAGGGGGATTCAAACAGATAGTTTACTATCTAATCACCCTCCACATCATTTGGCCATCGTCATCATACTCAGTCATGCTAGTAGCAATTTAACCCTAAAAATACATTATATTTATGATTCCCACGTCAGAGAACAAGATCAGAGAAACCAAGCAAAATAAAAAGACCAATATATCATACATTCAAATAATTTCATAAAAGATAAAAATATATTAATAACCAAATCAAAATAATCATGTAAAAACATACAAACAAAACCATGATCACATAATAATATGTCAATGAAATGATGTCTATCATGAAAGAGATCATAAAAAGAATGTATTTGCTCTATATCTCCATGGTCTGATTATTCCCTTGTCTCAGGGTCCTTCTTAGGATCTTCCTTGGGATTCTACCTTAGATCCTCCCCATGTTATTCGCTAGGGCCAGCATCATCGACTTCTATCTGTTAGACGTCTGGATTCTCCCGCTTCACTCTCTACCACAAATAGAAGAGTATATGGAAGAATTTTGGACAATCGATAGTGGAGAGCTACTAAGTAAGTAATTGATATTTCTTGGATCGTCATCACTTTCAGCGTTGGTACATATATCTATCACATTAACGTGTTTAGAATTTTCAACGTGCTCATTATCAACCTCATCATCCAAGAATAGAATTATCTCTAGCACTAAAATAAAATGAACCTCGACATCTCATTGTCATATTCAAGAGGTTGCGATATTAGAGATGAATGTGGATCCTCTAGGACGGTAGGTGCGGTCAATTGAACGGTTTTCTTAGAGAGAATGACTTTTCTAGAGAGAATTGAGAAGGGAAGAGGAAAACACATTCATTTTCTTTTGTGTTTTCATTTTGATGTGGAATTAGTTAATTGCCAAAATAAAAAACTATTTGATATTTAAGTTAGTAAGACAATTAAATCATTGATTCTTCCCACCACACCAAGTAGTGGAGACATGGATTCTTAAAAGTTAGGCCATTTTATTTGGTCCGTCTAGAATCTAATAATATTATTATTACTATTATCTATTAATTATTATTATTATTATTATTTCTATTTCTATTTCTATTTCTATTTTGTGGTTTCTATTTCGTGGTTTCCTTGAATAAGGTTAGAAGTATAGTATCTTTATTCTAACTAACCATCAATGTTTTTAAAACCGGATCGGACCTGCTGGTCGAACCAGTTAAATCGAAAACGGATCATCCACTCGGTTTGATTTTAGTCTAAAACCGTTTAAAAAAATAGTCAAATTTGATCAAAACCGGTCAAAATCGTTTTTTATTTTATAAAAAAGTAAATTAAAATTTTGATTTATTTTAGTTGTATTTGGTTTGTTTGGAATAGTTGTTTTATTTTTTTAACGAATTTAAAATTTTGAGAATGATAGTGTGAATATTGTTTTCATTTTAACCATATTATATGAATATTGTGTTGTATATTTTATTAATAATTAACCTATATTAATAAGATTTATTTTTAAGTAGGTTCAGTTATGATTTTAATTAAAAATATTTTTATTTTTTTAATAAAAAAGTTAATTTCATATTTTTATTTTATAATATATAAAATAATTACTTTTTTAAAATTAAAAAATTCAATTCAACTCTAGAAACTCTGAACTATAAAACCGGTTCCATGCCTAGTCCAATTAAAAAAAAAAATGCTAACTATACATAAACTATATGGATAAACTATAGGTCTTTTAGTTGACTTTGACCATCCGTATAAGAGGATATATATGTGCAACTAGTTTTGTCGATTTATTGAAAAATGAGAAAAGGAAATGTAGGGATTCGCGGGCAAATCTGAGAAGACATGCGGTCGCTGCTGATGTTACAAATCCGCGTTGTTATCACTTTCAGGCAGCTCATTATGATAGTTATACTTATATCTACCATTATAAAAATCTAAATTGGTTTCTAAGTGATTTGACTATTGCTTATCTATTTCTTCTAATACTACCACCTTTTATATACTATTGAATTAACACACTAAGATTTTGTAGTGACTGAGCTGTCTCCCATTCATCCACTGCTCCCTCACGCGGGATCAATTTCAAAACTAGACACACCAAACGTGATTTAATTGGAATCAATAACTAAAACGCCCCCGTTTTTGTTTATTCAAATAAATTATTTTGTTCAATGGAAAGAGTAAATACCGACAGAACTCATATCTCAGTGTTCGAACTCGGCATGTCTGTAATAATGAGAGGGGAGACCTCAACTGCACTTTGCAACACTCACACTCAGGGTGATTCCTATGGACCACTTGTGATATGATGCCACGTGGCATATTGTAATCTGCTGACCATTCTGGTTTTGCTTTTGTCTTGTCTGATTTTGTTTCTACAGTGGGGGCTCGGTCCATAAATCCACACACACAGTATTGCATCTCTGTTCAAAGGCATAGATCAAATGGAGTCCCGGTTCTATCAATTTTGAATAGACCCAACATGCTTTATAAATATAAAATTTGTTTTTAAATAATTGAAACTTCTTTAAAATAATTTAAAAAAATTAATTTGTATTGCTTTTAAAATAAATATTACGAAAATATCAGTTCAAATTCATTATTTAGAAATAATTATATAATAATAAATATTTGAAAGAATTAGTATTAAGGAATTTGAAGCGGGATTAAATCTTTTCACGGTAGGTTAGTTGTCCCAATCAAATATTTACTATTATTTTTTAATAATCTATCAGCTTTACATTATAGTACATATTTTGATGGTAACTTAAATTCATAGTTCCGAAATTAAAAAAATCTCATAAAATTATCCACCTCATAAAATTATTCACCACTTAGCTACGTCTAAATGTGAATGGAAAGAATTTTATAAACTTTGAATTTTATTTTTAGGTTTGATTTTAAAAACTTACCAAACTCATTTTTGTGAAAATTTGTTTGCAACTTATAGATAGTACTCTCAATTTTATTATTTTTCTAAAAAATTATTAATAAAAATGTCACTCAAATTTCATGTTATAGGGTCTATTTGGCAATTAGCTATTAGCGATTAGAGGTTGGCTGATTCAATAGTAGTAGGGCTGCAAACGAGCCGAGCCGAGTCGAGTATATGAGGTGTTCGTGTTCGACTCGTTTATCAAATATCGAACTCGAGCTCTGCTCGAGGAGCTTTATAAATGTTTATTCAAGCTCGACTCGATAATTTGTTTTTATGTTCGAGCTCGACTCGTCTAAGCTCATTTAGTAGCTTGATTAGACTCATTAGCTACTTGTTTAGTAGCTCGTTTAGTAAAATTAAAACAAAAATAAATTGAATTTAAATTAAATCTAATTTTAAAAAAAAAATCTAGCATCTATTTTAATTTGGGCATTTTTTGAATTTGGGCTTTTTTTATATATATAAAAGTTTTGTCTATTAATTTTTATTAAATAATATATAGTAAACGAGTTATAAATGAGCTTGTTCTCGAACAAAATGAGTTTTAATCAAACATAAACGATCTATGAACGAGCTCGTTCATGAACATAAACGAGTCAAACTAAGGTCTATTTGAGCTCAGCTCGTCTATTAAGCGAGCTATAAAATATTATTCGTGATCGTTCATTTAAGTGTTGAACGAGCTTTGACCGACTTTTGACCGAACTGTTCATGAACCTTTCACGCGTGCTCGTGTTCGTTTCCACCCCTAAATAACGGTTAGCGGTTGGCGGATTCAATTAGCAGTTTGACCAACTATTAGTGGTTAGCGGACTGATGATATAGTGTTTAGTAATTAGTTATTTAATAATAGCACTATTAGCGGATTCAATTATAAAATGATGTAAAAGAATATTTTAAAATAATTATTTTTACATTTTTCACAAGATATATTTTACACTACCACTTACAAATAGATAATACAATGGGTTAAATCTTTTAATATTTATTAATAATACTAATAAGTAATAAATTTAATAAGTGAAAATACTCAAAATTAGACCTTAGAAACGTTTTTCTTAGTTCTAGACCAACCTAAATTTTTTACACTTTTAGACTTTTTTTAAAAAGAAATTGTAAAAATGAGCTTTCTGGTGGAACGGAAAGCATCAGACTGGGAAGCAGGCAAAATATAACTGCTTCCCGGTCCGGGAAGCAGAACACCGGGAAGCAGTTATATTTTGCTGCTTTCCAGTGTAGTTTTGCTTCCCGGTCTGATTTGCCAGGGAAGCAAATCAAGACTGGAAAGCAGGGTGTATTATAGTCATTTTAGTCTATTTTCTACAAAAACTTTTGAAAAAATTTTAGTTTTGTAAAAATTTTAATTTTGGTCTAAAAATATAATTTTTTTAATAAAAAGTCTAAACATGCAATGGACCCTTTTAATAATATTTACTATTTTATATCAATTATTAATTAAAATAATATATTAAAAAAAATAATATACTTACTACAATAGTAAAAATAAAATGGAAAAAATATAAAAACTGAACTAATCAAACCATATATTTAAGTTACTGAGCCTTTAAAGTTTAGATTTCATTAAATGAGCCTTCACACCCTTCACATATTATTAAAAGTCCTTCACACGTATGAAGGACCTCTGTGACGAACCTTTATTTTTATGTGATGCGGGGTAAAAAATTCATAAAGGCTCATTTTGTGAAATTTAAAATTTTACTTGGTTTAAAAATTTAATTCAAACTTTGGAGGCTCATTAACTTAATTAAAACTTTAAAAATGCTAAAAGTGAAGTTATCCCAAAAAAAATTACAAAAAGTTTTAATTATAAAATATTATAATAGGGAAAATTATATAAAATAGATCAAACAAAGTTTAAAAATTCAAAATTAAACCAACAAAACTTTCTTTCTATTTTTGAGTCATCCAAATTTTGATTTTCAAAAATAGACCATCACAGCTTCACAAATCTTCTTCACAAACCACCTTCACACCTTCACATATCAGTGTAAAAGGTTTTCACAGAAGGGTAAAATGGTCAATTTGATTCATTTTTTAAAAGTAAAAGTTTGAAAAATTATTTTTGTAAAAATTTTAAAGTTAGACTATATAATGTAAATAAAAGTTATAAAATAACAAAAATGAAAATAACCCTAAAAAATAATATTGAAAGTATTAAATATTATTATTATGTACGTTAATTCTTTTATTAATATATAATTAATATAATTCTAATTAAAAGTGAGGTAATTTGGTTTTTCTAACAAACCTCTAATTTTAAAACCTCTCAAACGCTCCTACTATAAGCGTTTTGGACCAAATCAGCTGATTAAGTTGCTATTAACCAAACTAGTTGTTTTAAAAAATTAGAAGTTTGATTTTGATCAAACTTCTAAAACTCCTGAAAACGCTAAGCTCTAATTGAAAACAGTATTTAACAAACAGACTTATAATTAAATGATTTTCTAATCCTAAATACAATTAACCATTAAAATAATTTTAATTAGAAAAAATATGACCAATTTCAAATTAATTAAAATTTTCATTTGTAAAGAGATAAAAATCTATTGTCGACATCCATCGCTTCTCTTTCTCTTCCTCCTCTTAAGCATCATTCTTCAATCTTGCTGACATCTCCTCCTCCTCCTCCAAAACATCATTCTTGAATCTCACTGTCATTCCTCCTCCTCCAAAGCATTATTCTTCAATCTCGCTGTCATTCTTCAATCTCGTTGACATCATCTCCTCCTATTCAATCTCGTTGTCATTCCTCCTCCTCCAAAGCATCATTATTCAATCTCGCTGTCATTCTTCAATTTCGTTGACATTATCTCCTCATTCTCATTCAATCTCGTTGTCATTCCTCCTCCTCCAAAGCATCATTCTTCAATCTCGCTGACATCTCCTCTTTCTCATGCTCTTATTCCTCCTTTCTTTTTGGTGTGAGAAGATAAGCTATGGGTAAATTTATGTTTGTATATTCTACGGTTTATACATTCTATGCCTGTTATTAACGAAAGAGTGAATTTCCATTGTGTGTTTTTCTGTGTTGCTGTCTTTTTAGTGTTTAGGGTTAATAAAGATAACTAATTTTCATCTTTGATTCATCCTTTAGTTTGGAAAATGGTTAATGTAAGAATATAATTTGACATTGCTATAATTCTTTGCAAAAAAAATTTAATTTATGTCTCTATACGATCTGCATTCACTAGTTTATGATCTATATTCATTTATTGCTCAATGTTTAGTATTTAGTGTTAACAAATGAAGTTAAACTTTGTCTTTAATATGTCTATTAGTTTGGTATTGAATACTTTTAGAAGCAATTTTACCATTCCTCTATTGTGAATGTGTGTGATTTAGTTTCATAGTCTTGGTTTTATTTATCAATATAGCTACAATTGTATAAGTAGTATTAGCTTGATAAATAGAAGTGTGGTTGCAATTCATAGTTGCATTGATATTTTCTTTGTTCTTATCTTTATCTTTTTTTTTTCATACAGGTTGTTTGTGTTAGGATGACTTGAATCATAAGGAATCCTAAACTACTTGATTCACTAGGAATCCTTTTTGGAAGGAATTTCTATTTTGGTTTTTGGATCTATTTCCTATTTGCTAGTTTTTCTAATTTGAGGGGATTTGTTTTTCCCAATTGTTATGGTTTGTTTTTCCTTATTGGAAAGAAACTATTAGGAAAGTAGGTTTTGTGATCACTATAAATACAGGTGTCTCATAAAGAAGAAAACATCCAATTCTAAAGAGAATTACACATTATGAGTGTGGGAAACAAATTTGTGAGTTAGGGGTTTTAGTTTGGGTGCTTTGGGTTGTGAGATTTGAGTGTAGCCTTTTGTGGCTATTTTGTGTGATATCTTGTAATCCCTTTGATCATTATAGTGGATTGTTATTCTCTTCCTTTGTAGAATAGGCACATCGCCGAACCACGTTAAATCTCTCGTGTCTCTTTTTACTTTCCATACTTTGTTGTTCGGTTTCTACTCTAGTTGGTGCTATTATGTCTCCTCTATTCCTAAAAAACTGGTATCAGAGCATAAGTTGGGATTAGTCATGGCATCTACATCATCAACAAAGTTCGATGTTGAGAAGTTTGATCGAAACATGAGTTTCGCGATGTGGAAAGTCAAGATGAAAGCAATTCTAACACATCATGGATTGCAGAAGGCGCTTTTGAAGAAAGAAGAATTTCCCAAATCGTGGGATGAAGAGAAGATGGTGGAGATAGATGAGAGAGCATTATCCATGATCCAATTGTGTCTGTTCAATGAGGTTCTGAGAGAGGTTATCGATCAGAATACTGCAAAAGGATTATAGGATAGATTGGAGGCTCTATATAACACAAAGAATCTCATTACAAAATTGATCGCCAAGCATCGTTTATACACCCTATCGATGGTAGAAGGTACGTCGATCAAGTCCCATATTGATGAATTCTCTTCTATTGCAATGGATCTATCTAACATGGACATCAAGTATGAAGATGAAGATTAAGCCCTCATGTTACTTCATTCTCTACCTCATTCTTTCAAGAACTTTAGAGAGACGTTGATCTATAGTAATACTTCTCTAAAGTTGGAAGAGTAAAATCGGCGCTTTATTCGAAGGAGTTATTTGATAATCAGAAGTCCAAAAACCGAGCAGATAATCCTGCTGAAGGTTTAGTGGTTAGAGGAAGACCCGAATCTAGAGAATCTGGTAAAAATCGCTCTAGATCAAAATCAAAGTTCAAGTATGTGGTTTGCCATTATTGTAAGAAGAAATGACACGTCAAAAAGGATTGTTGGACTCTTCAGAAAAAGAAAAAAGAAAATAATCAATAATCAGAGAAACCTTTAGAAGCCAGTGTTGTGCAAGATAAGGAAGAAGACTGTGATGTCTACATAGTCATTGATGATAATACTAAATCTGATCAAGGGTGGATTTTTGATTCTGTGTGCTCATTCCATATCTGCCGGCATAGAGAATGGTTCACTTCTTTCGAGGAATCCGAAAGAGGTGTTGTGTTAATGGGCAACGACCAACCTTGTAAAGTTGCTGGTATTGGTTCTGTGAAGATTAGGATGCATGACGGCGTGATTCGAACATTGGTAGATGTTCAGTATGTTCCTATTATTAAGAAAAACCTTATCTCATTATCTGCTTTAGATGATACTGGTTAAAAATTCACCGGTGAAGGTGGAGTTCTGAAGGTTAGAAAAGGTGTGCTTGTATTTATGAAGGCGAAGAAATTTGTAGGCTGTATTATCTAATGGGGTCTACTGTTATGGGTTCTGCCTCTGTTTCTTTTGCATCAAGCGAAATAGATACTACAAAGTAGTGGCATATGAGACTTGGACAGATGAGTCAGAAAGGCATGGCAATGCTAAGTAAGATGAGTCTTTTGGGTGATCGAAATATATTCAATTTGGAGTTTTGTGAGCATTGTGTCTTCGGTAAACACAAACGAGTCAGCTTCAGCACTAGAATACACAAAACTAAAGGTACGTTGGATTATATTCACTCTGATCTTTGGGGACCATCACATGTTGCATCAAAAGGTGGTTCTAGTTACATGATGACATTGATTGATGATTTTTCAAGAAAAGTCTGGGTCTATTCTTGGAGAATAAGTCTGAAGCTTTTGAGACCTTCAGAGATTAGAAGGCATTGGTTGAAAAGCATGCTGGAAAGAAAGTAAAGAGCTTGAGAACGAATAATGGGTTGGAGTTCTGTAGTGGAGAATTTAATTCATTCTGCAAGAAAGAGGGCATAGTAAGACATGTCACAGTTAGTGGGACACCCCAACAGAATGGCGTAGCCGAATGCATGAATAGAACCCTTTTGGAAAAGGTTCGTTGTCTGCTGTGTAATTCTGGATTGACGCAAGATTTTTGGGCAGAGGCTGCTGCGATAGCTTGTTACTTGGTGAATCGTTCTCCATCCACGTCAATCGAGTGTAAGACTCCTGAAGATGTATGGTCTGGTAAACCTGCTAATTATTCTGAATTGCGGATATTTGGATGTCTTGTCTATGTTCATTCGAAGAATGAAAGGTTAGAACCTAGGTCAAAGAAGGGCATATTTTTGGGTTATCCGAATGGTGTGAAGGGATACAGAATTTGGCTTACTGATCTAAAGACACCAAAATCCATAATTAGCAGAAATTGCATCTTTGATGAGAATACCATGCTTCATCTAAAGAAGGAAATTGTTAGTTCTAACACTAAGATGGAGAGTTCTGAGAGGGAGAACAAAGAGATGCAAGGTATTAGGGTGGAGTCTCCATCCGAAAATCATGAAAAGCCAAATGAGATAGAGACTGAAACCATTGCCAGAGGAAAACCCATAAGAGAGAGACGGATGCCTTCAAGATTTGATGATTATGTTACCATAGCTTGTGTTGCTGCACAAGAAATCGAAGGATCTGATGATCCAGTCACATATAGCGAAGTCGTCTCAAGTGATGATTCTAGTAAGTGGTTCGTGACTATGCAAGAAGAGGTGGAGTCTCTTCATACAAATAAAACTTGGGAACTAGTAAAGCCTCCTATTGAAAAAAAAGATCGTTGGATGTAGATGGGTCTACAAGAAAAAGGAAGGCATACCTGGGATCGAGAAAGCAAGATACAAGGCACGCTTAGTTGCAAAGGGCTATAGTTAGGTGCAAGGTATTGATTTCAATCATGTTTTTTCACCTGTTGTTAAACATGGCTCTATTCGTGTTTTGCTTGGTTTAATTGCTATTCATGATCATGAGTTAGAGCAACTAGATGTGAAGCCTGCGTTTTTACATGGTGAACTTGAAGAAACCATATATATGTCTCAACCAAAAGGTTTTGAAGTTGAAGGAAAAGAAGACCATGCTTGTCTACTCAAGAAGTCATTATATGGCTTAAAGCAGTCACCTCGACAATGATACAAAAAGTTCCACTCGTTTATGATAGAGCATAGTTTCACAAGGAGTCATTCTGATAGCTGTGTTTACATCAAAAAGTTATTTGATGATTCATATATCTATCTACTCTTATATGTCGATGACATGTTAATTGCTACCAAGAATAAGTCTGAGGTCAACAATTTGAAGAATCAGTTGAATGATGAGTTTGAGATGAAAGATTTAGGAGGAGCAAAGAAAATTTTGGGAATGAAGATTAAGCGAGATAGAGCTGCCGGTAAACTTTAATTAACTCAAAGAAGCTTCACAGAGAAAGTTATTGAGCGTTTTGGGATGAAAGATGCAAAAACGGTAAGTACTCCATTAGCTTCTCATTTTAAGCTTTCTACTGATTTGTCGCAAAAAAACTAATGAGGACATAGAATATATGTCACAAGTTCCCTACTCTAATGTTGTTGGTAGTATCATGTATGCAATGGTGTGTACTTGTCCCGATATCGCACATGCTGTTAGTTTAGTTAGCCGTTATATGGCTAATCCTGGAAAACAAGATTGGCAAGCTGTAAAGTGGATATTGAGATATTTGAAGGGTGCTGCTCATGTTTGCTTAGAGTATGGTAAAGATAAAGGGAATGTTGTTAGTTACATTGATTCTGACCATGCCGGTGATCTTGAAAAAAGATGATCGATTACTGGATATATTTTTACTCTTGGAGGTTGTGCAATTAGTTGGAAGACTACCTTACAAGCGACTGTTGCATTGTCAACAACAGAGGCCTAGTATATGGCTATGGTTGAGGCTGTAAAGGAGGTAATTTGGTTGAGATGATTGGTTGGTGAACTCAGCGAAGATTTGAAGGTGACGGCAGTCCATTGTGATAGTCAGAGTGCGATTCATCTAGCAAATGATCAGATTTTCCATGAATGCACTAAGCACATAGACGTCAAGTACCACTTTGTTCGAGATGTGATTTCTGAAGATAATATTACGGTTCAAAAAATTGGTACTCAAAATAAGCCTGCTAATATGATGACCAAGTTCTTATCTACAATCAAGTTCAAGCATTGTTTGAGCTTGATTGGAATTTGTGATCGTTAAGATTCCCTTACAGGATACAAGGAAAAGGAAAACAATTCAAAGTTTGTTTTATGGGTCAAGGTGAAGATATAATTGATAGTGATCAAAGAAAGAAGATTCAGAAAAGTTGAGGTGATTCAAGTCAAGGTGGAGATTTGTTAGGATGCCATGAAGCATAAGGAATCCTAAACTACTTAATTCACTAGGAATCCTTTTTGGAAAGAATTTCTATTTTGGTATTTAGATCTATTTCCTATTTGCTAGTTTTCCTAAGTTGAGGGGATTTGTTTTTCCCAATTGTTATGGTTTGTTTTTCCTTATTGGAAAGAAACTATTAGGAAAGTGGATTTTGTGATCAGTATAAATACAGGTGTCTCATAAAGAAGAAAGCATCCAGTTCTAAAGAGAATTACACATTGTGAGTGTGGGAAACACATTCGTGAGTTAGGGTTTTTAGTTTGGGTGCTTTGGGTTGTGAGATTTGAGTGTAGCCTTTTGTGGCTATTTTGTGTGATCTTGTAACCCCTTTGATCATTATAGTGGTCTGTTATTCTCTTCCTTCGTGGAATAGGCACATCGCCGAACCACGTTAAATCTCTCGTGTCTCTTTTTACTTTCCATACTTTGTTGTTCGGTTTCTACTCTAGTTGGTGCTATTATGTCTCCTCTATTCCTAACCGTTTGAATGAAAT
This sequence comes from Cardiospermum halicacabum, assembly GCA_031304145.1. Taxonomy (NCBI): domain Eukaryota; kingdom Viridiplantae; phylum Streptophyta; class Magnoliopsida; order Sapindales; family Sapindaceae; genus Cardiospermum; species Cardiospermum halicacabum. The sequence goes on along the minus strand of CM062394.1, from coordinate 7,448,701 downwards.
ATTTTTATCAAATATGTCTACTTTGCGGTCTTCTTCAATGTATGCAATCGCATCACACTCGCCATCACAAAATAATACAGCTCTAATGTGAGACATAACCTATAAAAAGTAAAATGATCAAAATAATATGAAAAAAATCAGGCCATATTAGTAAATATAATCAAACTAGTTAAACTTTTTAAAAAAAGTGAAATAGTGTAACCAATTAAGACCAATCAATCTAATAAGGAAAATAAACAACTTATATCACAAAATAAAATCAATTAAACTTAAAAAGAAGTAACGATCTAACTAATTAAGATCAAATTAATCTATCGAAGAAAAGAAACAACTCATATCATATAATCAAATCAAATAAACTCAAAAAGAGAATAATCGAAATAATTACGACCTAATCAAACCAATAAAAAAAACTCATATAAGAAGATGTAATCAAATGAATTAGAATTTAAATAATAAAAACTGACCAATCAAGATCAAATGAAGTCGCAAATTTGCTAAACTAAATCGATTCTACATACTAACAATTATAATTTAACAATTTCAGAGTGGATACAGTTCATAAATATGTGATTATTATTCATAAGTTTGTGAATATAGATCAAACATGTGTGAACTGTACACACTATCTACTGAAATTTAACCGTTCACACGTGTGTGAGCTATGATCACAAACCTATAAACAATTAGCAGACATGTTTGAATTGCAAAAAATATGCATACATATAATCTATATATATATATATATATATATATATATAAAGCGGAACTCCCAGCGAACTCCACGAAAATGACGTGGCGTCGCTGAGAGTTCAGCAATGGGTTGAAAAATAGCTAAAATCGCTGTTTTTTGAGTTTATACCATATTTTGCCAATCAAATCGTGACACGTAAATTCCATATATTCTATTTTGAATTCATTTATTTCTATTTTCAATTCAATTATTTTAATTGCAATGAATTAAAAGGCTCTTCCTCTTTCCTCTTCCTCACGGTCTCTCTTCTCTTCTATCTCTGCTCATTCCTTTCTATTTCCTCTATAATCATTTCTTTCGTCGATAACCAAAAATCCAGTTTCCACTCCTGATAATGGCAGCGAAAAAGTTTTTACTTTGCGGCGAAGATGCTATTTTCAGTGTTATCTCACATCTGATCTTTCTGGACAATCATCAATCAAGCACAGTTGCTGCTATTGCTTCGCTACTCAAGAGATTTTGAAAGGTAAGTTGTTTTTTTTAGACCAATCTATAGATTTTAATACACTGCTAAGATCGATACATTAGATTTTACAGAGATTTGGTTATTTTATTTATAGATTTGTTTAAATTCAGGGTTTTCGATTTCTATTCATAGAAAACGCCATTAAATCAAATAAGATGATGAAATGTTAATAAAATACTCTATTTGTTGATTAAGATTTCATTGGAATTTATAATGGAGTTTGCTGGAAATTTGATTCTGATGAAGGATCTGAAAAAGATGGGCAGTAATTAAGAGAGCGTTTGTATGATAGAAAAAAGAAACAGAGGTGCAAGAAGACGAAGGAGATGTGGTGGTGTCCTCTTCTTCCTTGCGGATTCTGGACATTTGAGAGACACAATGCTCAGATGCGATGGAATGGTCAAATTAGCTAGGTTCCGGGTGGAAGGGCAGGTATGACGATCTCCTCGAGAATAAAAACATTTTAATTGTTGCTATGTTATATTTCGGCTATCTGATTCTATTTTTCATGTGATGATCAGTGCTTCTGATTGATAATTTTATTGTTTTGTGCTGGGAAATATTTTGGTAGTTGTCTTGGAGACCCTATTGAGTTGATTTTGTACCTCGGTGGACTTATAGACTTTATTGAATGTGAATATCTTTCTTCTCATAATTACTAAGATAAACTTTTAGCATTTTGAGGAGTAAGTTTATTTGATGTGCAAAAATGTTATTCCATATTTATTGTTTTCTTTTTGATTTGATTATATTCATAATTTCTGGTGCTTCTCTTAAGGTGCTGGTGAATCCGGGAAGTCTACCATTTACAAGCAAGTAAGGCACTCTTATTAGTAGTCTCTTGGTTGTAGGCACTCTTATTAAGTAGGGTAGTCTTTGGTTGTGGGTAGCTGGTACATTGTAAATGCATAACTCTCACTATGTTTCTTGTATGATTTTAGTAATCTTGAATAATCATATAACACACTCATTTAGTGAATAACTCGATGATGTGGTCTTTTCATGTTCAATTGTCAAATTTTTTTGCAGATTTTTGTGATTATTATTCTTCAACTGCACTAACATTTGAGGTCGACAAGTTTGATTCTAATGTCTTTCAATTGGAGATGATAGTGTAAATATATATATATATCTCAAGCCACCTTTATACATAATATTTTTCAAATTTGATTTTATTTTTTCGCAAGCAATGCACTAATCTATTTGGATAGATTAGTGTCATTACTACATGAGTAAAGATTAATGTCATGCCAACCTGAGTAAGATTTAGAACAATTTGTTCTTTTGTGATAAAACGTGGATTGTGCACATTGCTAAAATATTATTTGGTTTGTTAGACACAAATTCAAGCTTAGACTTCCTCTTCAATACTATTTGTAATGGATGAAATTGAGGACCATCTCTAATATAGCTGCATTATTTCCTGTGTGAATACATGATGGTTGAAGCTTAATAATAGATCACATTTTATAACTCTTAATTCTTCCATCGCTTCTTCCATGATAATTGATGTTTATATGTCTGTATTACTGTCAATTTATTCAATGTTTTGTTTAGCAATGAGGTATTATTGGACAATAACATATGCATATTAAAGCATATTTAGGAATGATGTGTTTCATGTAGAATTAAGCTTCCATCTGGTGCGAAGCAGATTATTCCTAGCAGTAACAGAGCTATGATTGGGCAGGTTGCCGATGGAGGTAGGATTGAGAAACCGATGCTTAAGGCTAGAAATGCATACCATAAGTTCAGAGTGAACAGGAAATGCTGGCTAAGGTGCATGGTGTGACTATGAATCAAGTTGAGCATCCTCACGAAGGAGGTAACTATCGGTATATTGGTGATGCGAGTACAGTTAGGTGTGATGCTCCTCCTGGCCAGAAGGTTGGTCTTATTGCTATAAGGAGGACTGGTCAATCGGCTAAGAGGTCAAGCTGCTACTGCTGCTAAGATTGATAAGATTCAGTTTTGTTAATTTATTATTTTGCATCAAAACAATTGATATATTAAATTTATTTCGTGCTTTTATCATTATTATTAGAGTTAATTGATATTTTTTGGTTTTTTTTTGAGTTAAGATATAGTATATCTAACCTATAGATAATGTGTTGGATCATTTTAGTGTTATAGATTTTTTTTAATAAGGAGATCTTCAGGTGATGGAAATGGTTGTATGAATAAATTTAGCTGAATTAGATTAGAAAGTGATAATTATGACATTATAAGGCATATAACATTCACGTTAATTGTCAATTTGGTTAGGTATATAATAAAGATGGTGATTTTTGTTTGTTTATATTTGAAATTATAGATTGATTATTGGTTCTGTGTCACTGTTGTTCTTGATTCTATTCTCAATGGTGAACTTGAAGATGTCAAGCTCTTGAACGGTCTTCTCCTCTAGAAAACAACAAAACTAGGTATGTGTAAATCTCAATTGTCGATATTTAGTTACAATTGTTAAAATCTGAAGATTAATTGAAAAATTATTAACATACTGTAGATGAATCACACCAATTCATATCAATATTGCCAGTGGAGGATTCATATCACTATTTTTGTATCCAGAGCTGGAGGTGAAGAGTATAAATGTGAGTGGACACAAATAAAGTTTAGTGTGTGCAGGAATTTGATGGTGTATCCGGAGAACCAAACAAGGCTTGCCAGAAGAGTTGATCTTTCACATAAACTACCTCAAAGTAGATCAGCCCACTTTCACTCTCAATTTCTCAAAAGGTTCAAGTCAAGTGATTGCATAATACTACCAACTCATCTGCTTAGGAAGGCTATCGCAGCGTCATGAAAAATTATCATGCGAACATGATTGTTATCAAACAAGGATTAGAAGAAACGGGAAGGTTCAATATTATCTCAAAGGAAAATGGATTACCATTGGTCGCATTCTCTGAAGGACAGTAAAAATTCAAGACGAATTCGAAGTAACAAAGACTGTCATTTCGGATAGATCGTTCTTGCTTACACAATGCCTTCCTATGTGTTATGATGAGGGAAGATTTTTCCAGGACGCTTGCAGCGCGTTTGGTGCTTGATATCACTATGGTGCTTCGTGAGCTTGCTGCATTGCCTTTTAAGTACGGGGTTGTTCATCAAAATGGGAAAGTTGAGTGTATAGTTGTGAAGAAGACGAAATGACTATTTATTGAAAGAAGTTTGTGTCTACTAGGAATATTAACCAGAATGATTATGGAATGGAGAGACGTGAGAGACTGTGAGAGACTTTAAGTTTTTAAGTGTTTTTTAAAATTGTTATAAAATCATTGAATGGAATAAACTCTAAAACTACTTCTATGGATGAAATTTATTGACTTAAACTCTGGCAGCAGCTCAACTTATTTACCCTTTATTTCTCATTGCTTTAAAAAGGCAAAAATAAATAAATAAATCTAATGCTATCATCTTTTACAACTGATTGTGAAGCAAATTATCTTATTCTTACACTTAATAGAAGTAACATACTCAAAGCCAGGTGAATAAAGTAGCACAAAATTGATTATTACAAATTAATTAATTACAATAACTCAAAAAACAGCGGATACAATAATACAGGATGATTAAAAAAAATTAATATGCCAAAATTACTAAAAGCCAAGTTTTTATAAATCATTCATAAGAATAACATGACTCTAAAGACAAGAATCAGAAATCTTAGACAACTTATAAACAACTAGAATTTGGTTAATCATGACTAAAACTATGACAGTAGCCAAATGTCAGACTGTAGCAGGTCAGGTGCAAGCATGAGAATATTGATGTAGAAGGTAAATGGAAAGATACAAAGAACACAACATTACCTTTTAAATACACCTCCAAGACTCCTCTAGATCTCAGAAGCACATTTTGTATCTCTACAAAACAATCTAGATGCCTTTAGCAAATTATAATAATTATTATGATAATAAATTATAATAATCAGTTTATAAGGAAAAAAACTAAATAAATAAATAAATTTTCTTTGACAAATTATTTAAATTAAAATTTTGTACCATTAGGATAAAAATATCATAGTTCTATTTGATATGTAATTTAATAGGATAACATCAAATCAATTCCTTTCATAATAAGATGGTAAAATAATTTATTTGAATAAATATTTTTGGAATATTAATTTAATTTTTTAGTTGAAATAACATATTTTTATTATGGGAATAACTAATGTAAAAAATTAGATTTATTAGTAAAACTATTTGAATAATTATTTTTTTTTAGTGAAGTAAATGTAGATAGTATAAGTTAGACTTTAAAGCAGCTCATAGACTTAAAGCACGTATAATTACCTCTTAAATGTCATAGTATGTAAACCCACCCAATTTTCTAAGGAGAAAAACTTAAATAACAAAAATAGATATAATAAAAATATATAATTAGTTTTTTAAATTAAAATTAATAAAAATCAATATTTAATATAATTTTAGAAAATAAATAAATAATTGATAAAATATGTTTGAAATTTTTCGTTTTATTGAAACTTTTTAAAAAACTATTTAAAAAGAAAAAATTATACTTAAAACATAATACATGATATATCCCGCCTTAACTATAAATACTTTTACTTCCATCGAGCAGGCTATTTTAATTAAATAATTAGGCTACGTTAAGTTCATAATAATTTTAATAAAATATATTTATTACATATTAGTATATGATATAAAAAGATATAAACATCTACGCAACGCGCGGGTCTCCTTACTAGTTAGTTTAATAAGATAATTCAATCTATCAAACTATCATTTGAATAACAACACATCTAAATAAGAATAACATAAATTCCCTATCAAAGTAAGACATAGGATTTCATTCATCTATCATTTGAACAACAATGTACCAAAACAAGAACAAAATCAATTAAAAAACATTATGCATTAATATCAAAAGTAAAGATTTCAAGTTCAAAAGAGAAATATCAATTCAATATGAGAACAAAATTTATTTTAATATCCACAGAGTTTGAATTACATACCATAACTTATACCAAGAAGCATTCAAAATAAACATGATGAAATTTATAACAGTAAGATCCAAGAAACTGATAAAAAATTATATGCAAAATCAATTAGTTTTCACCATCCATTATCTTACAACAAAATCATAACCTATTAAATTCCAAAATTAATGCTAATCGTTGACTGATTCAATGACAAACCATCATCATTGACCACAACCAATTCAATCTCATAGTTTAATAACAATAAAAAATCATCAACCATAATTCAATTCTATATTTAGTAGCATTCAATCATTCAAATATATTGCTAAATCAAAATTACAGGAACAAATAAGAAGATCAAATCAAACACAAACATTTTGATGTAGATGGCTGGAAACTATCGATGTCGACTGGGCACAATTGAACTATGTTGGGACGTGACATTTATAGTTGTCAACGGTAAAATTAGATTCAATAACAGAGCAAGAGTTGATTGAGTTGGATTCCATGACGAAAAAAAGTTGATAGAGATAGAGTCAAAGGTTGAAGTAAGTGTAGTTGTTGACGGAGAAAGAATATGTCCATGGAATAAGAAAGTCACCAAAGTCAAGAAGAAAAAATTTGTGAGGGAGGAAAAAGAAGTTGAAAGTTAAAGAAGAAGAAAGTTAAGGAAGAAGAAGATTTTTTTTTTCAAAAATTGATTTTAGTTAGAATGGTAAACCGGTTTTGATTCCGAATCTGGTTTGGGTTTCTAGAATATTATTTTGGAAACCTATGCTTTTTTCATATTTCTAATCAAATATTAATTAATTTTTTTAAAATTTACATTATAAAGGCATAATGGTCAATATAACCTGGGGGTGTAAATAAAATTTCACAAAGATTTATTAAGTAAAAATCTTAAATTCAGCCTATAAATAAAAGTCAAACTTCCCGAGGCCTATAAATAAAAAGATCCCCATATATATTTTTGTCAATTTTTAAATTGAAACTTCAAGTGTTCCTCTATTTATTATATATATATATATATTATTCTTGTTGTTATTTAAAGATGATCACACTACCAATTTTAATGAAAAAGAACCAACACGAATATGCTAAAAAGAAAACACAGAAATACTTGGTTCAGATCTCTCAGTATGAGAGTCCTACATCCAAGGCAGGAGAACACTCCTAGTCAAATCCACTCTTTCAAGTATCAGTGTTACACCCTCAAACTCACTCAAACATAGACTGTTGACAGAACAATTTCCCAAAAGTGTTTCACTCACCATCTACAAAGTAAGTTAAACAATAAGGTAACATAACACACTAACTATCTCATTATCTTCTCGTCTTTTATCCAAGATAAGAGAACCGCTAACAAGGGAGTTTCAACTTCAAGAATAACCATTGTAGCAACCGTCAAGAACTGACAATTTGAATTTTGAGTCACAACATTCTACAATTCTTAATAATATTAGTCCATTTATATATTATACTTATCATTCTTCTTTCCACAATTGGCCAAGACTATATATATCAAGTGTTCCTGCATATTTGGAGATTAAGTTTTTTTTTTTTTTAATAGAATCTCGTACCATCTTAGTGTACATGTGCCATTAATTATTATATTTTTGGTTGAGATAGTTGTTATACCAGCGATTAGCAGTTAGAATAGTGGTCAATAATAGTTGACGTCAACATAAGAATAAAATGTTGAAGTAGGTATATTAAATATAAAAAGACTAATATTATTTTACAATTGTGGTAATATTATAATATTGTTGATGATTACATAGAGAAATTATATTTTTATTAGTGATTTGTGGATGGTTGGGTTTCTGGAAATTATTAATTGAAAATCTAATCGCTATTTTAAAGGTAGAACCAAATATACAAAATTATCAAATCGTTAATCGAAAATCTAAAGTTGAAAAGTCACTACCAAACACACACTTAAATAACTAACCACAAACCTATGTATTTTAATACGCAAGTATTTTTCTTTTATTTCCACGTTACCACTTAGTAACATTATTTCTTATAAAGATTATGGTTGTAACACCCTAACTTGAGAAATGGTTAAGAAGAATTGAATAGCTACCCACATCAGTAATGTGCATATTGCTTTTCAGGAGTCTAGAACTTGAGAAATCCAAAGTTAAGCATACTTGATTGGAGCAACCTTATGATAGGCGACCTTCCGAAAAGTTTGTCCGGAAAGCATGCAAGTGAGAACAAAACATGCTAAAAAGTATAGTGAGAACAAAACATGCTAAAAAGTATAGTGGTGGTCTGCAGGGCTAGTGTTGGAGCAATCTTATGGTGGATGACCTTTTGGGAATTTTTTTTCTAAAAATATGCAAGTGATGACAAAGTATGCTGAAAAACGTATTGGTGATCTATGAGGCTAGTGTTCGGCCTTAAGACCAATCGAGAAATCTACTCTTAAAGGTTTCACCAAATTGCAGCTTCATGATAACTTTATTATTAAATAGAAAATTAACTCTTCAAATTTTTGATATGTTATTTCGAGCTCATTCTTGTTAGCTGACCATCATCTGACTTGTATTAGTTGAGTTAGATAAATATTCCTTTAATTTAGAATTTGAAAAATCTTAAAAAATTATTCTAAAAAACGTCATCTTAAAAGACAAATCATTTCATTTGATATGAAATTTCTTAGATTAAAAATGTATAAGTGAAATCATGTGTTATACCGATTGGTTATTAACTTCGTTGGAATATGGTCGGCTTTTAGGTTTTAGAGCTTGCAAGTTGAATGATTTGGCGGAGATGATGAATAGAACTATAAATGAAAAGATGAGATATTTATTATCTCATCTTCAATTGTCAATATTGTGGTATATGTTCTAAACCTCACGCATTATATTACATTAAATTTTGATGTACCTGAGAAAGTTTGGATAGATAAAGATATGACCTATGAACACTTATGGGTCTTTGGGTATAAGGCTTTCATGCATGTTCCTAAAGATGAAATGTCCAATCTTAATACGAAAATCTAGCAGTGTGTCTTTGTTGGTTATGGTCAAGATGAGTTCAGATATAAATTTTATGATCCGGCTACAAGAAAACTGGTGAGAAGTAGAGATGTAGTGTTCATGGAAGATCAAATCATTCACAACTTTGAGAAGTTTAAAGTCTTAGAATAAAGAGGAGTGAGGGTTTGGTTGATTTAACTCCTAATATTTCCATGGAATAACCCATACAGGTTGAAGATCAGGAGATTGTACTTGAGATAGGAGATTCTTCATACTTCAATGAAGATGCCGAATCGAGTGAACAACTATCAATTCCTGAAGATCTTCGTTACTGTCTGTCTACTCTTTCTTAAGATTTGTTATTATCCATTACTGTTGTGGTTGTATTTTTGCTGCATGTTTCGGTATTAGGTTAGCATATTGATTGGATCTATAGTAGTTTATTCTTACAATCAGTTAGGATTTTTCCCAACAGAAGGAACTTAGCTTGGAAAAGCTTCCAATTGAAGTTTGCACACTCGTTTTAAACCTTTATTATTATTTGTTATTGGTTGTTGTATGAAAAGCATGTCTACATATGTTCTATCAAATTGCTTATTGAATGTTTGATGATGATATGATATATTTTGGTTTGACTATGAAATGTGAAAAAAAGTTAATTATGCTAAAATGACCTAAAAATGATTATTTTTTTATGATTTGGTAATTGAATGGGGGTTTTAGACTCCTAAATAGAGTATTACTATTGTAAAACTAATATGGTTCTTGACTATATAATATCTATATAATATCCAGATTTCAAAAAGTTAAAAATTTTGAAGTTACTACCTATATTACTAATGTGCACATTTTATATTCTCAATTTTTGTAAGTAAAATACCCTAAAATTATTTTTCAAAAATAATTTACTTACATCATAGAAAAAAAATTAAGTCATTTTGTTGGCGTGACATATGGTCATATTGATTTTTGTTTTTTATTTTTTTAAAAAAAAACTTTAGCACATCAAATAATTCTTCTTATTAAGAAATATGATGCTTAAAATTATATTGTAATTGCGTTGATTCTGGTAACTTTCTATCAATATAGTATACTCTTTATTTATGTCAGTGGCTTAAGATTTAAGTTTAGCAGCTATTGTTTTCTATTAATATTCATATGAATAATATTAGAACACTTTCCAATTGAAATACTTGGTAAGACTATAGATAATACTACTTTTTTTTTTTAATCTTACGTTCAATCAATGTGTGCAAATTTCATATGATCTTAAAGATTCTAACTCAAAACAATTAATCTTATTCACTATTTTTTATTTTTATCATCTACTACTATTAAAATAAATAGATTGTTGTTTTATCTCATTATTCACAAAAGTTTAGCCTGTTATCTCATGGAAATTCATAGTATTGCTATTCTCTAAAAGAAGTGCTCCTAGTTTGGAATATGCTTGCGAAAGTAAAAATATGTTTATCAATCTAATAGTACCCCAACAAATTAAATTCTTGTCTTTATTTCATTATCTAATTTTTCTTTAATATCTAATTTAATCGATGATTAATCATCTTATTAAATACTATACAGTAAAATATAAATCCTATTAACTAACAATTTTTTAAAAATTAAATTAATTAAAATAAAAGTCCGCCCATATCTAAGATACATCTAAATAATATTTTATATAAATTATACTATATAATTACATTAATTTATGTTATATCAACATATATAATAATGTATTACTCATTAGTCTTATATATGAGACATTTTAATTTCATTATGGATTATACTTAATCCAAATTCATTTCTACGTCAGATGAAGCTCTACTAACAAGATTATTGAAATAAAAGGCATAAGGGTCTTAGAAGCCCTTGAACTTGACTATATTTTTCATGTTAGCTCTCTAACTTTATGAAGGGTCAATATAACCCTTTAACTTTCAAATTTTGTGTCAATTAAGGTCTTTTTGTTAATGTGGAGGGCTTAATTGACATTTTGAAATTAACTTTTTTTTTTCTCTGACAGATCAGTATCCATATAAGTAAAAGGGCTTAATTGAAACATCATTTGAAAGTTGAGGGATTAAATTGGCCCTCTATAAAGTTTAATGACTAACTTGAAAAATATAGTCAAATTCGAGGGCTCCTAAGACCCTTATGCCATTTTATATATATATATATATGTGTATATTATAATCAAAATTTTAATAATTCCTCAGATGGATCAATATTATAATGGATCAAGCATTTATAAAACAATATAATAAAGCCAAACATCAGACACATGGCTAAAATACAGTCAATTTCCAATCCGAATAGAAAATTCCTTGAAATACATATCATGCTGTGAAGTATAACTTACAAGCTCAAATTCAAATCCAAGAATTTATTATTTTACTCTAAAATCAAGAAATGAAAACAACAAATCAAAATAAAGGTTCGAGGGAAAATTTATATTATTGAATTAAAAAAATAATCTTCTGTCGTATACAATAACACACGCCTTTTATGGTTGTATAATTGATTAAAAGAATAGATTAATTTCTTTTTTAATTATACTATTAACTCTCACAAATAAAATATTACAAACACTCCCCCCAACAAGTTGCTAAATATTATATATACTTATAACTGCATTTTAGTAACACCCGAGATGATTTGATATTTACATTCAATCTTCAATTTCAAAGGATTAATCAAATTTGTGATCTCACTACATCTCTAGAGTTGAAGACGTGTAAATTTGGCATAACCCCAAATTGGAAACTAACAAATAAAATAGAGTAATAGTAAAAAAATAAATAAATAAATAAATAAAATAAATAAATAAATTGGCAAACAAATCTATCTGCTGTACTTTATAAGTTAAATATTTTGGTAATGCATATCGCAATTAATCTCAAAATGATTAATTTATTCATGGAAAACTAGGTTGGAGGTTATTTGGATAGCAACTTGATTATCACACCATATTATCATAGGAAAATTATATGGTATTTAAAACCGTAATACAAATAGGACAACCAGCAAAATTCACAAACTAACAATTTCATAGCTTGATATTCAGCTTCACAATTGGACTTAGGAACCATATTTTGCTTCTTGGTTTTCTAGCTGATCAGAAATTGCACCATATAGATATAGAAACAACATAATTATCTTTTTATGTCAACATAAGACCTCAATATGTATCATGAAACTCTTGTAGTTAGAAAGAACTATGAGCATGAGCATGATAAAATAAAATAAAATAAAAAGATCAATAGATTTAGTACCTTTCAAATATCTAAGAACATGTATAAGTCCATCTCAATATTGTTGAATTGGTTAAGATACATATTGAGATAATTGTTGACCGGAAAATACAATGTATGGTCTTGTGAATTCAAAATACAACAATCGACCTATTGGTATTTTATATCTATAAGATTTTTAAAAGGAGGTCTACTTGATGATGTGAATTTATGTTGAGGAGATAAAGGACTAGAGGTTGGCTTACAATCTACTAATCCTATGCCATTTAGCATGTTTAACACATATTGGTGTTAAGTTATAACCATCCCTTTAGCAGATTTTGAAACTTCCAATCCCCAAGAAAGTAACTAATATATTCCATGTCTTTTATTATAAATCATATATAAAATATTCTCTTCACATCAATGATATTTTTCTAAACTTGTCCCATAACCAAAATATCATTGACATAAACTAATAATATAACACCTAACCTCCAGCCCAGTCGGGACCGAATCGAGAGTAAGATGCCACAAACATAACTACCTTATCAACTCCATAAATCAATAAACTAATGTAACACTACTTAATAAATCTATACAATTAAAATAATGTCTAATAACAACTCGAATGCAATGTTAAAAAAAAAAAAAAAAAAAAAAAAAAAAAAAACTCTTTCACTATGCATATATAAATAACTAAGTACTTTATAAACATCTCAAAAATAAATTAATTATTTATATAAGTGTACACATGATCAAAACTATACATATACACATATATTCATATAGATGCCATGAGTGGGCTAAAATCAATGCATGTGGTGTTAGACTGGACTTCATGAATGACTATCCTGAAGTCCGATAGTGCTTTACTCGATAACCTATCACAATTCATTTAAAGAAAAGGAAAAATAATAAAAATAATAACAAAGTAAGCTGCAATGCTTAGTTGGTAATTTATATTCCAAAAAAATCACATGAAAATGCCTTGTTCGATTAAACTATTAAATTGGCGCACATATGAAACTAAGAACCATAGCTAAAGCTTCCTAATACCACACAAGCCACCGTCCAAATATGCCTAAATAATAGTATTCGATATGCATTAGGTTTGTTTGGTTGAGTAATAAATTTATCTGAAATGATGAAATGCATAAATATAGGTTACTTGCTCCATAAGTAATGACAATTCAATTTTTTTTTTTTTTTTTTTGTAAATCGAAAATCTCACGTTATGCTTGGTCTGGTCATTAGGAAGCATGGTAGGGGCAAAAAAAATCAAAACATAAAATTTTAAAAATTTGACAAACATCAAGCGATCAATACTCATCAAACTAAGAGGTTAACTACCCCATGACCGTCTTTGATATTAAAGGATTAGTCACCATGACCATCCTAAAATGACACACACATCCAACTTACTATTATACTACTTAACTACAGAATATGATAATTACTCAACTCAATGCTCAACACCCTACTATGACATAAGATTAATTCCTAGATTGATCAAACACCAAAAGGAGAATTGCTTAAACTAACTACACCACCACACACTACAAAGATCATCCCGATAATTAAGGTTGGAAAAAATTTTGGTTTTGGATTAGGGAAACCGAACCGAGGTTCAAAACCAAACTGAATCAAAAAATAACAATTTGATTTGATTTGGTCCAAAACCCAAAAAAAATAAAAAAAATTGAATTAATTTAACTAAAATTGTTTGGTTCGGACCAAAATTGAACTGAAAATACTGAACCGAACCGAACCGAAATAATAATCGGTTATAACAATCGATTTTTTATAATCAAAATCGAACCAAAATCACACAAAAACCAAACTGAATCGAAGAAGCTGGTTCGGTTCGGTTTCATTCAATTTTGGATTTTTTTCCCACCGCTACCGATCATACCAGTCGCTTCTCATTTGTTATCTTTATTTAGTCAACTAATCTATTTACTATGACTTTAGTATAAAGCACTATTAAACAAAATTTATCTCACAGACAAGCTAACCATGTCTATAATCTGAACACACTTAATACTTACATTATTTACGCAAAATTATCAAAAGGAAATCATCAACACTCAACTACAGTACACCATCCAATCCTATTAACTATGAACAAGTAAGACCACAATACAAGGTTTAAAACTCGATATTACTAAGCATTTTTTATGCCCGCCTATAAATTATTTGCTAGCTCATTAAAACCAAACAAATTAAACATCTATAAGATTTAACCACATTAAGCTACTAGTCAAGTTTTATAACTTGTATACACCAATTAACACTAACTTCCTAACTGCCCAACTAACGTCTTAACTAAATGAACAAAATTGCAATTAGGACAAATTAGAGACTCATAACTCAATAAATATCCATCTTGAAAACCAAAATCAACAAAATCTTTTGGGACACTATCGACCCAAAATAAAATTTAGTTATAATAATTGATAACCTAATCAACTAACAATAGACTTGACACACCTTATCTCTGACACCCCAACTAACCTACAATCAAACTTCTGAAACACAACAAGGCAATAATAAAATGCAACCACTAACAATACACATAAGAAGAACTAAAACGCTCCTCTACCCAAAATCCAACATTACTAAGCATATCAAACTAGATCAAAATGTAGCTTATATCTCAAATTATTCCAACCTCTACCATTACGTGTTATTACTATATTATGATAAGTCAAATACAAATTAGCAATACGAATCTAACAATTGATAATGAATTATTAAATTTAAAAAACAAATATAAAACTATTGCATAAGCAATCAAAAGCAGAAAGTCTTAGAGACAAATATTACTTTATGCCTAAACCAAGATGAGTCCATTTATCATTAGTCCATATGCAACATTTACCCTAACATTAACCAAGTTAGGCCCGCATTTCTATATTAGTACTACATGCTAATTAACCCAACAAATTACATTCTTAACTATTTCATTCCAATACTTCCATCCCTAACCCCAAATAATACATACATACAAATACACCTCTAGCATAATATTTATTAAATATTTTTATAGAAAAAGAATATAAAATTTCCTCATTCTATCATAATCAAATCATATTTTATTCTAATTTTTTATTTTTTATATATAAATTTTTATTTATTTATTTAACTTATGATAATATTTGTTTAAAATTTTAATATATATAATTATTAAATAACAATGGCTATTAAATATATTTAAACATAAAAAATTATTTTAATACATTTGGCATTACATAATATTATTAAAGTAATTGAAATATTATAAATAATAAAAAATATATATATAGAAATATATACTCCGCGTGTGTGGATAACATAGAATTAATAACAAGAAATCGAAAGAATAAAATGGAGCAGGTTTTGGTTTGATGTGTGAACAGATAGAGGAAGCTGTTTAGGCTGCTTCAAATGAACCTTATCAAGTCCATAAGTAAATACATATATAGCTTTCATGGTATCTGTCATGTCGGTGCTCTCTAATCATGTACTTATTAATGCATTTAATTAACTATCAAATGTTAACATTGTTTACACACTAATTACTTATATTTATTTTAATGTTGTTTTAGGGTGAAAAATGTATGTCTATAAATATGGTATGATTTTTTTTTCTAACAATATGTATTTTTAATTAATTAGTATAAATCAGGGTCAGACTGTGATCTAATGAAGCACCAGCGTGTTCCATATTTTCCCACGTGGTGGTTGGTTCGTTGCCTCATATATATCTCCCGTGTTGTAGGACAACTTTCCCAAGTCAGCATACCTATTTAGGAATTTTCACACTTTTTGTGAGCTTTGGAAATATTTGAAAAACTAATAAAATCAAAATGAATTCAAAGGATTTGAAAAATAAAAAGTCGATAATAAATTTTTAATTTAGTTTGGATTTTAAATTGAACCATATTAAATAAATCAAATTGAAATTTTGATTCGATTTAATTTTATAATTTTAAAATTTTAATTTTTTTTATTATCGTATTAATTATTTATCAATTTTTGTTTTACTTTTTTATATTATTTTTCTAGCAAATTATATACATATATATATATATCAAGTTTAATATTATATTTATTTAATTTATTCATTAAATTATATTTTAATTTCTACTCTGTTCTTTAAAAATTTATGATGATCACCGGATATTTAAAATTTTTAAAAATATATATATTTAACTTTTTAGAATTAATTTATATTTTTCTTTTACATTTCATTAAAAACAAAATAAAATCAAATAGATTCTCAGTGCAACTTAATATTAAAGTCAATAAAGTATTTATATTAGAATTTAATTTAATATCGAACAAAATATTGTAGTATTTTTTTCATTAAGAAATCAATAAATCAAATTTTAATAATTAAAAATGAAAATATCACATCAAATAACTACATTTATTTTTAGAACAATTTCATGTATTTCTACAAAATATTAAATTACTTGATAAATAGTAACTCAACTATATACCATCTCACATTATTTAACAAATGCTACATACTGGAATAAAATCAAAATTCAGCCATCATATGGAGGGGAAAGAAAAATATTTTAAAATGATAGTAAATTAATAGAAAATATGTAAAGGTGGAATTTTGAATATCATCCAAATGTTAATATCAATTGGATAATAACATTATTTTAAAAATAATACATTTTTTTAATTAGTATTTAATTAATTTTTGGAAGGATTTAAGTTTTATTAATTATAAAATAATTTTTAAAATGAAAAGATTTAGCCTATGATAAAATATTCAATTAATTTTAAATATATTTAGTTTTCCGTAAAGAAGTTTTTTAATAAGTATATACCAAAATAATGACAGAAAAAAATAATTAAATAAAATTTTGATAAATTTTATATTGATTTATAATAATTAATTTCTTATGTAGTTTGCACCTTACACTATTCAATTCACAACGTAATAAAATCTAACTCAATTAAATATTACATAATAATATTAAAATTCTAAAAAATTTAATATTTAATGCATCCTATTTTAATTAGTATTATACAATTTTTTTAAAATTTTATTCGTAATTTTAATAAATCAATTTATAATTTATATACTTCAAAATTACATTAACATTACTCTTGATTTTTTATTTTTCTTAATAAAATTTTGTTTAACCTTCTCTTTTCTAGCATATTATAAACCTTATATAATCAAAATTTAATATTATCTTGTCATATTTGATTGAGTAAGTGTTGGAAAGCGTATCCGTTAAATACAATAAACAAAATCATTAATAAATTATGTTCAAAACTAATTGTCGTAGATTAATTTTTTAAACTAATTAAACACGAGTTTTTAAAAAAAATCAAAATATTTGTATTTAATTATTTTTTATCAACTGTTATTTTGATATTTACTTATTTATGTTAAATTAGTTCCACATATAAAAATTACTATATTTTTGATTAAGTGTACCATGTAAGAGAGTTTTATCATGTAAATTTATTCAATTTTTAAAAATATAAAAGTAATATAGAGAATAAATTTGGAAAATGAAATGTTATATTTACCCATGCTCAATTTGAATTATACGAGAATAATTGTAATAATTATTAGATAAAAGAGGGTGAAATATAAAAAAGAAAGAATAAAAAAAAGAAAAAGAAAAAGAAAAGTGATTTAGAATTAATTTTGAGAGAGATAAATTATATTATTGTTTTATTAAATTTAAGGATAAAGTCTAAAAAAAAAATTGTATATTAATTAAAATATGTTGGTATGTTAAACTCAATATCAAATTGGTAATATAAAGGGGTAATGTCTTGTATATGTATTATCAATGGACTAGATTAGTACGAGACATTTTGGATAGTGGAATCCATGAACAAATTTATATAGGCTCGACGTTAATTCAAAACGGACAATATCATAATAATACGGGAGTCAAGAAGAGACTCTAGATGGTGGATTTTGTTAGTTAGTAACTGCAGTGCAAGATGATATAATTTAACATATTGATGAACTATTTCGAGGAGAGAGTATGTGATATGTGATCGTAATTCCTAGTTTGAAGAATCAATATGATATGTGATCGTAATCCTTAGTTTGAAGGATGGATGAACTAATTTGAGGGGAAGTGATATGGCAAATAGTGTGAGGGGAGAATTGTTAGGGCATCAAATCTAATATAATACCACATTAGGAGATAGTATATCTTGTATATATAATATCCAAGACACCCCGTTAATATGAGATCTTTTAAGTAATGAAACCCAAGAACAAATCGTACAGACTCAATTGGGAGTCCAACAAAATCTAATATGGTGTTTATCATATTTGGAAAATAAATATTAAAATTTTCATATTTTAATATTTTTTTAAAAAATTATTTTATAATATTTATTTGAAAAATTATTATTTAATATGTATAAATAATTTAGAATTAAATAATATTTTAATAAATTGTTGTAAATAAAATTTATTTTTAAAATCTAATAGTAAATAATTCTTTAAAATAAATAAAACATTTGTTTTTTTTTTTAATGAAAGATTTAAAAGTATAAAGTATTAAGTGATTGGTAAATCTCAATTAGCACCTCAAACCCGTATGTGACTTCTTTTCCTTCAATTATATCTCTAAGTCACATGGCAGGTAAAAAGTTTGAGATAGAAGAGGTACTGATTTGGTGTTAATTGAAAATGAAGAGTGAATGAAATCCACTGCTAGGAAGAACTGTAAATTTTTACCAAAACACTTCTGAATCGGTCAGTACTAAAATTAAAATCAAAATTAAAAAATAAAAATAACAATTAAATGAAAAAGTATTGTAGAAAAAAAGTTGAGAATTTTTTCATTTAAAAAATAAAAAGATTTGTTATACTCTTATTCCCTTATTTAATTATAATTTTAAAATATATTATTTATTTTATACTCTTATTTTATTTTCAATTGTTTTTAGAATTTAAAATGTATCAAAATTAAAAAGATGAGATTCTATCTGTATGAATTTTCCTGAAAGGATTTTGGTATTATTATATATATTTTCTATTTTTTAAAATTTTAAATTAATTAGTAAATATTTTATATTTTTATTATAATAATAATATTATTAAAAATAATACAATATATCATGTTGACAAAAATGAAAAAAAAAAACATTATAGAATACGGGAATAAAAAAACAAAGAGTGCGCAATATACTAATATTTTTCCGTCTCCCCCTGAAAGCTCCAGAACATGAGTCATCCCTTGGTCAAAAGAATCAGCACCGTCAATTCACTCATTAACTTTGTCGGAGAAATATCTTCACCACCACACTAACTCCATTCCACCCAAATGCTACTATCATTTTTCTTTTTGTTTTTTTTTTTCCTTTTAATTTTTTATATTAAAAGTTTTATATATTTTTAACCACACCCTTCCCCATTAAAATAATTTTATTTAATTTTAATATTAAAAATAAAAAATATATATAATATTAAAATAATTATAACTAAAAAATTTGCTACGATAAATATAAAATTAAAAAAATAAAAATGAATTATGAAAAGTATGGTTTTAAAATTCATTATTAGTATGATTAACTCAGTTTTAGTAAGTACTTTAATATAGTTTTAGATTGAACTTTTAAAATTATTTATATAATATAGTAAATATTTAAAAAAAATTTATTTATTATTTTTATTTTAATTAAATATTTATTTTAAAATTTTATTATGTTGATTGGATGGACGGTAAACATTGTCAATTTACAGATTAAAGTTTAAATATTGATATTTTTATTATAATGGAGAGAAACCAATTTTATTTAAAAATCAAATTTTACAATATTTAATACATTAAATAATTTTTAATTTACTATTTTTATTTTTAATATATGTTTAATTATTTCACAAATTTATATAAATAAATATATATAATAAATATTGAATTATTTAAGTGTTAGAAATTTAACCGATTAATTTTTATTTTTAAAAATGATAAAACTAATTTCAATTTTTTTTAAAATATTCAATTTAATATAGCAATAACAGTAGTTTTTGAATAAATTATATTTATATTTTAAAAATATCAAACCGAAAATAATTTTGGAAATGACCTCATCATGCTTATTTTATTTTTTAAAATAAATAAATATATTATAATAAAATTTTATATACCAAATATAATAATTAATAATTTAATTAATTGGTTATTAATAATTTACTAATAAACTTTCTAAACCATTTAATAAATAATTAAATAATATAATATAATAATAATAACAATAACTATAACTAATTTTCTAAATACAGTGGTATGAAAAATAATTGTAATGAAACCGTGGGAGGAATACTGTGGGTCGGAGATGTTCTAATGTCTATATATATGCATCCATTTCTCATATTAACACTACACTAAACTAAACTAAAGCTCTCCGGAAACTTAGCAACCCATCTTTCTAAAATCTTATTATTATTATATTCACTATTCATACGTTTACTCATACAACTACAGTCTACCTAGAATGTTGTCTAGAAAAACAAGACCCGATGCTCATGGGCAAGACTCTTCCTACTTTCTGGGGTGGGAGGCTTATGAGAACAACCCTTATCATCCCCTTCATAATCCCTCTGGCATCATTCAGATGGGTTTGGCTGAGAATCAGGTGCGTCTGTCATCACACTTATTTTTCAAAAAAAAATAATTTAGAATTGGCAAATTTTTAGTCTTATATCAAAGTGTGTGAGTGTGTATCTGTGCGCACAATAGTCAAACTATCTAATGTAAGTTGTTTGTACTCTGTGCAGCTTTCTTTCGACCTTATTGAATCATGGCTAAAAAGCAATCCAGATGCTGCAGGAATGAAAAGAAATGGAGAATCTGTATTTACAGAACTCGCTCTCTTTCAAGACTATCATGGCCTGCCTGCCTTAAAAAATGTATAAAAATTAATACAAATAAGTTTATCAAAAAATGATTTTGTGGGATAGCTAAACATAAGACTGGACTTGGTGCAGGAATTGGTGAAATTAATGTCGAAGATAAGAGGAAACAAGGTCAAATTCGATCCAGACAAGCTAGTCCTCACTGCTGGTTCAACTCCAGCAAATGAAACACTCATGTTTTGCCTAGCTGACCCTGGTGAAGCTTTTCTTGTTCCCACTCCATACTACCCAGGGTATGTAATGCACATATTGACACTATCTTAAAATCCTTCAATTCAAAACTAATTTCACGTTCACTTTGACAGGTTTGATAGAGATCTGAAATGGCGGTCTGGTGTTGAGATTGTTCCCATACACTGCTCAAGTTCAAATGGCTTCAGAATAACAAAATCGGCCTTGGAAGAAGCCTACGAGCGAGCTCAAAGACTGAACCTGAGGGTAAAAGGAGTGCTGGTGACAAACCCATCAAACCCACTTGGCACATCTCTGACTCGAGAAGAACTCAACCTACTTATCAATTTCATCAACGAAAAAGACCTCCATATAGTAAGCGACGAGATATATTCAGCTACGGTATTCGATTCTCCAAGATTCATAAGCATCACAGAAGCTGTGTCGGACAACAAGTTCGAAGAAGACAACGAAATATGGAGCCGCATTCACATTGTTTACAGTCTTTCCAAGGATTTCGGTCTACCAGGATTCCGTGTTGGAATGATCTACTCATACAATGAAACAGTTGTCTCCGCAGCCACTAAAATGTCTAGCTTTGGACTTATGTCGTCTCAAACGCAGTTCCTACTGGCCAACATGCTCGCGGACAGTAAATTTGTAAGAAAATATCTGAAGGAGAATCGGAGGAGATTGAAGAAGAGAAAGGAAATGCTTGTTTCAGGTCTCAAGTCGGCAGGAATAAAGTGCTTGAATAGCAATGCGAGTTTGTTTTGTTGGGTGGACATGAGACACCTTTTGGTCTCCCACACATTTGAAGCTGAAAAGGAGCTGTGGGAGAAGATTATTTTTCAAGTCGGGTTAAATATCTCTCCCGGATCTTCTTTTCATTGTACCGAACCCGGTTGGTTCAGACTCTGTTTCGCTAATATCTCTCAAGAAACTCTGCAACTCTCTTTGCAACGCATCAAGCTTTTTGTACAATCCGTCACTGTCCGCCCGACCCGGGGATCCATCATCGCCAAATGGGTTTCCAAGTTGTCATCCTCGGATCCTGAACCCGCTCGTTAACTACTGCTATTGAATTTTTGGTCTAGGTATAATTTTTATAATAAAATGAGTATTTTCAATTTTTGTTTTTTCTTATATATTTTATCTATCACAAATATTTCACTCCATAATTTTTTAATAAATAATAAACCAACTGCAAATTTATTTTTTATAAAAATAATTAATTGATTCACTTTTTTAAATTGATAATAAATTTAAATTAATTAATAACTTATTTTATATAGAAATAAAAAAATTAATTTTTAAAAAATAATAAAAATAAATTTTATTTAATTATATTTTAATTTTTGAGTGGAGTAAAATATTTTATTTAAAAAAAATATATTTTTTAATATTGACACGATATTAATTTTTTTTAATATTATTATTTTGAAAATTGGCAGTAGCAATAGTGCCCCCAGGTTTCAGTGGGTCTACTTTTTAGTCCGTGCACAGTGATAGTTTCGACTTTTGTGATAATGCCACTTTTTAGTTTGATTCTGTAGTATAAGTTATATTGTTGTGTGAGTCGGTCCTAATGTAATGATAGTTTCATCGAAATAAAATGACCATTTCTTTAAATGATTTTACCAATGGCTTATTAACAGTACAACTCATGAGTGGAGCTTAAGATAAGAAACAAATAATCAAATTTTAGTACTTGTGGACAAGTATATAATAATGTACTAGTGTGAAAATTAATAAAGTAATGTAGAGTATATCACAGTTGGAAGTCAACTAGAATCTGGGTTGCTTCCTGTCTGTGATTGCAAGAAATTCTTTACGATAATTATATATCTGTGACGTATTGATGCCAGAACGGAAGTAGTATATGGAAACTGAATATCAATTTCTTTAGATTATTATTATTATTTTCTTTTATTTACGTAGTAGTTGAAATCCAAGTTGAATCAACTTAACCTGCTTAGTGTATGTTTGGCGTTAGATTTTTAATTAGCTGTTAAATTCGCGTTTCAATTAACTGTACCGTTGAGTGGTTGAATTAGCGTTTAAATTAACGGTTAGATTAACTGTTATACTAAGTGTTTGGTATAACAGTTAATTTTTAAATTAACTGTTAAAATATAAAATTACTAAAAGGTATTGTATTTAAAAAGTAGTATATAATTAAAAATAAAAAATAATTAAAAAATTTTTAAAATAAAATTCTAATAATAATAACAATAATAATTAATTATAATTAAAATATTGTAATTCATAGGATCACTATTATTATTAAAAAATTAATATCTTAAATAAAAAAACATACTAATCAAGATAATTCATAATAAGATAACTATTATTAAAAAATTAATATCTTAAATTAAAAAAAAAAATACTAATCAACAGAGTCCTAATATTTTCTCTTTAAAAATATTTACTAGTTATTTGTTCATACTACGAAGTTGTTGTCTTTCTATTCGGTTGTAAATTATTTTTAAATTTATCTATTTCTTTCTCTCTCCCTCTCTAAACTCTCTCTAAATTTTACATATTTTTTCTCTGCTTTCTTTAAAAGAGAACCAAAATACAATATTTATTTTGATTTCTCATACACACAAAATAATTTTTCATCTCAAAACTACAAGTTTCACACACACAAAATAATTAAACCGCTAATCGCTACAGCTAATTGAAACATTAATTTCACAGCTAACTAAAAATCTAACACCAAACATACAATTAATGAGGTTATACATGTAATTTTGAAACAACGTTTCATATTAAAGCTAATTGAAACAACGTTTTGAAACGCTATTTCAAAAGCTATCCTAAACGCTAAACGGTGTTATAAATTTTAATGTCAAACACTTGAAAAATTTAAAACGTTGTTTTGTAATCTATACGCTAATGTGAACGTTAACTTGAATGCTTTACCAAACACACACTTAATTGGAACAATTTGTTTATTTATAGGAATATAATTCGAAAATTTTATAAGTAGATTAAAATGTTTCAAAATTTTCGGGTTTTTTTTTTTAATACAGATCATGAATAACGATTGGAATATTTCTTTATAATATAATATATATATAAATTCAATAAGTATTTATAATGCTCAATAATATAATATATATTTATTTATTTGATAAATTTAGTAAACACAATAAATAAATTAATTCAATTTTTAATATCAAATTTATCAATTATAACTTTTGAATTAGTAATTTCTCCAATTTCTCTTAATTTAAAATTATAACTAACTGTTGAGTTTGTTATGAATTTATTTTTCATTTTTTTTATGTGATGCGTTGTTAAGTTTTATGGCTTAAAATGTTCATTTTGTAGTTGTCGTGGATGCTAATAGAGTCAAACAAACAGAGTCAACATATAAAAAAAAACTAGACAAATATTTTAAGGAATTGCAAAATATATACAAATTATATATATAAATTCACGTGTCAATCAAAAAAAATAGTGAATTGATATTCTCGTTTGAACAATTACTTGTAACAATTATAAAAGAGATGTAATATTATGAAACCTTGGGTTATAAACTATGTCAAACTTGAAATTCTCTAATTACCTTTTAATTTTCTAACTCATCCCCGTACAGTTTTTCCGGATAAAATTCCTTAGCAAGGATGCAAATATTATCCACTTTGAACAATTTAAATTCATCATATAGATTTAAAGTCTCACTTAATGAAAGAAGATTCATCATTTCATTTAAAAAATCTACTCTCCAACTCCAACAATTGAAAGTCTGTTACATTAAATATGTTAAAGTGATAATAATACTCCATTGTAATATTGTTCTTTTGTTGACCAAAACACCCTATACCTTTCATGTAACCTTCATTCTTATTAGGCACATCAATCATATTTCTCAAAAAAATTTAACACTCTCTAAAAATTCGCCACAATCATCTCCTTAACTGTTAACATAACCATTTGGTACTTGATAATAAAGTTAGTGTATTTATGATATCATGATATTTGACTTGTAATGCTTGTTAGGGTTTGACAAAAATTGGTATTCAATATACTAGTCTTTATTTGGAAGCTGAGAAAGATTTGAAGACTGTTTTGGAAGTATTATATTTGACTAGGAATTGTATTTATGACTTATTAGAATTGCAATTAGGAAAGAATCTTTTTCCTCTTTTTTAGGAATTCTAGTAATAATAGGTTTCCTAGTTTATTATGATTTACTTGGTAAGTAAATCATTGTTCACTATAAATATGATGCTGTAGTCTTCAATTGGAGAGACACAAATTGAGAGATCCTGAGTGTCTTGTGAGTTTCTTTCTTGTGAGCTTGGGTGAGACTTGTAATTGAGTTAGAGAGTGTTTTCTGGTTGTGGCTGTAATATCTTTTGCTACATAGTAAAAATCTCTGTCCGTCCTGACGTCCGTGGTTTTTTCCCGTTTTGGGTTTCCACGTAATCTTGGTGTGTTAATATTTTGTTTCTTGTCTTTTGTTTTGTTTACTTATTGATCGAGACAAATTCCGCTGCGACGAGCCCGATTTTCCTAACAAGTGGTATCAGAGCCGAGGTTCGTGTGAGTTTCGATTGTTGGAGTAAATATGTCTACAAGTAAGATGTACACCGGAAGATTCGATGTGGAGAAATTTGATGGAAAAATCAATTTTGGCTTGTGGCAAGTACAAGTCAAAGATATCCTGATCCAACATGGATTGCAAAAGGCGTTGAAAGGGAGAACAATTGCGGTAGTCTCTGAAAGCTCTGGTGAAAAAGAAACTGGTAAAGAGAAGTCTGAAAAGTCCGAAAAATCCCTGATGAGTGACGATGAATGGGAGGAACTCGATGAGAGAGCTGCAAGTTTGATACGACTGTGTCTGGCCAAGAATGTTCTTGCGAATATTCAAGGAACAACTTCTGCAAGAGAACTTTGGGAAGACTTGAAGAGTTGTACCAAGCAAACAGCGTCTGCAATCGATTCTACCTGAAGGAACAATTTCATCTATTGAAGATGGATGAAGGTACGAAAGTTTCTGATCATCTGGCAGAACTCAATGGGATCATCTCTGAGTTGGAGTCTATTGGAGTGAAGATCGATGACGAGGATAAGGCATTGAAATTGATCTGGTCTCTTCCTGATTCATACAGTATATGAAACCGATCCTGATGCATGGAAACTCGACGGTAAGTTTTTCAGAGGTTGCAAATAAGTTGATCTCTGAAGAGAAAAGACTGAAGAGTGAAAATAATAACTCTGATAATCAGTCAATTCTGATGACTCGAGAAAAGAATGGAAAGAATGGGTACTCCAAGAAGAACATCCAGTGTTGGAAGTGTGGACAAAAGGGACATCTGAGGAGGATTGTAAAGGAGTAAGTTCGGCAAAGGACTCCGTTGATGGAGATACTCCATGTGTCTCCTTGCTAGAAGCTGATGAAGGTGACTTCCTCTAAGGAGGAATGGGTACATCCTCATGGCAGGTCGCTAACCACCATGGTGCCATGAAAGAGGATGTAGTACTTCTAGCGGCCACAAGTTTTGCACATGGGCATTGGACTGGCGTTAATGCGGGTGTGTGGTGGATAAGATGTCGATGGCTGATGAACTTTCTTGAAAGCCAGTTAAGGAAGTTGCACCATGATTAATCAGCAAGGGTTGTATCGACATGTGCCGGAATAAATCTTAGGATGGATCGTTTGATGGTTCCTAAGTGTGTATATCTTCATGGTGGGATATGATGGCTCGATGTAGAGTCATGGTCGTCGTTTAAGGGACGCAAGTTTAGGGAATTTTTTCAAGGGGTGGTTGTTAGGGTTTGACAAAAATTGGTATTCAATATACTAGTCTTTATTTGGAAGCTGAGAAAGATTTGAAGACTCTTTTGGAAGTGAAAGATTTGAAGACTGTTTTGGAAGTATTATATTTGACTAGGAATTGTATTTATGGCTTATTAGAATTGCAATTAGGAAAGAATCTTTTTCCTCTTTTTTAGGAATTCTAGTAATAATAGGTTTCCTAGTTTATTATGATTTACTTGGTAAGTAAATCATTGTTCACTATAAATATGATGCTGTAGTCTTCAATTGGAGAGACACAAATTGAGAGATCCTGAGTGTCTTGTGAGTTTCTTTCTTGTGAGCTTGGGTGAGACTTGTAATTGAGTTAGAGAGTTTTTTCTGGTTGTGGCTGTAATATCTTTTGCTACATAGTGAAAATCTCTGTCCGTCCTGACGTCCGTGGTTTTTTCCCGTTTTGGGTTTCCACGTAATCTTGGTGCGTTAATATTTTGTTTCTTGTCTTTTGTTTTGTTTACTTATTGATCGAGACAAATTCCGCTGCGACGAGCCCGATTTTCCTAACAATGCTTGACATAAGATATGTAAAATCCCAAAGATTAATACAACAGTGATAAGAAAAAAAATTAAATATTTTTATCTCCTTATATGCACCTTGTACATTACTTTGAATGCTGTTGTACAATCCATTTTCAATGAGTTCTTCAAGAAAGTTACAAGTTGAACAAAATATGTCAATCACACTTTTAATAAATTTCAAAATGTGAACTCCAATGAGTACTAGGTCTACAATGTTGCAATGTTCAAACATGATTAGCTCTTACACATGTTCTTAGCTCCATTGTAGTAGTGATTTCCATCATTTCATCCTTGTGAATTGCTTTCAACTATAGCAACACTTACGAATATTTTGGACAAAATTTAGAATGAAATTTAAATTAGAAAAGAGTGGCCACACATCTTGTACCTCTTTAGATCATTCAACCCGAACAAGTTAAAGTCAAGAGCAAAATAATGAACGTAATAGGCGTAATGACCAATATTTTTAAAACAAAACCAGACCGACTGGTTGAACTAGATTAACCGGGAACCGACCGTCCACCCAGTTCAATTTTATTCTAAAATCGGTTTTCTAAAAAAAATAAAATCGGTTAGAACCGGATTAAATCGGTTAAAATCAGTAAACCGTTAGAACTCATTTTTTTAAATCATTTTTTTTAAATGATTGTATTTGGTTTGTTTGGACTTATTGATTTTGTTTATTTTTATTTTATTTAGTTTGTTTGGACAATTTTTTTTAATGAAATGGAAAATTTGGGAATTATGGTATGAATGTTACTTCTATTTTGGACATATCATATGAATGTTGTGTCATTTATTTTGTTGATAGTTAATTTATATTGATATATTTATTTTTAAGCATGTGCAATTATAATTTTAATTACAGATATATTTTTTTAGGTAGATATAAGTTAACTTTGCATTTTAGTTTTGTACAATATATAAAATAATTAATTTTTTTAAAAAAAATCTGGTTCAATTCGGTTCAACTTGGTCGGTCCCTAAAAATTCCAAACCCTTCGTGAGGCTACTTCAATGTTTGGTTCAGTTTAATAACATTGATAAGGATAATCTTGAAAAATAAGTGCTTGCAATCGTTTTCATTCAACTATCATATTACCTTTTTTTTTTTTTTTGAAGACTTTGGTAGTCGTGGACTCGACACAATTCAAAATTTTGATTTGGTCGTCCACAAAATAAGTCACATAGCTTCTTAAAGTTTCGTTTTCTCATTTTACTATTGGAAAGAGGTTATCCATTTTAAGACGAAACTTCTTTTGGACTGAGAATGTTATGGTGAATTCATCAACCAAATGCAAGAATGACTTAATGGAACTATATGGACGATCTAAAATCTACACCAGTGCCGGTCCGACCAGACTCACGGTAAAGTATTTGGGTGTGATAACCTCTCGATCATTTTTTTGGAGAGCAACCAATGACATTTACACGCAATACTGTAAGACATGTTCATTAGGGTCTGAGTCCTTATGAAATCTCGAGGTCTATTAAGGCAGCTTGTTGTGTAACATTCGGCCCTTGCCCCCAGATAACTCGAAGCGCGGTAGCAGGGCGCCACCTAGTCACATAACCGGTCTTAAGGCTGACCACTAGCCCCACCACCATTACGCTTTTCAGCATGCTTTGTCCTCATTCGCATGCTTCCCGAGAAAACTTCTCGGAAGGTCACCTATTCCAGGATTGTTGCAAGTCAAGCACACTTAACTTTGGAGTTCTCAAGTTCTGGGCTCCCGAAAAATAATATGCACGTTGGTGATATGGGTAGTAATTCAATTCATTTTAACCCTGTCTCAATATGGGGTGTTACATGTTGCGTGGAGGCAACTCTACACTCACAATTCGATCAGTAAAAGGGAAAAGTATGTGGATGTTCTTAACGTGCGGCTCAAAATGCACTACTATACCTAGGATTAAGAAGACTAAGGCTTTGAATTTTTTTGCCTCATTGGTTGTAACCTTCTTGAACTCTTAAAATTCAGCCCAGATTTCTTCTCGAAATTCGTAATGCTTAACTCCTTAGACTTTGCTCTTCCTATCGTCGTCTCTACTATAACCTTTAGCATTGTCTTTGATATTATTATTGTTTGCATCATCAGTGTTTTCTTTGTCATAAAAGTCTTGGAGCTGTTTACGAGCATAGTATTTTCAGCCTTTGTTCAGACATTTTCTTCTTCCAACTAGCGCATGCGCTCTTGCAGTTGGTGAAGTTGTTCGGTTTGAATAGTTTCAACTGAAGCAGTGGTTTCTATGAGCACCATATTAGATAGGGGTAAAGAATGAGGTTTTTCTAAATTATTTTGATTACAAAGATCATCGACCGGGCCCTATGATGGATGCCAAACTGCAGACGTACGAAATTACAGTCCAAGTTTAAGGGTAGGCTAGTGAACCACTATGTGGAAACTCGAGAGTATGCTCTATCGATCCTACTAACACAATAACAAGACGCTCGAAAAATTAGGGGGGCATCGGTGTAGTGTTTGCCATAGGCCTTCCGACGCTCAATTCAACAATATATTTAGCTAGTTTTGTTAAGGAAATAAGGTAAGAAAGATAATACTTATGTTTATAGTTGCTTGGGACTTTGGCTTTATGATCAAAGTGACGACGAAGATGATTGGAATCACCTTAAATAAAGTGGACCAGAGTAATGTTTATAAAAATATTTAGTGTGATTAGGTGGTTGATCTATTTAACTAAGAATAGATCCCCTTAAGGGTAAGTTTGGATCAGTGATATGAGAGGGAATGGAAAGGAAAGGAATGGAATGGAAAATGTTAACTTACCATTATTTGGATTGTGTATTTTTGGATGGAAACAAATAGAATGGAGTGGTATACATCCCCTTTCATTCCATCACAATTTTAAAAAAATTTTCCTCCCAAATTCGGAGGAAAGCAATGGAATAGAATCGTTATTTATATTAAATGACATTTTACCCATTTTAAACATTTTAAAAAATTAAAAGTTAGGGATGTAATAATATTAGTGTACTCAAAATCTTTCCATTCCATCCATTTTAAAATTTTCCAAACAATGGAATGGTAAACATTTTCCATTTCATCATACTTTTATCCAAACAATGAAATGGTATATTTTTTCCATTCAGCTCCATTCCATTCCTTTCCACTCATTTCTATTCCATTCCACTCCGTTCTATACCACTAATCCAAACTTACCCTAAAGGTCTTTGGAGGTGATATTTATAAGCTGCTCGTGAATTGCTGTTGAAGATTATGAAGGAATCTTAGGATCCTTACGCCTTGATTTTCTACCGAATTAGGGATTTAGAGACGACCAGGTCAGTTGACTTAGTCATTCGCCCACTTAGAGTGGAGAGTTTGTTTAAATGTGTTTGGGCCGCATGGCCTGTTGTGTTTGATGGGCTTGGACTTCATGCTTATTTTGCCTATGGTTTTGGGCATATATCCTCCAATTTTATAGACTCAGTCCGCTTGATTTCTAAGGCCTCTACACTTGTAACATCTCATATTGAGAGATGGTTGAAAGGAATTGAATTGCTACCCATATTACCAATATGCACATTTTTTTTCGGGAGCCCAAAACTAGAGAATTCCAAAGTTAAGCGTGCTTGGCTTAGAGCAATCTTGGAATGGGTGACCTTCCGGGAAGTTTTCCCGGAAAGCATGCGAGTGAGGACAAAGCATGCTGGAAAGCGTAATGGTGGTCTGTGGGGCTAGTGGTCAGCCTTAAGACCGATTGTGAATGACGTGGCGCCTACCACTGCGCTTCGAGTTCATCCGGGGGCGGATGTCGGATATTACAAATGGTATCAGAGCAATCCTGCAACTGCGAGTGCACCTGTGGACATAAGAGTCGTAGGCATTCATCTAGCGGGGGTAAAGGTTCTGGGAATGATGTGGGTTAACCACAACGAGGACGTTGTGTCCTAATGGGGGGTGGATTGTAACATCTCATATTGAGACATGGTTAAAAGGAATTGAATTGCTACACATATCACCAATGTGCACATTGTTTTTCGGGAACTCAAAACTAAAGAACTCCAAAGTTAAGCGTGCTTGGCTTGGAACAATCTTGGGACGTGTGACCTTCTGGAAGTTTTCCCGGGAAGCATGCGAGTGAGGACAAAGCATGCTGGAAAGCGTAATGGTGGTCTATAGGGTTAATGGTCAACCTTAAAACCGATTATGAATGACGATGGCATTATGAATGGTGTGGTGCCCTGCCACCACATTTCAAGTTCATCTAGGGACGGAGGTCGAACGTTATAACACTTCTGAAAGATAATTCCAGACACATCATAATAAAAAGAATCAAGATCATTTGAAAACAGCTTTTGGAATCTCGATCCACAAAACTTAAACCCCTTTAAATCCCGTCCATCCGTTTTCGCTCTTGGGAGTGAAACCCATATTTTAAAGTTCATAGGATTTTGCCGAATGAGTTTATTAATGAAAATATCAAAATAACACGTTAGGGCATCTCCAATAGTGGTGGGATTTGGATCCACATCACAGGGAGTGAGGTATTACATTTCCAGTGGTTTGGTTTTATGTAAATTTTTATTTAATAATAAATATTATATAATAATAAATTTATAAAATTAATAATTTATATATTATATATAGCTAAAAAATATTTGATGATAAATTTAAATAATAAAATTAAATATTTAAAATTTTAATAAATAATTACAAAAGAATTTAAAATAAATATTTATAATTATATAAATATAAATATAATTGAAAATTTTATTTTAGTTAATTATATAAGTATTTAATTCTTTTAAAAAATAAAAATTGGAGTTGAAAAGAATTATTAATATATTAATACCACAGGTCTGTAGAAGAGAAAAAATTAAATTACAAAACATATTTTTCATATCAAATTTTATATATATATATATAATACTATAATATAATAAAAAAAGTTGTAAGAAAAATATAATATGAGAGCGTCGGACGTAAGGACCGTCCCTCGTTTTCATCCAATGGCGTGGGCCACAACATGGATTTCACATGGGCCTGGGACGGGAATTTGCTGCGTTGGAGATGATCTTAGGACACGCGTTCCCATCAGTTGCTGTCGCCACGATAAGAAGCCATCGTCCAATCATCCACCTCACGTCAACTTCCTTAACATGGACAGCAAAACACTCGAAAATTAAGCGAAATACACGTGCAGCACACGTGATTTTAATTGTGAAAATACGTCATTATCCTCTCTACTTCAAGCGTGCACCGTGCACATTTCATTTCCTCCGTTCATTTGACAGCGTGACTGAGACACAACAACAGATCCTTTTAATGGCCGTAGGGCTCGCTGCCTGCCATGTGGCCAGTTTCCTATTATTTGGAATTTATTTACAAAAACAATTTCAAAAAAAACAACAACAATCGCCAGTAGCAGTTGGTCGGCGAACAGCGTCGTAAATATCTCTCAAATATTCTCCATCTTATCTTGTAGAAAGATAACCAGAAATCTACAAAACGCAAAGGAGAATATTGTGAGTGTTCTGGTGATTTCATCTTTCAGTTATGCTTCTTTTTTAATTTTTTCCTTCATTGATTAAGTTTTGTTTTGTTTTGTTTTTTTTTCAAGTGAGAGCAACGGACAACCAATTGAGAGTTTTGGCGGTCGTTAAATTCGCTGAATTTTATTTCCTTTGAATTCTTTTTCTTGTCTGGATTTGTAGCTTTGGAGCCTGTACAGGTAATTTCTAATTCCTTTTGCTCCGTTTTATAACTTTTTTCCCGCTTATTGATGATGTTTGAGATTGATAAAATTCGTCTGTGCTCTGATTTGTTTTATTCGGTTTGTTTAATAGTACTTTTAAATAACCTCTAATCATTTTTTTAAATAATTTTTTAAAGATTTTTTTTTAAAATATATTTTTTCCGGAAATATGAAAATTGGATCATAGCCTTATTTAGTCAGGACGAAACCAGGCTGTTTGTTATTTATGGTGAGGTAAATCAATCTCTGCACATTTGATTTGCTTTGCAATGGGAGAATTGCAACGGTTATTACGTAAAGTTAAAAATTATATGTAGTAGAAGATACATATACGTGAAAAAAAGTAGTTATTAACAGAAACACGAGGCATGGCATTTCATTTTCGAAACCACAATGGCGTTTATTCATCTTTGGGTTCGCTTGTTTCGAATTTTTCGAATTTCCTCTAATTATTTTCAAAATTGATAGGTTTTAGTGGCTTGATCGGCGATTCCTTTCATCCCTCGAGAATTGGTAAGTTTTCTCTGTCAATCTCTGCTTCTGTCATTGTTTTATTCCCTGGAGAATTGCTCTTTTTCTTTTCCGTTCAACCAGCTGACTTGTTCATTGATCTCTATCTCTACAAGGTCAATACCTGACATTAATTTGTTTGGATTTGAATGATTGTTATTATAAATGACGCTACTACGTTTATACATGTTAACATGGGATATTTGTTGAAGTTTACCTTCTGTTATGGGATTCTTTAATTTTCTTGTAATGAAAAATTGATGGAATTGTTAATTAGTGGGAGAATATATTTGGAAATGTACAGTTGGGTTCATAGTTAATTTGATTGTAGTTTCCTGAGTAGGGTGATCGGGTTGATTAATATATTTTGATGCTGGTTTGATTTTTGGTGTTCATCTGGTGAATTTTTGTTATAAAGCCAATCTCAGAACCATCTCAATCAAGGATTACTTTCTACATATTTATTTGAAATTTTAGTCCTTCTATGTAAAATTGTTCAACTGAACACCCACGAACCTAGTAGTTAAGTCAGTGGCACTGTGTTTTGGATTGTAGGTGTTCCAACGGATGTGTAAATGGCAATACTGATTTTGTGTTTTTTATCTTTCTTTTTTCTTTTAATTTTTGTCCCTTATCAATGAAACCTTGATGTTAGAAAGCCCAAACTGAAACAATCTCATTGCACTTTCTTGAATTTCTTTTGTGTCTAGATTTGTATTTAATTTTTGTTTTTTGTGTACTCGATTGTGGGATAATGGTTTTGATATTGTGAATGATGAATTGACAAAGGAAATATCTCACTATTGATTTTTTATAAAGAATTGTGTCTTCAGTGTTATGCCTTATGAGTTTCCGAATTGTCTAGAAAGTACTATGAAAGTTAGCTTTAGCTTACCATTAATATTTAGTGTGAATTTCATCACTAAAATATTGGTGATGCTAGGCTTTTGCGAAACCATTTGGAAATTGATTAAACTCTACACCACAAGATAAAAAAATTTGTTTATTGGATAATGGTATTCACAGGAATTTGACAAGCAATATGTATCACTTTGTAGCAGAACTAGTGAATTTTCGGAATATTGATTGTCAAGATCTTTTAATATCAATACAGGGGATCACTGTACTTTCCTTGAGTTACTTTATGAAATTGAAAAAGCAAGTGCTGCCATTTGATTTGTTTTATGTGATGTCTATTCATGCTATATGTTTACAGGTCAATCGCCAACTTTGATGAGTGCCACAAGAAATTGAAAAATGAGCATTTCACTTATATTGTTACTTCAAAGTTGAAAACTAAGATTTAGGGAACTCATTCGATAATTACCCAGTTGGGAGGTATAATTTCTGATCTCAAGTACTTTATTTTTGTTGGTTTCTTGATTCTGTGTTGACTTAATGGAGTTTTGGGTGTAGTTATATTAAAACTCGAGATTCAAATTTTTCACACACTATATTACATTTCCAGTTAAATGGTGAAGAAATAAAATTTTGGGGGTAAAAGAGTCTCAGCACACCACGTAAAATTCAGTTTATTTATTGTATTTTCAATGTTTTTATGTTTAGGTTTTCTTCGAAAATTTGTTTGCACTTCATTGGATGTTTGTAAGAGAAAAAGTAGAGAAAGAGAGTTACAAATGTTAATTCAATTTGGTTTAGATTCTTTTTCAGTGGGACTCTTACTACTATTTAAGTGGTGGTATTTTTGCTCTGTTTTTCTATATGTTCAAAATCTGAAGTGGTATATGTTGGCATCATTGTTAATTAATTTATAATCTAACCACATTTACTGGTGACCTACATATATATGATAGTATTAGGAATATCATTGGTTATGTTTCCTTGATTTATTAAAAGGATGACTACTTTGGTCTTGATGAATATGTAGGAACTGAATTTTTCTTCCATTGATGGGCCAGGTAGTTAAGTCTGAAAACAATGTATTGCAACAAAGTATATTTTTCTCATAAAAGTAATTTTAGATTTTGGTGCTTTTACAACTTGCGAATTGCTGCAAAGTTCTTTGCAGTGAATTTTTGTTCATCATAGGACTATAACAAATATTGTGCTACATTTGCCCAATATTTCTTCTCTATAATCCATTTTCTCTGTATTGAAGTTAAAGTTGACATTCATTAGTAGAATGTCAAATCAGAGACTTGTTTGCATATATCCTCAAATTTATTTTGTAATTTTATCAGTAGTAGTTTCTTTAAAACTATGCCAACTTGTTACTGTTCTATTGTATGAAAAAGGAACTGTTGAATTGTTATAGATTTTGGAACAGATGCTCAGAATCTACATTTACATTTCAGTCAACTAAGATTTTCACATTGCAGACAGCAACAGAAGCAATGGACATTTCTTCACTTCTAACTTCTGCTGGAATCAACATAGGCATTACTGTGGTATTGGTATCGCTTTATTCCATATTGAGAAAACAACCTATGAATTTAGATGTATATTTTGCACGGAGAATTGCTCCAAGACAAGCGAGATACAGATTTTCTTGCCATTTAGATAGATTTGTGCCTTCCCCAAGTTGGATAATGAAGGCTTGGGAAACAACTGAGGACGAGATATTGGCTTTGGGTGGGGTTGATGCAGTGGCTTTTCTCCGTGTAATAGTTTTCAGGTGATTTTTGACTCCACTTATAACTAGGAGTATTTTTGTTTTCATCCATTTACTGCTTTCTATATTATGAGATTATTTGTATAAAGGGTGTCATGTCATGGCAGCCTTAGTACTTCAATTCTCCATGGTATTTCTGATTTTGTAAGTGAGACACTATGTGTTGGCTGTCCCTTCTGTGACAACTTTGAGCTAATTACATGCACTAGATGTTTGTATTCTGAGATTTACGTTGTATAGTTCTAACTTCAGTTTATGCCAAACCAAACCCAATCTTTTTCTGGTGGTGTTAGTGTTACAAAGATGTTCAATATGATGAATAGCTGCAGTAGCTAAGTTAGGTTGTAGTACCACCCCCTGTAAATTAATATTTTAACCAAATTTTGTTTGAAGATTTGGTATCCTGGTCAATCATTACATTTACTGATTACCAGTTCTCTTTCTTTTTCTGCAGTATTCGTATCTTCTGCATCGCTTCTGTTGTTTGCCTTTTCCTAGTTCTTCCAGTGAATTATTTTGGGAAAGAAATGGTCCATAAACAACTTTCTGCTGAATCACTTGAAGTATTCTCAATTGCAAATGTCGAAGTGGGTTCAGAATGGTATGAGCAGTATATTTTTTTGTGAATAAACTTGTAGGAGTTTCAACGCAGAACTTTTGTTCCTAATGTAGCTGCTCACTTTATATGATAAATGCACAGCATTTGCTGGTTCGGTCATGAGAATTTATAGCAATTTGTCTTTTGATATTCTTCTATTTTGTAGGACACTCAAAGAAATTTGTTTTTCTCAAACATACAAATTTCTCTTGCGAGTTGGTACAATGTTAGATTATTGTCATCATATGTGATTGTCTCAATTTGCCACACAGCTCTTGCATTTTAGTTATGAAATATGAGGGGTAATGATTACTAACTGCCCTTTCAATCTGTATGTCATTTGCAGGCTCTGGTCCCACTGTGCTGCTTTATATATTATAACCTGCTCAGCATGTTCTCTCCTTTATTTAGTAAGTACCAAATCTGTATAAGCAACCTTCTTTACTATTAAGTTACACTTCTTATTTAACGTTCTCAAACATGTCTTTCATTCATGTCTTCGATTTTCAGTGATTATTTCTCTATCTTTACTTTTTTCAGGAGTATAAGAGCATCACTAAAATGAGGCTGGCACATATTGCGGGTTCTCGTCGAAATCCAAGTCAATTTACAGTTCTTGTCCGTGCTATTCCACTCTCTGCTGAGGAATCCTACAGTGACACAGTGAAGAAGTATTTTATGAATTACTATGCATCAAGTTATTTGACACATCAAATGGTATATCGGTCCGGTACTATTCAAAAATTGATGGTACGCATCTCCTTTGGTTATCTATTTATAAAATATTTGTGATATAGTTGTTGCATTTTGCCTTGATTGCAAAATCAATATTCAGACTAAAGAAATTCTGTGTGCTTTGTTTAAATATTCATAGACATAATATTTCTTTCATTTTGCCTTCAATTCTGGTTTATGCGTAGATTCCAAAAATTTAAATTTTAATGAAAATAATATTCTAATAAATTTTCATGTTTATGGATAGTAATAAATTTGGATGTTGAAACTTCTAGAAAAAGTGAATTGTTTGCAATATGCTAAAATTTTCCTTCCGACATAGATCATTTAAGCATTAAGACTCTAACAAAAATTGGTCTGGGCAGTTTGGTTTTGTAGAATTATTATTATGTTAGACCAGACTTTGTCTAAGATTGCTAGTTTGTTCAGTTTTTTCGTCGTCTTCTTACAATTATCTTTTTTCATGATCAGTACCTATGAAAAAAAATGAGACAAGTCCTGTTTCATCTCTGATGATGCTTTGTTTTGTAGAGTGATGCAGAGAAGATGTACAAGGTGATAAAAAGTGTCTCCACTGAGCCACCGAAATTGATGTCATGTCATCTTTGTTGTGGGGCGCCTCCGACCTCCTTTAAAATGCTTTCAAAAGAACCAGAGAGTGAAAACACTCATACGACATATGATGATTTGGCTATTGCTGCCAGAGATAAGGTTAACATCTTGGGATAAATTCAGAAGGAACTAGTTTGTTGCAATTTTCTGTTGTCCTTGGTGGTATTATTTTGCTAAGCTGCACTCATAGCTTAAATGTTTTGGAAACATTTAATCTGAAAAGCTTCTTTTTAACTCTTTTACACATAGGTAGGAAATACCTAATAATAAACTGAGTTTATTATCCTGATACTCCGCAGGTGCATTCCTTTGTGGTACTGTTACTGTGTTTTAGGATTATGGGAAGGTTGAATCATTGAACTGACCCCTTACACAATTAGACATCACCTTTCACAAATGCTTGACTCATAATGGTATATTAAATTTAATGTTACTGTCCCAGCTACTCGTGGAGATGGTGTGTGCTCTTTAACACTGTCTTGGCAGTATATGTAAACATCACAGCTGTAGACTTGTTTTATTATTCTGTTTGTATGTTTTAATTTTTTTTCTAAACCTGTTGTATCTTTCAATTAAGGTCATTTACATGTTTTTGAAACTCATGCATTTGCAACTTTTTTTTTTTCTCTTATGATATTTATTTATTTAATGTGCATGGTTTTCAGTTTTACATTTGGTGCTCTGTTACTAATTATTTCAGGAATAAATTGTCCACCCAAATAAAAGTTCTCACCTTTTAGGAAATGAATCTTTTTTCATCTAACAGTTTACAGCTTTTTTATGCAGGAAGCTGCAGCAGCATTTGTTTTTTTTAAGACACGCTATGCTGCTATTATTGCTTCAGAGGTTCTTCAGTCAGCAAATCCTATGTTATGGGTCACAGACATGGCTCCTGAACCACATGATGTGCTTTGGTCAAACCTTTGGATACCATATAATCAACTTTGGTTTCGGAAAATCACAGTACATGTTGCTTCTACTGCATTTATGTTTGTGTTTCTTATTCCTGTGACAGTCGTACAAGGCTTAACTCAACTTGAAGTGTTGTCAAATGCGCTACCATTTCTAAGAGGACTCCTGAAAAAGTAAGTGCTTGTGGTATGTGCATTTTATATTTCATGAGTGCACATATTTGGACATTGTTCATCTGTTTTTAGCTCTTGCATCTTTGGGCATAGAGGAATTTATATAGAAATTAAGCACAATAATTAGATTTTCAGTTTTGACTTAATCTAATAATTGTGCAAATTATCACCTATTCAATTCATAAATAAAGTTCAAGTTTCAACATAAGTTATCTATCTTTTATTATTTTATTCCGAAATAACCTTCTGCTGCTTCATCCTATTGCTTCCTAACTCTTTCCTTCTATGCAGGAAGTCAATTAGCCGGCTGGTTACTGGTTACTTACCCAGTGTGGTATTGATGTTATTTCTGTATACTGTTCCGCCAACAATGATGTTATTTGCAAAAGTTGAGGGGCCTATCTCACGTAGTGGAAGGAAAAGGAGTGCAGGCCTCAAATGTTTGTACTTCACAATCTGGAACGTTTTCTTTGTGAATGTTTTGTCAGGTTCCATCATCGGGCAATTGAGTGTCTTCTCATTTAGACAAATACCAGCGATACTTGCGGAAGCTGTGCC
Source organism: Cardiospermum halicacabum (assembly GCA_031304145.1). Classification (NCBI taxonomy): domain Eukaryota; kingdom Viridiplantae; phylum Streptophyta; class Magnoliopsida; order Sapindales; family Sapindaceae; genus Cardiospermum; species Cardiospermum halicacabum. Next base: position 7,408,437 of record CM062394.1, on the reverse strand, counting down.
TGTTCAGGTTTAGTCAGGATTCCTGTATTTGATGTGTTTTTAGTGTTGCCTACTATGAGATCTGCCCAACTTTTTCTAAAATTTTTTCGCATAAAATACCAATTATAAAAAAAGGGCTATTTATTAAAATTTTAAAATCATTATTAGAAAGTGCGGGTAGAGGCCTTATCATCCTATGGTGTGGAATTGATTTCTTTTATTCTTTATAATTTTATTTATTAAGGCCTTATCATCCTATGGTATGGAATTGATTTCTTCTATTGTTTATAATTTTATTTTTTGAGTACTAAAAGTTCTTTATACTATTGGTCTTCATTTTTAATCTCCACTTTTTCAAGGGGAAAAAAATTCCTCTCTTCAGGAAATTTTGGACAAAAGAAGTCATTTTGATTATACCCGGAAAATTTTTACAACTTTAATTTTGTTAAATCTCATTAGAGACATGTCTAATTTGTTTTTGTTATGGTTTTTATATTCCATTTATTGAAAATGAATTGCATATATATATATATATATATATATGTATTAATTGCAATGAATCTCTATGATAAAGCTTACGGTTTCCATGGTTTATAATTTAATTTCTGATACTTAAAAATATGAATGTGTTTTCTGTGCAACTGCAAGCATCAAAATAATCAAGCACAATGGTGTGTGAAATTCTGTAGGCTGGCTTCTTTATAACATATGTGCTGGCATCAGGCTGGGCAAGTTTATCGTGTGAAATATTGCAACCCGTTGCTCTTATCTGGAACTTTATGAAAAAAAATGTCCTCAAAATGAAGGATGATCCTTCTGTTGATGTCACACTATCCTTCCCATACCATACAGAAGTCTCAAAGCTGCTTTTATTTGGACTCATTGGCTTCATCTATTCAATGATGGCGCCTTTAATACTACCCTTCTTGTTGATATACTTCCTGCTTGCTTTTCTAGTATACCGCAATCAGGTGTGTATCTCTCTCTTATTTATTTTTATTATTCAATTTTTGGAGTTCTTGCTTTTATTATCTATGCAAAATGATGGATTATTATGAAATCATAGATCTATCCTAAGAGTTATAAATTTTTGGCTATAGATGAATTTTCCAAGTCAATTCTATAATAAAAACACAATTTCCCACTTCAACTTAGTATTCTTTTAAATCAATTTTAAATAAAAAAGAAAGAATCATCCGGATGTGTACTATTTGGACACCTTTAATGTATTTCTTATATTTCCATTTAAGTCATGCTTCACATGATGGAGTTGGATTGAGTTTGCTCTTCGATGCCGAAGTATGTTGTTGACATTCTTCTGCTGTTTCTATGTGACAACTAATTCTTTCTTACTAAATTGGTTTAATTATTTTCCAAAATATAAATAAGGTTTTTAAAGACTTTATATGAGTGAGTTCCAGGGTTAAGGTTGCAATTTCTCATTTTTAATTCATGTTTTATAGAATGTCAGATGACATTGTTAGAGAATGTCAACTTACTGTAACACCTCATGACTGATATTCTGGAAGTGATTTTGGATTATGTCTCTTGAAATATTAATTGAATTTTATTATAGTTTCACCGAAAAATAAGTTTATGAGAGATGTTGGCATATTACTTATGTGGGTTGTACTACTCTAGAGTATTGAATAGATGTCCAATCTTCTTTATTTTTTTCTTTGGTTTTCCAGAGATTTTATCTATATTTGTTTTTATATAAAATATGTGATGTAAGTTTGTGGTGATAATTAACTTTTATTGTCCATTTTGTTCTGTTATCCTACTTTTATGAATAGGAAAATATATTATTATTGTTCTCATCAAAGAATTCAACTTATATCATTCTTCAGATGATCCATGTATATATAACAAAATATGAAAGTGGGGGACGGTTTTGGCCTATTGTTCACAACACTACAATCTTTTCCATAGTATTGACCCAGATTATAGCTCTTGGGGTCTTTGGGCTTAAACAGTCATCGGTTGCATCCGGTTTCACTTTTCCATTGATAATTGGAACTCTTTTATTCAATCAGTACTGTAGCCAACGATTCTCTCAAGCTTTCAAGAAGGTGGCTGCAGAAGTACGTATCCCATTCACAATGTTATAAAGCCTTTTGTGTCTCATCCTACTGTTCCATGTTTGAAGATTATGTTTTGGACAGGTTGTTATAGAGATGGATAGACAAGATGAGCGCAATGGGACGCTGCAAGAGATATATTGTCGTTTACAGTCTGCCTATTGCCAATTTAAGTTGACTTCTGAAGGTTTCAATATGTGCACAGATCACAGTCATCAACATGGTCCGCAGAGCCTGCAGAGCCTCCAGGATCCTGACAAATTGAATGGAGGTTTGAGTCATTCGATTTTTAAATACTCAAGCTTTATATATATATATATATGAGAAAATGAAATCAATGAATTAACTTTCAGTTGTCTATGCTTTCACTTTTCAGGGCTTGAAATAGTCAGAGTAGGATAATGTCTGTATAGAAGATATGAGTGGTGAGTCGGACTATAGCCACTTCGTTTTGTGTAAATTGGGGATGGATATACTAGTGTGGTTGACGATCAGTTCTATCAGACTGCGATGATTGCGGTTGTATTATATTTTGGTTGAAGACACCTTTGTATAGAGTACACAAGCTCATAGAATGTACCACTGGACCTTTTATCTGCAAGAACCAGGTTTGCTCTTGTCCATTTTTGTATATGCTTTCTGTGCCCCAATTTTTTTTATGTTTGGGGTTAAGGAAGAATATGATAGAATAGGATCAAAGCAGTTTAGGTCAATGCATTGTATTATACATACAACAATTCACCTCAGAAGTATCTGTACCAAATGTAAATGCTTTGTAATGTGCATCTCACCTCAGAACTTTTGCAATTTATGCTTAAAAAAAAAAAGTTGTTTTAGATGATTCATGACTGACTGAAGATAATTTTGCTCAAACTCAAATGGAGCACTATACATTGAATCCCTCTAATTAGTTTCTCTTCAGCGCTTGAAATGCCCACAACATTTGATTTAAAGGGAATTGCCCATTTCTCTTTGCTTCCACTGGTTCAAAAGTTGCATAAACACACCATTTGCAACCTGATCCAAAAACACTTTTCCTTGTACAAAATTGGTGGACAAAACCTTTACAAAAACAAAGGTGCAACCAATGCAAACCAGTATCCACTGTCGAACTTTTCCCTGTTAACAAATAAAGCAAATGCCTCAAACTCACAACATAAATGCCAAACAATCTCAACAAAAACAATAACACTGGTAAAATGGCTATACCTCAGATCGTCCAATGAAACCCTGCAATGACTCGATCATGAGATCAGTCATCAAGCAACCAACAAAAAGTCCAAGAGGAATCATCAGCTCTTGATTTCTCGCAAGAGCAAATATAGCATCAGATATGAAGCTAAAAACAAATAAAACCATGAGAGACCACTTCAAGACTCTCTGTCCATGAAAAAGCAATCTCTGCCACACAAATGTTCCGGCTTCCTTCCATGGAAAGTCTTTAACAGGATCAGGGACTGCCTCCCACAATCTCTCCCTAACAATACCCATTTGCATTTTAAGTTTCTCCGGCTCCCCCATCTGTGCCATTACTATCTGTTTCTTTGAAACTCTTTGGATGTTGTTGTCTCGGACACCCCATATCAGTTGAGAAGGCTGGTTATGTTGATGCTTACACAATTTAACAATCTGGTATATCCAAATTTAACAGCATTTGATATCAATTTTGGAGGGAAATGTAGGTCAGGTTAAGATTCAACTTCATCATTAGTTTACTCGGAGATCTTATAATCATTTCTACAAACACCTTATGTGCTTTAACAAAACACCCAAAGAAAACAAGAAGCCTGAAAATTAGAACTAATTGCAAATTTGACATTCAACATCCGTGCCAGTTTCACAACGATATAAATTAAAACGAGGAATATAATAGCAATAGAGCAAGAGCTATACCTGCAATTTAGGAGCCAAAGACAGGGTGGAAAGCGCCATTGATGATTTTCACCTGGTCTAGGGTTTCTCGCCTAATCTGAAAATAATTACATTTTGGAGGCCCATAAAAATCTAGGCCTGGTTCATATTGAGGCCCAGATGTTTGGGCCCAAAATTAAGTGTAATTAGATAATTAAATAATCAATCAAAAGGACACCGACGGTAATACAAAGAAAGCATCCATATCTTTTGCTCAAAAATGCATACATTTCTATTATTAAAAGAAACATATAAAATAGAAGATTAAAGATGGTAGTGAGTGTCAGTTCAGTGTCATAGAATTAATATAATGAAAGAAGGAATGAAGAAGTCGTCGCTTGGTGATTTGTCTTTGGTGAGACGGCTCCCTGCCTTTAGCCTCAATCACGGATGGATGCTTTTGTTGTTTTGTAGTCGTCACTCTGTTGACGGAATTTGTTTTAATTAATCGGACTTTAAAGTGTTGGTTCTTTCTCTTAAACCTTTTCTGTTGTGCTTCTTCTACCAGAAGGATATTCCTGACTGGACTGCTTTTCTTTTTATTATATTATATTATGGTTGCTGGATCTTTGGGTTTTATTGTTCCTTAGTTAAGTATTCTGGGAAACTTGTCAAAGGGCTGCACTGAATTGATGGTGGGAATTAAGAATTATATAATTTAAGGAGATTGTAGAAAGCTCTTGTCTAGGGTTTCTTGGAAGGAATCTCTGCATACTTTTATGTACACTTTGGGATTCGTTTCTACTAAATTACTATGAAGTGCTTCTCAGTTTTGAATAATAATATTATTTTTAAATAATAATAGTAGTAATAATAATGACGATGATGCGAATAATATAGGGCATTATTTAATACAGTATCAAATTTGTCAATACCGTAACCAAAATTTCAATTATATTTTTTTCAATGTAGACGAGTTCATAAAAAGAAAATTGCAACTCCAATTATGGAGTGTGAAGAGAAAGAAAAGATGTAATGTGTTTTAATCTGAAATTTAGTTAGAAAATAGCGAAAACTTTCAAAGGTGCAATTAGATTATCTGAAAGTTTCGTCCTTTAGTCACTCACAAAACAAATCATATTCAAACAATGGGTAAACTGAATGTAAGATAAATATAAATTGAATTCGCATGTGGTACTCACGGCTATGGGTAAACTATACATCTTAAAAGAGTTTGAAATTTATATGGTACATGAAACTGGAAGATCAATATCATTTTAGTATTATTGACAATTCTAATGCTCACTTCATTCATTATTGTGACGCTCACTCCATTCATATAATAATTATAAAATTCATGTTTGAATTACTTCCGTAGATGTTCTCCATGATTATATGGTTAGAAAAAAAAAATTCAAACGAGTTGAGATAATTAAAGAAAGAATTTTATTAAAACTACACTATCAAAATTCTAGATTTGAAGAAAAAATTCAAGATAAAGAATTTTATTAAAATTACAATATTAAAAAAAAATTCAAACAAAAAAATAATTTTATTAAAACTACAATATTAACTTTTTGATGCAATTATGTTAAGGGTATAATTAGAAACATATGCCATATTTAACACTTTTGCAATATTATCATGTTAGTTACAAGTCTCAACAAGTTTTCTAGCAAATATTTATCAAATATGGCAGGGTTTACAAATGAAAATCCTTCGAATAAAACTTGGAAGTAAACGATAACAATGAAAAATATTAGAATGCATTATGATCTCCAAGATAACTTCATGAAATAAAATGGTACTGCCCTATCTCGCTCGATCACCTGTTCAAATTTATTTAACCAAATTAAACAAAAAGAAAAAGGAAAAAGCGTTAGACTATCAGTACCTAGTTAGTGTTGGACCCTCCGGAGCTGCTCCCCAACTCCCACATTAGTATGATATTGTCCGCTTTGAGCTAGGGTCGAGCCCGCACGGATTTGTTCTTGGGTACCACCACTCAAAAGACCTCATACTAATGGAGTTCTCTAGATGCTTTATATACAAGTCATTATTCACTTGTATTACCGATGTACACGGATTTGTTCTTGGGTACCACCATCCAAAAGACCTCATACTAATGGAGTTCTCTGGATGCTTTATATACAAGTCATTATCCACTTGTATTACTGATGTAGTATTGAGTTTGACACCTTAATAATCCTTCCCTTCAAACCAATGGCCACATCGCCTCCGCTCAAGTTAGTCCACTAATCCTCCAAACCAAGGATCACATGTCAGCCTCCCCTCGAGATAATTCATTGTTCCATCGGTCACCTGTCCCTCTTGAGATAATCTACTGATCCGTCAAACCATCTTGTACTGTCGTTACTACCCAACGGGACCCGCCGCCTGACCACCATATGTTTAGGAAGACTTTCGACACAGGCATACCACGGATCTAATCACGGACTCCATCTCTGAACCAAGGCTCTGATACCACTTGTTGGACCCTCCGGAGCCGCTCCCCAACTCCCACGTTAGCATGATATTGTCCGCTTTGGGTCAGGGCCGAGCCCGCACGAATTTGTTCTTGGGTACCACCACCAAAAAATGTTATGAAATGTTAGGATCCAAGAATAAAATTCGTAGAGCCGTTTATATTCCCCCTCGGACCGTTCATCTACTTATGGATTTTTTTGTAAGATCTAGAGGCGATGAATGGAGCCGTCACACCCACTAGAAGTCGTCACTCAATTCTTTTAGGTTGGCCACAATGCTAATTAATCATTTATGAAACTTATGTAGTGAATTCTCATTTATTGTAACGCTCGAATCCTTGTCCGACAGACAAGTGTAGGAAAACCGACTCCACAATAAACAGAAAAATAATATAACGAACATAATAAACATAATATATACAAATAGTCAAATCTAAAATATAAATCTGAATATTATAACCCAAATTCTGAAATATATAATCTGATTATAAAACCAAATACGCAGCATTACATTATCAAAAACTATTTTAAGCCAACTCAACACATAATATAAAAATATGAATTAAACTCTGGTTTATAACTGAAATAAAAGAAAATACATTATAAAATTTTGAAATCAATATATCTGAAAATAAGTGCTAATGTAAAACTAGATGCCAGAATTGATGTAATGCGAATGACACGTGTCCTTACTACACCACCTGACCGTGAAAACACAACATTTTTCGTTTTGATTAGGAATATTAACATACAAAACAAAAATATAAAAATGACAGAGTTGGGCAATCGTTGTCTAGTTAGTAAGCTAATGTTGAATAACCATATACATGATGTGTCTTAAATGAATAGAATTGACATGAACACACATCAAATGCATCCTACTTGAACATACAAGTTTTCTATGAAATAGGAGCAAACAAGGTAGCCGTAAAATCCAAAAGCTCAGAAATATTATAAAACTATATAGATTTGTTATTTAATAGTATTTAAGTCCTTTATAAGTGCCTAAAACCCTAAAAGGCTCTAAAACTTAAAATGACTCTAACTTATTTAAGTCTGATTTAAGTCTATTGTACTTTTTCAGAAAGGTAATTACGAGACGAATAACTTTAAAAGGTGAAAATAACAAAAAAAAATAAGACATAAGGACTGACTTGGAAATTTGGATGTCTCTAAAATAACTGTTTTACCCTCAAACGAAAAATAACAAAAATTAGTCAGATAACAAAAATAAATTAGCCCAACTTACAGACGTGACATTATCACCCTATGGCATGCCACTACCTTCACTAACTAGTTACAATAAGGGCAAAAGGTTCCTTATTAAGTCACAACAACACCACATATTCATATGTCTCTTGCTTAAGTTCTATATACATTTCATTAGTCTTTCAAAAGAGATTTAACACATGCTAACATTTCCAATACTTTTAGCCACAAATAACATCATCACTATCATATGACCATCTCTTTAAATATCACAACACAATTAGGGATTCATGGCAATAATTTAAGTATTTATTACTCAACAAGCACCGATTCACCAAAGATTCACAAACTAACAAGAATCCACAAAATACATTCCATTTTCACACTTAACACTATTTACACCATATCTATAATCTCATGATGCTCATATCATTTTCATCACAAAACATTCATAGTGAGCATCTATTAATCCATTTAATGCAGTCAAACAATAAACAACCAACAACTATCATGTAGAGCTTAAAACAAACTTACTAACCTTTCCTCCAAAGACCCAAAAACTAATTTGCTTCTGATTGGTACTCTTCATCACCAAGATTACCTATTGGCAACAATACTACACAATCAAAATACCATTCAAAATAATACAACTCAATTTGACCAAAATTGACATATTCTACTCTGGGGTTTAAGACCAAAATAATAATTAGATACCCTAGGCCACAAAACCATAATATGAAAGTATAATCAACATTCTAGAACTATATACTAAAAGCCCTAATGTATCTTAGCTATAGAACCGAAAATTCCATTTATGAGTTTAAAAAACCTTACCTCTTAACTTGGAGAGATGAAAAGACTACTTTAATCCCCCTGGAGAACTCTAACCAAGTATTTGGTTTAGTGATTTGTGATGAGTTTTGGGTGGAGATGAGGTTATGAGAGGTGAGTGTTGGAGGATTTGGGTATTTTACGTATTAGAGAGAGTGGGTAGGAATATGAGGGGTTGTGTTGAAAGTGTGGGATTTTCGTAAGGTTTAATTGAGTTAGGGTAGTATATTGTTGGGTGTAGACTGATAGTATGAGCTTTAGGATTTTATTGGTAGGTTTTTGGGTTACTAATGGGTTTGGGCCCATTAGTTTGCCCATTGACCTACCCGTGTTCAATTCCGCTCATTTCAGTTTCTATAGTGTCAATTAACTAGAAATCATTTACCCACACTCAAAAATACGTTTTTGACCCAAAACACATTTTCGCCAAAACTTCCAAAAATTATGATTTTGCGCCTAAAATACCAAATTGTGAAATCATTTTTGAAAATAATATAGTTAATTCATTTTAGCCTTGTACTTTTTTTATAGCTCCTAATTATCATTTCGCTTACTACAGTTTCTTCCTACTTGAAATTTCCAAAATTTCAACTTTTAATCAAAAAGTCAAATCGATGAAAACTTCTAAGCCCAAAAGTTGGACGTTACAATAAAGGTTTTATATAATCCAAAATAATTAGTGTCAATCGATTTAATCATTATATATAATTTAATCCTCCCTAAGTAGTTCATAATTTGAGCTAGGTCTTATGAGTCCATTATACCTCTTTAATTATTTATTCTATTAAGTAACATTGATTCTCTAAAGGAACAATATATCCATCAAACTTTATGGATTTTTTTCCCTATTTTATTAAAATTGAAAATTGAGCGCTCTTATTGGTCAAGTATTGAATCAAACCTTAAGAGAACTACTTATATACTTCTTGCAAGAAAGTGTGGATTCCTTATTATATAAAACATTCACATTCATCCATCTAAATTACATTTTGAAAATATAAAGTTATGGATTGAGTATATACGATCATCATTTTTGAAATTTCAACTTTAGATAAAAATCTAAATATGATCAAGTTAACAATCTCATCCATTTAGATAAAAAGACTTGACTTAAACAATAGAAGTTCGTAATACACCCAATATTAAGATCAAATCATATATGACCATCATTTTGACAAGACCAAATTTATTTAATTTATGAATCTTCAAAATAAATTTATTTTATCATGGTCTAGTCTTCTATAATTTTATTATATAAGGTGCATCCACTTTTTTTTCCTTATATAAATAATTATGGATAATGTTATCACATCACATGTAAAACGAACCGCACCAGTAGATTAACTACAATAAAGTATTTATCTTTGTTTATTTTTTTTTTAACTACTAAAATTGCAAAATTATAAATTTAATTCTCTGTATAGGACATTCTCGTACACTAAGTTTAAGACTATCTAAGAAATGAAGGATAATATAGATTATAATTACATAAATATTTATACGTATTGAGTAAAATTGAACAATCATTTCTCATCTACTTTATTAGAGGCGCTTAGCCCTAAATTTTAACACCATAACATTATCAAACTCATTCCGCTAACATAGTAAATTTCATCGAAATTTATGTAGTGTTAGAGTTAGGGGGGAATTTTAAAAAATAAAATAAAATTCATCTAGTTAGAGTATGTTTAGTATCTTAGTTAGATTGATGTTTCAAATAATTAGTTGTTCAATTTTAAGGTTGTATATTTAAATTTAATTTTGAGGTGTGTCCGTATCCTGTGAGAGCTATATGAGGAGAGCTTGTGTATGACATTGTGACCAATATAATAGGGTTAGGAGTGAGAGAGTGGTATTCTTGTGAAAGCTATATGAGAAGAGTCTGTGTGTGAGACTATTACCAATATAATTGGATTGGGAGTGAGAGAATAGTATTCTAATTGTAACTGTTGCTTTATTGTTATATAGTGAATTAGTCTATTGACATCTTAACGTCCACGATTTTTTCTATTTTAGATTTTTAAATAGAATATTATATTTTATTTTTTCTCTAATTTTTTATATTACGTATGTTATTTTACTTTATGGTTACTAATACTCTTACCCGTTATAATGGATTACTGACTGATTTTTTCTAGAGTTTTTCCAACGGGAAAACGGAGAGATATTGTGGCCGTTACACAGTGCTGCATATGCCTGAGATATGACTTTAAGTGAAGTTTCAACTTTATTTATAAAGATACCACTTTTATATTTAGGAGTTGGTTCCAAAGTTTTGAATACTTATAGAAAAATTTGGTTAAAAAAAATGTCAACAAATTCTTATTGATCATGACCCAAGCTTACCGAACAATGAATTGTCAACACAACAATTAATTTTATTTATTTTTATTTTTTTATTACTAATGATTCATCACAACTGTAATCAACTTCACTTTTAAAATCAGTTTCACAGGAGATTATACACATTTCCAACAACAAAGTAAATTATGTTGAAGCTGGATCCTTTTTGTAGACTGAATGCCGCAGATTTGATTATAATTATCATTAAAATAGAATTTTAATTTTGGTTCATTCTTTTTAAAAATAAACTATTGTATTTTAAATATTTATAATAAATTTTATTGCAATTTTTTATTTTATTTATAGAATTTTTTAAATGTTAATAATCGATTTTTATTTTTAAATAATTTTAATTTATTATATTTTTAAAATATTATTCAAATTGTTTGATTATATACAAAATATTTTTTTAATAATACTTTAAAATATAATATAAGAAAGTAAGTATTAAAATTTAAATAAATAACACTTTTAAAAATAATAGTAAATTAATAATTTTTAATTTTTTATATTATTTAAATTATATAAATTAATTGTTAAATTAAAAATAAAATTTACTTTAAAATTAAATACAACTAGCTATTTAAGCCGAATGAATTTTTAAGTTAAATTATGTTTAAGCCTGATCAATTTAGACATAGACATTTAAAAAAAGAAAAATTAAAATACATATAATAATAAAACAAATAATTTATTTTAATATTATTTTTAATTTATAATAATAATAATAATACCCAAAAAAATTTAGATAGAAATCCACCAAATAGAGGTAGACATTTCCAAACCGCAATAAATAAATTCTCATATCTAAAATATGAATTATACATAGGCTTTACAAAATCAGTTTGATAGTAGTCTCATTTTTTTTTTAGTGTTTTTTTTTTCCAAAAGTGTTTTGCACACTTACAGTTTAATATTTCTAAATGTCGCAGAAACTTGAGTGTTTTTCTTGGACGTTTACTCTGTGTCTCCAAATTCATCTAATTTAATTTGTTCAGTTGATAAAAAACTACTATAATTATATATTTACAAATTAAACTATTTTGGAATAATTATAATGTGCACACTTATTGCGATTTGGATTTCACTATAAAATTATGTAAAATTTTTAAAATTAATATTCATTTAAATTACAAATTTGTTTTATCCAAATTGTTTAAACGCGTAATCAGTTAAAGATTGAACCATACGTACTCGTACTTTAATAGAAAAATAAAATCAGTAAAATATATAACACGTACTCTACATTAAAAATAAAATCTATTACTTTATAATTTTAATAATAACGCGTAAATATCACAATTTATATTCTTAATTAAAAGGTGCTATTAATATAATATACATAAAAATTGCTATCTAAACATCAACATATTTAAATTTGGTGATAATTATTAATTTTTAAAATTATTTATTAGCAAAAATAAATTAAAAAAATCATGAAAATTGGCTAAAATAATTTAAAAACTACATATTTTAAAAAATATATAAAAAAAAAGAAAAAAAGCTAAGTTCACTAAAAATGAAAAAACAAAAACTACTCTCTATTTTAACCATTAAAATCAATATGGGCCATGAGTAATTATGTAAATTTGAAAACTAATCAGATTAATACTATAGAAATCCTTCGTCAACTTTAAAATTTAAAAAATAATAATAAAAAAATCCACATACGCTCATTTATTTCGGTTTAGTCCATTTCAAAAATTTTAAATTTTTTTAAATGTATAATTAATTATTTAAAATATTTATTATGATATTATTAAATTTAAAATAGATAATTTTTATATTAAAAATAAAATTTATAGGTTTTAAAATAAAGAATCAATTCATTGAATTTGTTTGCTGATTACTAAACATTTGGGTATTTATTTTTAAAATTTATTATAAAATTAATTATTTATAATAAAAATATAAAAAATATTATTAATTAAAAATTCAATGACGAGTAAATTATAATGAGTTATATATATTTATATTTGTATTACATGTTAAATTATAATTATTTAATCAAAATTGTTCGTTTTAATTCGTTTCAACTTTATTTTAATCTTCACATTTAAAATCAAATCAATCCAAAGTTTTTCACAATATTAATAATTGAACCAATCTAACCGAAATTTGGATTTTTTTGGTATTTCTAAATTTGTTTTCGCAAACCTTTAATGAGATTTTTAAATTTATTATAATTTTTTTATCGAAAATTTATTTTTTTTCAAGTCTTGATGGGTTTTCAGGATTTCACCCTAATTAAAATTTTATTAAATAAATAAAAGATATTAAAAATATTTTTATTATTTCCTTCTACTAAAATAAAATCAAAGTAAAACCTATTTAATATTTTATTATTTTTTAAAATATTTACTTCATTTCATTTCGTTCCGGTACTTTCAAGTCTGTGGAAAATACGGATCCATCCACAAACTCATTACGTAGGACTTGAACGTCTATCTACACAAAATTTTATAAAAATGAATATGTTCCTCTTAAAAGAAAATCTGTATGGACGAGACTGGACTGGATGGTTATGTCCATTTTGATAGTACTATTGAAAATAATGAATTATTAAACACTTTTTGTTTTAAATACCACTAATTAATTATGATCAAATAACTAATCTAATTCGCAAATAGCTAGATGTTAATTTCAATAATCCAACCACTATAAGCTAGCAACTGATTACCAGATCTAAATAAAGAGATTCAATATTTATTTTATGATAAATATTTTTTCAAAGTTAATTTTATAAAATGTAGCTAATAGTCTTTATGTCAAGACGGATATATTCCATACCAATTTTTATAAAATTTAATTAAAAAATACTCTTATAAAATTTAAGATAAAATTATATTTTTAAATAGTGGATATATTTACGCATTCTATACAGAATGGAAAGACAAAAAATATATATAAACTATAAACTAGAATATAATTAAAATTAAATTATATATAGAAAAAGTTGAGGAAAAAATCTATTACTATAACTATAAAATTATATAATTAAAAATTCTCCACTTAACTATTTAGATTAGTAACTAAATCAAAATATCTATCTTCCTTCCATCACAATAAAAGTAAAAGCACAAAATTATGATACACAAAGGATTATATATGTGATGAAATTAGAAGTAAATATGACAAATAAATAAATGCACGTAATTATGGGGTAGAAATATGTAAATGGAAATAAGTGATAAGTGAATTACGGATGTACACATATATTGCTGATGATGAATATATAAACAGATAGATGGATGCATGAATGTAGAGAGGTCAAATTTGTTAGGCACAGCATTTGATGTATCTCTCTCTAACAAGGACTTGTTATTGTCTCCTAATTCCAGTTACACACAAGTCTAACTATCAAATAAATGCAGCTTTCAGAGTCAAGCCAATCATCCAAAATACAGCAGTTTGCCATTTATATTCATTCAAATCACCTACATTTGACTAGAAACTATATCTTCTTCTTTATCACGAGACCATGGAAAAAGTACCCAAAAAGCTTCTCATAATTAGTTCATCAAAATAGCCTTGAATAAATGAACATTTATAATGGAGTTAATAGCATAACACACAATTTGCTCACCTGTCAAATTCTCTACCAAATTATTAGCACTCATTATTAGAACATATATAGAAAAATTAAGAAGAAGATGGAATACAGTGATTGAAAAGAAAAAAAAAAATCAAAAGACATGGCGAAAAGTTTATTACTAGGGTTTCGTCTAAGAGATAGAGAATTCAATCGAAACAAACACCACCACTCATATCCTAAACATTAATTCATTTACATACACACAAATAAAGCACACAATAACTAGATTCCGGTGTACCTGAAATCAGAGAAATTGCAATCTGGAACCATCATCATGTCTTGATAAGTCGGAGCGTTGATGACATCACCAAATCCAGAGCAGCTACTAGTGGCATCCAATAACCCCATACCATTGTTGTACACAAAATCTCCAATCTCCAAATTGTTTTGACCTTCAACAACTTGCATAGTACCACCATCTATGTTGTTGTACGCAAATTGAGTCTCCAAGGACTGCGGCTCATAAAACTGTTGTGGATGATGAACAGTAGTGGGATCGTTGATGACATGATCATCATCAGAGAATCTGCCTCCGAGCTTGATTAGAAACTTTCGAATAGCTGCATGGTCGTTGAATCGTTGCTCTTCGTTGTTTGAATAAGGTATAGGAGCTAAGATAGGCAACTCCGGCCAGTAAGGACTACTCATCATACTTGATGATGATGATGACGCCATCAAGTTTGGATCATGATCGTGATTTGGTTTCTTGACCTGATGATTGTTTCCTCTTCGAGACTCTTTTCTTTGCTTGCCAAGTAGCTTCTTCTTCAACCTCGTGTTCCAATAGTTCTTTATGTCGTTATCTGTCCTTCCTGGCAATTGCGCTGCTATTATAGACCACCTGTTTTCCAACCCAACCAAATTAGTAAAGTCCGTGACAGAAGCACTTCTATCAGTTACCCAGAAGAGAAAAGAGATTTGATTGTGTATTTGTACTAACCTGCTGCCGATGCTTATGTAGAGGCTACAGATTAAGTTATCTTCTTCTTCAGAGAAGCCTCCATGTTTGATGTTGGGTCGAAGATAGTTCAACCATCGAAGACGACAGCTCTTGCCACATCTCTTAAGGCCTGGAACAAATTAATATTAATAAAAAGAGGGTTGGATTGGGTTGGTTAGTTGATGAAGAAAAAGGTACCGATTTTTTGAGGCAAAGCAATCCAATTGCCACCAGTGCCATGCTGTTCGATGTATGATTTGAGCTTTGCGTCTTCTTCAGGTGACCATGGACCTTTCTTCACGTTCGCTTTATCACAACAAGGAGCTCTACCCATACCTGATTATGCTTCTTGCTAATCAATCAAATAAAAAGAAACAATTATGAGAGAGACTGTGTATAAGTAAGTATATGTATTATTATTATTATTATAAAAGCAAGTAGCGGATAAACATGGTTCTGTTCTGCATGCGAAAAGCTAAATGAATATTAAAAGGGAATGGCAAAAAGAGAGAGAGGTGAGTGTTTAGAAATGTCGAGAAAAATATAAATGCCAGAACAGAAAGTAGGGTTTTTTCTACTTGTCTTTGTTGTTTAAGAATCAATTAATTTATTTATTATTAATAGACCGATCAGTTTCTTGGAACCGTAACTTCAATTTAAAGACTCTTAACCATAGTGAGATCGACATATATTGACACATGAACTCATTGTCATTTTTTAGTTTATTTTTTGGATATGCTGTGGGTCTCTGTATCTTGTTTTTTTTAATTAATTATTACTTTTCTGTCTTATAGTATCGAGCCATTGAAAATAGCTACTCCACAAGTGAACTTCTACTTCCAAATTTACAAATTTAAATTTAATTTTTTTTTTTTTTTATTTTCTTTAAAAGTGTTGCTAACTTGATTTGTATTTGACCGTGGATAGATAATAGGGATTAATTTCAAAAATCACCCATTTTTTAAATATTTTATTTTTATAATTTGATTTTGTAAACTTTTACTAAACTACTCCCAAAATTACTCAACATGTGGTTTTGACGAAAATGAGGGTGGTTTTTTTTATAATTTTTTTTATTTAATAATTTAATAAAATTTAAATATTTTATTAAATAATTTTAAAAAAATTTATTTAAAAATTTTATGATTTACTAAACTAAAATAAATTATTATATAATTAAGTATTTCTTAAGTGTTTAGTTTATAATTTTTGGATTTAATTTTTGTTTTAAATTTTACTAAATTAAAAAAAAATTATCCTGTAAATTTAAGATTTTTTAAATGTTTGGTTAAAAAATATTTTGTTTTAATTTTTATTTTTAAATTTACCGAAACCTACCACAAGAGATTATTAATTATAGATATATTTTGAAAATTTATTTAAAAAAATTTATATTATTATTATTGTATTATAATTTTATAGGTTTAAAAAGTAAACATCAAAAAAAATATATTGATATATTTAATAGTTATTTTATTTTGAAAAAATATAAAAATAAACCTTAAGTTTTTATTAAAAAATATTTAAATTACATAATTTTTTGTTGTATGTAGAAAATTAAAGGTTAAAAATGAATATTATTAAAATCAGTCTAATAGAATTAAATTTTTTAAAAACTATTGATAGTAATTGTAGTTTAGTAAAACTAAAAAGTTAATAATTTTTTTTAAAAAAATTATAAACTAAAAAATTAAACATATTTAAAACATAATGTATTTAGTTTAGTAAAAATTAAAATTTTTATAATTATAAAACTTTTTTTAGTTAAGGTAAAATAAAAAATAAAATATTATTTAATAAAATATTTAAAATTTACTAAAATTATTGAACCAAAAATTTAAAAAATTATTAAAATAATTTTTCTTTTAGCAAAATCATTTAAAAACACAAAAATCACTCACATCTCATCAAAACGTGGTTTTGATTTGAGGTGATTTTTGGAGTGGTTTAATAGAAATTTGCAAAATTAAGTGTTAAAAGTAAAATATTTTAAAATCTTGGTGGTTTTTAAAACTAACACTGATTAATAGTAAGAGTAAATTAAAAAAAAATCTCACTTTTTCAAACTTTTTGCATTAATCCAATTGGTTTCAAACGTTAAAAAAAATTATTTCTAATTTTGAAATAATACATTTTAATAGGAATAAGGTTTGATTTAATGTTAAATATATATATATATATATTTTTGCTTAACCTAAATTTTCTTTTAAGAAATGTTTTGAAAGCATTGGATTAATGAAGAAGTTTGAAAAATGGAAGATTTTTGTAATTAATCTTTAATACGCAGTTAAATGTTTATGGATTTTTATAATTATTTATCTTGATTTGTGAAATTATTGTATTTTAAAGTGCGATATAAGTGGGTTTGAGTAATTATTTAGTTTTAATAATTTTCAATTTGTAGTTAAATAATTGAATTAATTTTAATTCTATAAATATTTATATAATTTTAACAATCTTTTAGGCGTAGTTTTTAATTTTTAGTTGTACTCAATTATAAAGGAGAATTATATCAATAATTTCATTAATTTAAATAAATTTTTAATTTTGATTTTTATGATGTATATACGAATTTAAAAGAAAGAAAAGAGATAAGTTGAATACTTATTTAACTTATTTTATGATTAAATTAATGCTTCTTGTGTAAATATGTGCAGTGGATAGTAATTTTCCAGAGAAGCAATAAGCTATTTTGCTGAATATTTAGTCACATTATTATTTGTATTTATTTACACAACTTTGTTGATAAGTAACTACAGATAACGACATAAGAATTTTTAATTTAAAAAATTAACAATACGATTTAATTACATGTTTGAAGTTTAGTTTAATCAACAGTTTCGAATTTTAATTTCCACTCTCATTCAAAATAATTTTGGTAAATAATTGTCCAATCACGAGACCACGGTTGTAGCAAGAACGATAGTTTATATTTAATATTATTAAGTACATAAAAATTGTTAATCTAAAAAATTAACAAATTTTCAGTACTTTGAATTGTAATTTCTATTCTCACTTAAAATAAATTTAGTAAATAATTGTCGAATCTCGATGGCCACAGTTATGTAAGAACGATAGTTTATATTTACTTAATATTACTAAGTTTATTTTAACCATTTGACACTATGAATTAGATTAATAAATTTCACAAAATTTATTTTAAATTTATAAATTTTTGAAAGTAAAAATTTTAAAAAATCGCCAAAATCTTCAATATACCATCCTTTCTAGTTTCATAGATTTTTTTTTCAAAAAAAAAAATTGAAAAACCCATAAAACTATTAGATTAATTATTTTGGATATTCTTTTAGATTTTAATTTTTAAAAGTTTGAAATATTTATGTTTCTTTTTAATAATTTTTTTATAAAATATAAATTTTTTATAAAGAAATGCTTATTCACAAACAAAATTGACCGGAATTCAGAATTTGTCTATTATAATATTATTTTTAACTCATATTAAATTAGTTTAGTTGTTTTTGCTATTATAACTATATTTATTCAAAATTAATTTTGATCCAAATTTTTCTTTAATAAAACTTAAAATAAGTATTTATTATTATTTTTGTTAGGGATTTTAGTTATATTCCTTTTTCATCACAGCACATAAGTTTAATGATGAAATAATTAAACGATGAATTAATTTTGTTGATTATATTGATGCAATGACCAAACAACATGAAAGAGTAGAAAAAGACACAAGAGATTTAATGTGGTTCGTATGTGCCTACTCCCAAAAAGATAATAACTTAAATTGAGAAATAAAGATTACAGGCAATTTCGACAACACTCTCTCTAATGCTATTATGCACTTTATATAGACTAGCTATAACCTAATTAACCAATTATACAAAAAGAAATAACCTGATGATATGCTTTAAACTGTGAGAGATAAAATGTTTTCTATAAGCTACTAAAATACCAACCAACCATAATACAATCCATGTTAAATAATCTTTAAAATGTCTGAACAAGATAACGGAATGAAAACAGAAATACCAACTTTTGATGATTAAAATAATGACTCCAATTTTTTTATCACCATCGTGAATGATGGGATGAATAGTTATTTTTTTATGAAATAGTCTATTTATGAATTTAGTGTGTTTGAACGCATTATAATAATTTTTTTAATCAAACCTCAAGTAAAATGTAACCCAAGCTGTACGTGGGATGTATACAGGTTAGATATTCATGCAGTTCACTTGTTTTAAACAATTGTTGACTAGCATTGTGAAAAGGTAAAGGTAGTTTAAATTAATGATAATCCACAGATTGCAGACTAAGCAGAAGTTCAATCAATGCACGGGAAATGTTGGAACCACAAAAAATCATGGAAAAACATTATGTTGTGATGAAAACGTCTTCTGTGGAAAATGGAGAGCAAAAGTTGATGTGTGTTCTAGAAGCAATGCAAACGACAATACATTAACTGATATTGAAAACATGGTGTTGAAATTAATGCAAGTTTTTGCTTTTGGGTAGGTCACCAAATGACCAACAAAAGTTGATCATGAATACTAATAATACCACCACCATATATATAATTTGCATATTGATTTACCAGAGAATTAAGAATTATTTGGTCAGCTACATAGTCATAGGATTTCACTTACATTCACTCCTAGTAGTACTAAATATTTGCAACTATCAATTTTTAATTTTAATTTTAATAATAATAAGAATTATGTATGAATGAATAGAAGAAACTAATAAGGGGAATGTACTTGGAAAAAGTAGGAGTACATAAACATGTGATGTGATGCGAACTCAATGAATGAATCATTCAGCGTCAAATGGTAAGTGCATGACAGGCAACACTCGACCTTTACGCCTGTATTATTAGTAGAATATTATTATACATTTGTTCTTTCATTATTTCATGCTAATTGACCTCTAAATAATGAATTTTATAAGATTTAAAATTTGATTTAAATGATATCTTTATAATTTCAAATTATTTAGGAGAAATGCAGACCAATCAACACTAATTAATATATATATATATATATATAAAAATAAAAGGAGGTAAAATAAATAAATAAATTTCTATGTAAAATATATGAATTAGATGAAAGTTGTTAAAAGTAAATTTAATTAAAAATATAATTGAATAATATTTTTTAAGCGAAAATCATGTAACATTCAAAAATGCTGAAATTATATATATATATATATATATATATATATATATATATATATATATATATAACCTTTAAAACCCACAAGTTTAAACATCCCATTTAACTCTATTTGATCTACAAAACTATAGGGGGGAAATTGATTTCCTAAAAGTTTTATCAATTTATATGTGACTATTTCTGCTGCATCTTTATTTATTTATTTATTTATTTTTATTTTTTTAAAATTGTAGTTTAGGGTATGTTTTAGGTTGTATATGATTTTAAATCATTTTTAAGATAGTAAAATGTCAAATATATTTATTTATTAAATTTTAAATATTAAATTATTTCATAATTGTAAGTTCTATAATTTCATAATAAAAATAAAAATAGAATGGAGATTTCATTACTCTATAGATAATTATTTTTTAAAATAAATAGCTCAAAACATTATTATAATTATGTCTACAAACATGTTCATAGATGATGAGTTTAGTATGATTTATTTATGTGCTAAATATTATATAGGTTTAGTTTGACAAATATTTCACTTGAATTTTATTGCCTTATTGGAGCAGCTATTCCTCCTGGTTATTCGCCGACTGTTTTCTTTACGGATCTGAAGATCCGTGTATTTTCTAAATGATTACCCAATTTTTTTTTATTACTTTCAAATCACGGCTTTTGAGGTTTTTCATGTTTTTTTTTTCAATAATCGCTTTGTTAGAGTTTGGTCACTGTGTCCTTTGTGCTTCTTATATCTTTGTGATTTTTATAGTTCTGTGTAATTTTTGACTTGTAGTCGAATCGATCACTTAAGAAACCCAACATGGATGTACACCATTTGATGGAACTACGATATTTCTGTCTTTTAATTTATGTCCCAGTGTATATTTTTGTTAACATTGATAATATTAGTTACTTCAATTGTTATCGGAGTAATACACAAAAATTCCCTTAATCAATTTTGAAACCCTAATTTCATGTTAACCAAAACCTAAATCGCAATCTCATTGAAACTTCAAGTTTTTAACTCTTGAGCGTCTAGCTCTCTTTCTATTTTGTATTTATTTTTGGTGTTTTCGTCTACTCATAGCTTTTTTAAGTGAACACGTACATTTCAGGAAAATCTTGGGGGAAAGAAGAACATACTTAGATTTATCCTGAGTGTGGGGAGCGAAACCAAGACTTGCAGAAACCTCTTCAAAGGTAATAAACTGTATCGAACCAATATCTCTCCGTATCTTGATAAAAGCTAGTTGTCTAGGGGATTTAGTTTGTGTTTTTGTATATTGATTACTCTGTGTCATTAATCTCTATTGGAGATGAATCTTGTGCATTAATTTCCTGGAACCTAACTAAACTCTATCTGGTAAATCTAAGAGCTTAAACTGTCTTCTGTGGATTAATTCTATGATTATAGAATTCTTGAGAATATTTTCCATGTATTCCTTGTATCTTTCTGATAATTTGACTGGTTGGTGGATAACTGTATATACACTATTTTGCTTAATGTGACATATTGTTATTGGTGTGTGTTTTATCTTTGAAGCGATGCTTCACTTGTTTGCGGTCTAGTTTGTATCATTTCTAGGTAATTGCCTTTAGGATTAAGCTTAAAGTCTCTCTTCTCTATTTTGTACGAACCCATGTTTGTAGATAATGAACATCTGAAATAATAAACCATTAATCTTCTAACCAATTATCAAGTAGAAATAAGTCTTAAGATCATGTTTGCAGCATCTAGTTTTATAAATAAATATGTTAGTAGGATTCTTTAATATGAAACTCATTTGTTAAAATTTTTTTAGGAAACTTTTTATAACAACTTACCTTTAAAAAATATTCTTTTCAATTATTACATAAAATTGAAACTATTTGTTTGTAAAAGTTTCACTAAAATCCAAAATATTTTTCAATCTGGTTTCAAAATTACTCAGAACATGAAAAATCATAATATAATAAACATAAAGATTTTTTTATGGAAGTCAGGATTTTGTAATTGGAAGAAAAAGATGTTGTCAATATTAGTCTATCATGGCCTTGAGGCTGTAGTCCAAGATGACTGACCTCCTACAATTATAATGCTTGAGAAATTAGGATACTCAAGAAAGCTTTTCATATAATTCTTCTTCATCTATCTAATGACATGTTAACAGCTATGGTGAATGCACTACAACATTATATCTATTGAAGACCTTGAAACTATTTACTTAGCTAAAGAGGTTTCAAAAACACTTCTGACAAACGTTTTGGACTCAAATTTGCTCCAAACAAATCTGTAAATGAAAATATTTCCACCTTTAAACGTCTAGTTCAAGACTTAAATAGTAGGACCAAAGAGGAGTAATAACTTAGTGAAGAATATCTTGTAATAATACTCTTACACTTCTTACCTGAAACTCATTCCATTCTCGGATAATTTATGTCTTTCAACCAAAAATCTCTTACTACCAAAACTATAATGAACACATTAAAGTTTAAGACTGTAGAAGAAGAAATATGTAAAAATGATAATGGGGTCTTTTCTTGAGCAAACCTTCAACCTCTGATCACAATAATAAGGTTAAGAAGAAGAGGGTCAACCATAATAATAATAAGTCAAAGAATCAAAATAAGGGGTAAGGGAAACAAAAATAATATGGTAATAGGAAATGTTATTACTGTGGTAAATCTAATCTTCTGGTGAAAGATTGTTTTCAAAAATAGAAAGATGAGACTAATAATTAAATAAATATATTCCTTCAAACTCCCTTATGTGGTTGATAATCTTGAATGTGAGGGATACACAACCATACTTGAATGTCCAGTGTTCTATTGGCAAATGACACTAGTCAGAATGGCTAGGTCATTGACTATGGATGTACCCATCATATTACCCTTAATAGAGACTGGTTGACCAAACTGAAACCCTATCGGGAAGAGTCTATCTTATTGGAATTTGATCATAAATATGGTATAGAAGAAATAGGTTCTGTGAGGATCAAACAACATAAGGGTAAGGACTTCCTATTAGATGAGGTGATATTAGTGTCTGATTTGAGAAAAATCTTGTATTAATGTATACCCTAACTGAATTAGAATTAAACTACATCTTTAGGAACCAAACTATAGATATCAACCAACCTGGGAATTAGTCATGAAAGGAAGGAAATAAGAAACCTTTAAATTTTAAAGTGCAAAAAACCGTAGAGTCCTTAGTAGCCACCAAATCTGAGAAAGAGAGAGCTAAACTTTGACATAGAAGGATGGATTATATAGGTACCAACAGACTAATAGAACCCAGAAAACAATCCCTAATGAAAACTAAACCAAATCCTGTCATACAATTCCTTGAGCACTGCACTTTGGAAAAACAGACAAAACTACCTTTCAAAAACTCAAATTTTAAATAGAAGAGGAGACTTGAATACATTCACATTAATTTATGGGGGTCCTCTAGGGTATCCACATTCAATAGGAAGATTTATTTCACTACCTTCAAGGATAATATCTAAAAATATTGTTTGATTTTCTTACTAAAAAAAATGATGTCTTTGAAACATTCTAACTTTGGAAAACTCAAGTTGAAACTAAAAAGGGTATGAAAATACAAAATTAGAGAACATATAATTGATTAGAATTTTGTAATGAATAATTCTCAAACTTCTACTCAAAGAATGACATTATTAGACATAAAACTGTTAGGTACACACCACAACAAAATGGTACGGTAAAAAGGTTAAACCGAACCTTATTGGAAAAGGTTAGAACCATGCTCTTTGAAGTTAGGTTGCCAAAAGTTTTCTAGGTCGAATCTCTGATTGCTGCTATGTATCTTAAGAAAAGAACTCCTATGCCATAGAATTTAAAACTCTCTTTCAAGTTTGGTTCGGTAAACATTCTAGTCCCAGACATCTGAGAATTTTTGGCTGCAAAGCCTTTACTCATCAAAGTGTGGGTAAGTTAGAACCCAGAGCCCTATATTTTCTGTTTATAGGATACTTTTAGAGGTTAAAGGTTATATAGACTAGTTTACAAAGGTAATTTCTCCTTTAAATTCATAATGAGTAGAGATGTTACATTTAAGGACGATGAAATGCATGGTTCCCTAAATAGTAAACCTGAAAAACCTACTAAAAAAAATTAAAATTAGCTTATCCAACTTTAATATTGAAAAATCTGAAACTCTTAAAGACTTGAAAACCAAACTAGTTGAATCTGATCTCTCCCTTGATCATAATGATAATAACCCGGACAATTCGGGTGAAAACAAAATTGATCTGCATGAGAATAGCCAACTAAATTTAGAAGTAACTGTTAATCCTAATGAACCTGACACTGAAGAAACTTTGAGGGGAATGATTTAAATAATTATATGCTTAATAGATATAGAATAAAGAGGTCCATTACACCATCATCTAGGTTTTTTTTATTTATTTATTACAAGTCTTGCCATTTATGCTCTTAATGTCACTATTTTAGAAACCTTTATTTCTAATTCTTATAAAGAAAGTATAAAATGTTCTGAATCTGCTAAATGGCAGAAAGCCACGAACAATAAAATATATTCTTTGAGTAAAATAAGACATGAAAATTTGTTGAGAAACCTCTTGCATGTAAGTGGGTTTATAGAATTAAGGAGAACCTTCCTGAAAATGATCCAAATCATTTTAAAACTAGACTTATAATAAAAGGCTTCACTCAGAAACTTGGTGTCGATTTTAATGAGATCTTCTCACTAGTTTTCAGGTATACCACAATTAGGATTATGGTGGCATTAATAACTCATTACCATCTTCCTACATGGCTACCTGGACAAGGACATTTATATGTCTGAACTAAAAGGAATTGAATCATCAAATGACAAGGTTTTCCTGCTGAAATGACCCCTCTATGGTCGAAAAAAGTCCCCTAGATAGTGGAATGAAAGATTTCAATTTGTGTAAACTTTGAGCTTTACCAAGAGTTTGTTCGATGCTTGCCTTTAATATATATAAAAATAGGGTTATTTCCAAAAACACCCCATTTTTTCAAACATTTCACTTTGAGCACCCGGTTTTGAAAAGTTTTGGAAAACCACCCACAAAATCAAAACTACTAGTGGTTTTGATATTTTTGTGAGCGGTTTTGTTGTTGTATGAGTAATTTTGATTTTAGAAAATTTCCGAATCTCCAAATTAAAACATATAGAATTTTAAAACCACTCATACAACACCAAAACCGCTCATAAAAATACCAAAACCACTAGTGGTTTTGATTTTGGGGCGGTTTTCTAAAACTTTTCAAAACCGGGTGCTCAAAGTGAAACGTTTGAAAAAATAAAGTGTTTTTGGAAATAACCCCATAAAAATATATATAATAATTTTCTTGTGTATATGCTTGTATGTTAATGATATTTTAATAATGCGAACAAAATATAATGCATATAAATCATGTTAAATCTAATCTTAGTGCGAAATTTGAAATTAACGACTTGAGAAGCCTCCAAAATCCTTGGCATGAATATTATCAAACAAAGAGAAAGAAAAACTACTTTGAATAAATAAAAAATTAAATCATTAAAATGCTGAAAATGTTTGACATGTTAGATTCTAAACCTAATAGTCTTCATTTGGTTGTAGGACATAACTTAGACTCTAGTAATGCTAATACTGATAACATATCAGACCAATCCAGATATTGCATAGTTTATCATCATTCTAAGCAGGTTTATGATGAAACCTCAGGATAAACATTAAAAAGCAATTAAAGGCCTATTTTGTTACTTAAAAATATTCTGTTGATGTTGGTTTTGTGTATGGATAATATACTGATTCAAGTGCTATCTCTTATTTTTCTAATGCTAATTTTGTTAAAGATGTGTTATTTAGGAGATCAACTTCTTCTTATATGTATTGTCTATGGTTGTTGCATTTAATGGAAACTAAAATTATAATTTGACATTGCATTATCAAC
Source organism: Cardiospermum halicacabum (assembly GCA_031304145.1). Classification (NCBI taxonomy): domain Eukaryota; kingdom Viridiplantae; phylum Streptophyta; class Magnoliopsida; order Sapindales; family Sapindaceae; genus Cardiospermum; species Cardiospermum halicacabum. Next base: position 7,382,062 of record CM062394.1, on the reverse strand, counting down.
TACTAAATCTGAGTACATTGCTTTAACTAAATGCATTAAAAAGATGTTATGGATTAAAGGCATGTTAAATGAGCTAAAATTGTTAAATGGTAGATCTATTATATATACAGACAGTCAGGGTGTCTTCTATATTTGTAGAAATCCCATTTATCGTGACAGGACAAAGCATGTGAGACTAAGTATCATTTTATCAAGCTTAATGTGCTTAATGGTTCTATGTAGGTTGAAAAATTTTAATGTCATCATGTAACTATAGAAGTTCCATTTGGATAATCATTAATTAATTACATCATGTAACTATAATCATCCTTTTAGGCAACATGCGATAGTTCTCAAAGATCATAATGAAAATAATTCAATGTACATCTAGTTTTTTGTATTTAATGCTAAAGTTGACTTGTTTATGTTTACTGAAGACATAATGCTCACAAAACTCCAAATTGGATATATTCCGATTGCCCAAAAGATCCATTTTACTCAGTATCATCATGCCTTTCTGAATCATATGTCCAAGTCTCATATGTCATAACTTATAGTAAACAGATAATGAGATATGATTTTTCTTAATATTAGAAACATACTGGACATCTACCAAGAATCGAATTACTTCGTCAAGCATCTTAATCTCCCCGAAATAAATACTAATAACTTTACAAGTTTGGTCATTGCTTGTTATATGACACCTCTTTCAGATTCCTCGAATAAGTAAACTATTCTTTATGCAAACGGATATGGAATGAGCATTTAGAATCAAGAATCCACCCTTTATCAGATCTAATATTATTGTTAGTGAACACCACAGACTTCTTCCTTATCTTGCACAACACTGGCTTTTGGAGGTTTTTCAGGTTACTAATTATTTTATTTACTTTTTTTAAAGATTCCGACGATCCTTTTTTATGTGTGCATTCTTCGTACTATAATTGCAAACTATATAATCGGACTTGAATTTTGATCTAGAAAATTTTACGAGATTCTCTAGGTCTGGGTTTTTCTCTAATCACAAACCTTCCATAGGATTATCTACTCAATTCATTAACATTTGATTATCAAATAACTCATTCAAATAGAGCGTCGATTTGATGTTTTCTAACTTTAGAATAGTATTGCTATAGATTAATGTCTTTCTAAAGTTCATGAAAGATGGAGGTAAAGAATGAAGTAATATGAGGGTTTGATCTTCATCTTCATACTTGATGCTCATATTAGATAGATCCATTAATAGCTGAGAATTCATCAACATGGGATTTGATCGACGTACCTTTCCGCCATCAATATGGTGTATAAATGATGCTTGGTGGTCAACTTTATTGTGAGGTTCTTTGTGATATATAGAGTCTTCAATCTATCCCAAAATCCTTTTGCAGTATTTTGATCAATAACCTCTCTTAAAACCTCATTGAACAAACACAATTGGATCATGGATAATATTCTCTCATCTATCTCTACCATCTTCTCTTTATCCTACAATTTGGGTCATTCTTCTTTCTTTAAAAACACCTTCTGCAATGAGTGATGTGTAAAAAACACTTTCATCTTGACTTTCCATATAGCGAAAATCATATTTGGATCAAAATTCTCAATATCAAACTTTGTTGAAGTTGTTGACGCCATGAATAATTCAAATTATGCTCTAATACCAGTTTGTTACGAATAGAGGAAACTTAATAGCACCAACTGAAGTAGAAATAGAACAACAAAGTAATAGAAAGTAAAAAAAAAAACACAAGAGATTTAAAGTGGTTTGACGATGTGTCTACTCACGAAGGAAGATGATAACAATCTACTATAATAATCAAATTGATTACAAGATATAATTCAAAATAGCCACAAACGGTACACTCAAATCTCACAACCCAAAGCACCAAACCAAAACCGTAACTCACGAATATATTTTCCAGGCTTATAATGCATAATTCTCTCTAGTAAGAAATGTTTTCTTCTGTATGAGACACATCTATTTACAGTGATAACCAATCCTATTTTCTTGTAGTTCTTTCCAATAATAGAAAAAACAAACAATTACAATTAGAGAAATAAAAACCCTCATAAAAATGAAAAATAAAGAAATAAAAAATAGTTCCAAAATCAATAGAATTTCCTTTTAAAAATGATTACTAATGAATTAAGTAATTAAAATTTCTTATGATTCAAAACATCCTACAAGTAATGCAGTCTCATTTTTTCATAGAGAAAATTATTAAACCTGATTCATAAAATAGTATGAGATTCAGCTATAAAGTATCAAATTATTTCTGCTATGAAATATCAAATTGTTTCATATTACTTATTCCTTCCGAAGTTATCTCTCACCATTAAAAAAAAAAAAATTAATTGGGTGTAAGACCAAATAGAATGGAACTTTTCTCCCATTTATCTGCTATTCATCTAGATAGTTCAAACACTCGGATGAAATTACTAGAATAGAGATGGCAAGAAACCAGAATTTACATGTTTGATGTTGAGGGAAAAAAAACTGAGTTAGAGATGGCAAAGTCAATTTAGTAGGTCACGATATTTTCTCATTGCTAGATTGGACCTACATGTTTGAAAAAAATAATCAAATTTGACTTTTTTCACAAACTTCTTTTCTTCTCCAGGCATTATTATCTTTTTCCTGTTTATGACCAACAAAAAGTTATCATATTTTAAATTATCATGAGTGATTTCAATGACAAAACAAAATCACAAAAAGGTGTGTAAACGCAAGACAACATTCATATCAGTATATAAACGTGTACATCGCTTGAAAAAGAAGAAGTCAAACTGGAGAGAATTCAGATGAATTTAATTATCTAGTGTGATGTTGTTGAATGTGCATGCATATTATGATAGACACTGAAGAATCCGAAGACGATGAAGAGCACAAACATATATAGATTGGAAAAAAGCTTGGGTGGTGGGGTGGTGCAGTGAAGTGATTGATCACAAGAGACAAGAGCAAACATCTAAATGTGCATAGCATAGTTGAAGACAGCTCAGTTTGACCCATGTAGATGAAGACAAAATTTTACCTGGAAGGGAGAAGAGCAAAAATTGACTTGGCTTGTCAACTCAATTATTAGATTCATCATCACTGATTAAATGTTTGAGTATGTATAAGTTCAATTGGAATATTTGTCTCATCCTCTCATCACAAATGCAGAGCATATGCTTGGATTCACAATTTAGAAGTCACTCCCGCAGTTACTCATTTTCCAACTGTTGGACTTGTTTGCTTTAATAGACAGATTTGTAATGGTAACGAGGGAGTGATCATGATTGGTTGTTTCCTAGAAAAAGTAAATACTAAAGATAAGTTGGATTACACATTAAGATGCATTTTATTCGGATTTCCATGTAATAATTGTATTATTATATATTATACTCCTCCGGAGAGAAAATTTCCATTTTTCAGACGGTAAAAACTATTATCACGTCGGCTTTTTCTCCTATCGAAATACTAGGCGCGTTATCTCAGGTGATTTTAGCGTCTCCAGCTTTCATAGTAAACAGAGGCCACCAACGATAGCACAACAACTGTTTATTAACTTTTCTCTTATGTCAAATTTTTTAAAATTACAAAATGACTCTATTTTTAATAATTTAGTTTTGACTTAAAATTGTAATATTTTTTATATAGGCACATACCCAAATTTATATAGAGAAATTTTTCTTAATTTTTTAAAGTTAAAATGTCTAAAATATCTTTTTTTTTTATTTAAAATATGTATAATTAACTTTTTTAAAAAAATTAAAAATTTATTGTATTAATTATGAAATAATGAGGGATAATAGTGGAAACTAACTTCTTATCTTAATTCCTATAAAAAGTTAGTTTTCTCTATATAAATAATTCGGAGGGAGTATATCATTAACTAATTTAAATTAAAATAAATTTACAAATTGAGTTTCAACGCCAATTTAAATCTATTTAATCTCAAATAACTAAAACTTTGCCAGTTTCTCGAATCTAAATAAATTTAGAGTTAATCTTAAAAAAAATGCTGTAGATTTATCAAATTAAAAAAAAAAATAAAATCAATTCGAGTTTTTCCCATTTTGCTACTTTTTTGTTAATTAATAGTCAGGTTATTATTCATTTATTGATGGATGAACAGTAACCATGAGTATTTTTAAAATTTTAATTTTTTAAAAAAATTATAGAATTTTAAAAATAATTAAAAATTTTTTTAAATAAATCCGATATATTAACTAGACTGTCAATTAACAAAATAGTGGTAAAATGGAGAAAACTCAAACTAATGTGGTTTCTTTTTTTTTAGAATTTGACAAATTTATTGTGGTTTTTTTTTTGGGATCCATCCATGAATTTATATGATTTTATAAAAAAATATATATAATATACTTATAATTTGTTTAGTTATAATATTTTATATTAATATTTATATTTGAGTTGTTGAGTAAAAATTTTTCATTAGTGTTTCAAATAAACGTTTAGATTTTGTAAATAAAAATAAAATGAATATTCAGCGGCATTTTAATTAGTGTTTATAAAAGCTAATAGACATAGCTTTCAGCCTAAAACCGTTAATAGTCTTTTATTTATAATTTATTATATTATATATTTTTCAATTATATTTATATTTGTAACAAATTTTAATAATATTGTATTTAACAGCTAATTTAAAAGTTAAAAATGACTAAATATGTAATTCTACAGCTAACCTAACAACTAATTTATAATCTAATATAACAGCTAAGAGCGATAATTAATTGAAAATCTGATCCCAAACATACTCTAAGTGTGTGTTTGGGAAAGATTTTCGATTAGCATTTCAGATAATGTTTAGATTCTAAATTAGTTTTTAGAAAAAGAAAAAATGCTTGTTTACTATCCGCATTTAAGTGTATATTTGACACTGTTATTTATTAAATTAGATGTTGAAGTAATGATTTTCTACGAGTGTTTGACCATAACAATTAGATGTTTAAGTAACTATTATATGTCAAATTACGTAAACAATACAATATATTATGTTTTATCTAGGAATGTAATTTATTTATTTTTGTAGTGTTAATATTGTTTTTAAAATAATATTTTCTTTTAAGATTTTTAATTTAAAACCTACAACTCTTTAGTTATCAACTAATTAAAAAATAAATAAAATATAGACTAACTAGAAAAAAAAAGTTGTTTAAAGATTTTTACTCAATTTAATAAATAAATAGATTATTAAAATAAACCTATTTAATACAAATGGATTTTTTTTTATATTATTAAGAGTGTTTTAGTAATACTCATAAATTGATAAAAAAAAATTTATTAACGATTTTTGGACAGCTAGTGGAAGTAGCGTTCTGAAAATCACTAATTAAAAATTTAATCACTAATAAAAAAGTTTCTCCAAAACGATCAAATTATCAAATTACTAATAAAAAATTTAATCGCTATTTTAAAATCTACCTACCAAATACACTATAAAATATCGTTTAACATTTCAATTAGCATTTCTAAAAGCTATCCGAAATAATTTTCAAATCAAAGACTAAAATACAACCGTAATAGGTAGAAAAAGGAAAATCAATCTACCGATGTATAGTTTATAGATAAATGTGTGGGAGTCCGAAACGTGGGGCACGAAGATATGCAGTTGAAGTAGGACTAGGTAGCGCTGCAACGAAAATGGGCTTTGTAGGTCAGTGATAATCTTCTGAGCCCAAAGTAGATTTCTAGCCCCTCTCAACACTACGTTACTTTTAGCCTAGAATTAAGCCTCTCCATTACTTATTTATTTTTTATTTTATTTTATTTTTTAAAATATTTTCAAACACAAATAAATAGCTAAACGTGTATTTTAAACAAATGTTAGCATGTGATATGGAAGAAGGAAATTTTAATTTTTGAGATTTTTTTAATTTGAATTTTATTTATAGATTTATTTCAACCTTATTAAATTAATTTTTTCTAATGTTTATTCGAAGATTAATATACCATTTTATTTTAAAATCAGATTAAAAACAAAACTAAAATCAGAATTAAAAAAAAATATATATATATTAGTATTCGTAAAATACCTATTTGGAAATAGAAATTGTTTGATGAATCCCAGCCAATTTGGAAGGATTCTTTTCTACGATTTTCTTTTTTCCTCCTCCTCAACAGCATATCTTCTTTTTCTTTTAACTTTTCTGACTTTGCCTTCATCATAGCCATTGATAATTTGGTCTAATTTCATCATGGGTTTGTACTTGCTCTGCCTTCACCGATCGATGCCACCACCCACAAGAATTTTGAGCTTGTCCAGTATAGATTGATTTAAAGATAAGTTCGTTGTCGTCGACATTATCCAACCTAGATCAATAAATTCTTCCATTCTATGAGGTCTTCAACTTCAATTAAAAGGGTGGTTTTTGATTTGATTTTCTGTTGTGATCTTAATATTCTAAGTTAAAGTGAATAACTTGATAGTGAATGTTGAATGTGGATTTTAGTTCGACAATGTTTGTTGCTAAATTGGTTTCATGAAGTTTAAAATTGATTTCAATTTTTTCTTTTAGTTTTGCTCTCAATTTTCTTGACAAGACGATTAATGAGGTAGGCAGATGAATGTTGAATGCAAATTGATTTTGCTTTCATTTTTTTTTTTAATTTTGTATTCTTACTAATATGACTTTCATTAGGTTGGTCTTTGATTTGGTGGGGGGTGGGGGGATTTAATGTTAAATTATTAAACTTTCAAATTTGTTTGAAACTGATTATTTTTAATAGTGATGCACATTGTTATCTGATTGATCTTACTTTTATTTTAGACTAGTGAATTAAATTTAATTGTCATGTTAAACTAGTGTCATGTGCAACTCATATATATTTGAGTTGAACGCAACTCATATACAGGCGAGTTGAACGCAATGTAAACTATCAAATCATAGTGCACACATGTATGATCTATGTTCACAAACTTATGAATAATAATCATATATTTGTAAATTGCAACAACTGTGAAATTGTTGAATAGTTATTGTTAGTATGATGTACTCTCGATTTAGTTTGGCAATTATATAAACTGATTTTATTTTATTTGGTATATATATATATATGTGTGAAAATTCTTTGAAATGGGCATTTTTAAAGTTTAAAATACAATTATACGCCTGTTTTGAAAAACATATAAAAATAGCTTTTAAAAGTTTAGTTTTCATTCCATAGGCCAAGTTTCCCAAAATATCCCTGAATCTTTACAATTCACAGATGCTGTGAATTACGGTCACAGTCTGTGAATTACGGTCACAGTCTGTGAATAGCCTATGGATTAAAATTTAAACTTTAGTTTTGCAAAATTTTCAAAAGTGACCTATAATTGTATAGTAAACTTTTTATGGCCTATAAAAAAATTCCATATATATATATATATATTTAATTTAATTGATGTGATAATATTTTTGTTATAAGTTGATTTATTTCTTTTTTAGATTGATTCAGTCTTAATTGATTAGATTCTTTTCATTTTAAGTTCAATTAATTTGATTGAGATGAGAGTTGTTTCTATTATTATTTGTTACCATCTCACATTACATATAGTAAAATAAGGCCACCAAATTGGGGAACATGGAGGACAACTGTACGTATCTGATCCTAAATAAAAAGATTTATTGAAAAAATTAAAACTTTCAAGATTTTAAAATTTTGGGATTTATACTTAGTTGGAATATAAGAGTGTAAGGTTAAAATTCATGAACAAATAGTTTCCAACAAGGTGTTTATGTATCAATGAATTTATTATCCAACATTATTATCATGCTTAAGAGTAATTTTCAAATCCTTAATAAATCAGTAGAGACAAATTATGATTCCTTAATAAACCAGTAGAGATAGATTATGATTTCTAAAGCGACGTGAAGATGTCTGAAACCTTACAGCAACGTGAAGGGATTGTGACACCTCAAAACACACAAATGAACACTAATCAACTCACGCGTGATGCCACATGTAGCTATCCTAACCAACTGAATCTATCTAAAAGGAAATATTTGTTCGGGCAGATGAGGTATCTGTAACGAGTAAATAAGCCCGACAAGCTCAATCTATTAAGCCTAAAGGCCACAACCCTAGTTAGCTCATCAAGCCCAAATTAGGTTTAGGCACAGAGTCATTCGTCCATACGGACAAATCAGTAGAGTTCTCCGAACCTCGCTAAATCCCTAATTATGTGGAGGTATTATGCTAGGAGGATCGTGGGATCGTCCTCGCTATCCTTAATTATAGCTCTAATTTTCTTATAAATACCAAGTTCCAAACATCTCAAGCAGATTGATTTTTACATAGTTAAAAAGTCTTTTTGAGATTATACCCTACTGTTACTCCAGTAATTTCCATGTCGTTGAAGCTCCGACTTCGACTAGTCTTATGTATGCTCGGATGAATAGATTAGCTTTTATGATTTGCTTTCCTTTTCAATTTGTTTTAATGACTCGAATTAACTTGAGCGTCAATACGCCTTTGGCAAACCGGTGTCCCAAGGATCCGAATGTCACTTATCTTCCTTTTACTGGTCAATAGTATGCCAAAAATCATCCTACTCTTATCAGTCTCGTTATTCTCAGAACCTACTCGAAGTTTTCGAACTATTATTTTGAGTTGTAAATGTACATACTCAATCTCAATGGAAAATGTAATGTTTTAAAGTTTTTACAATCTTGTTTAAAAAATATGAAAATAGTTTATTAACTTTTATTTTTTCTCTCATACTTATTTGATGACAGTTATTTTAAAATAAATAAATGATAAATCAGAATAAATATACGATAATGTGTCACATATACTCAATTGGTAGTACGGGCATCCCATATTCTTTTGTGAGTGCACGTTTAGTATGCCAAACAGGAATAAGATATAATAATTAAAAATTTTCATGTTTGGTGCTACTAAGTTAGGATTCATTCAGTTATCCTATCCCAATTTATCTGATGTTATCCTATAATTTTTCATTCCATCTCCATGGGAGTATTTTGTTCTACCTTCCTACTTTCTCTCTCATCCACCTCAACATCATTATTTATTCATTAATTATAATTAAAATAATACAAATATAATAATAAATTAATAATAATATTTATAAATAAAATAATTAATGAATAAATCATATTAAATAATAAAATAATAATAATAATAATAAAATGAATAAATAATAACTAATAATAAAATAATAATAATAATTGAATGAATAATATTAACAACAATACTGATATAATAATAAATAATAAATAAATAAATAATAGATGAATAAATAATAATAAATAAATAAATAATTTAATAATAATAAAATGAATAAATAATAATAATTTATAAATTATTATTTTATTCATTCTTTATTATTAATTAATTTATTATTATATTAGTATTATTTTTTACTTTTACTTATTCATTTATTATTATTATTTTATTATTTAATATTATTTATTCGTTAATTAATTAATTTATTGGTACTATTTTTATTATCATTTTACTTATTATTATATTAATATTATTTTTACTATTATTTATTATTATTATTTTATTATTTATTCAATAATTATTTATTTCTGGCTTTGGAAATTCAAGTATTTAAATGAAAAGGGAATCAAGTTGGAGTGGCTTGTCAGGCATTCAAATGGAAAAAAAAAAAATAAAATTGTAGAATAGAAATGGATAAGATGAAAATCATATGATATTTAATAAAATAAGAGAGAAACTATAAATTAAGGAAAAAAAAAAAGCAGCTGTTTCTATTCCGTCGGCCAAGATATTGTGGCTCATGAGATCTGGACGGTCCAACCTTTGTGATCCTCAACGAGGCCTTTCTGGATTCCAACAAGCTTTGTACACAGTTCCGAATATACAGATCCAACATGCCCTTTAAATTCATATCTGCCGAAGAGGATACAAAAATGTAAATTAAATTACATTATATAGCATTTCACAAACAATGTTGACTGTAGGATAGACATAGATATTACCTTGTATTCCTGTATGTAATAGTGCCAACAGGAGCAACCACAACAGCAGTTCCTGTGCAAAATATTTCTTCAGCTTGCAACAATTCATCCACTGGAATTGGTCTCTCCTCAACCTGAACCAATAAGGTTATACTTCAATAACATTGCATATGACACATAACCATCTAAATTAAGAAAAACACTCACCTTATACCCACAATCCGAAGCAATTTCCATGATGCTTTTTCGAGTAACTCCTGAAAGAATGGTCCCATTTGTAGCAGGTGTTGATATAACATTGCCCTGCAACACAAGCTTATTATTAGTTAAACAGAAACAATTCATTGTAACTATATAAATGGACCTGAAGAATCATACTTTCACTGTAAAAATGTTACAAGAAGAGACTTCTTCCACATTTCTTTTATTCACAGCGTCTAGGAATAGAACATCTGAAAATCCTCTGCTTTTTGCTCTTGTCACTGCTTGAAGAACCTACACATCACATAAGCTAATAAAATTCTATTGCTGAATTAAAAGCCAGTCTAAGTCTAGATCTGTAGCAAAATTGTACAACTTACTGGAGCATAATTGGATATGGTTTTCACACCTCCAGCTCCCCCAGGTGTGGCACGATGGAACTCCTCTTCAACATACAAGTTCAATGGAGCCAGACCCTCCTAAACCGACAAAAGAAGATCAAACACAGATTTTGCAATTCGAAACTTGTCAAAATCAAAACTCACCTTAAAATAGTTACCAACAGGAGAAGCAAACACAAGGAATGTGTATTCAGGAGCAGGCGCCAAACCCAATATTGGACCACTTCCCATCAGCAGAGGCCTTATGTACAATGACCCTTTTTCTGGAGGTGGAAACTGGTCCATATATAGTACAAGTGTTAAATTCATTCCACAAGAGAAGTTACTTGTATAGTAGAAATTATATTTACCCAACGCTTATTCAAGAGAGCAGTCTGTTTAACTGCATCGACGAATTGATCCATAGACGGGTAAGGCATGCACATTCTCTTAGCTCCTGTCATCATTCTGATCGCATTTTGATCTGGTCGGAACAGGATAAGTTTCTCATCTTCTGTTTTATAAGCTTTTAGCCCTTCAAATAATCCCTGTAGTGCACGTACACACACAATTAGTTGTTTACACAAAATTGCAAATGGTTTGAATATAACAAAATTGTACGAAGCTTGCCTGGCCATAGTTGATGACACCAGCTGATGGACTCAATTTGATGTTTCCATAGGGACTAATCTGTCCTTGTTCGAAATTTTTGTTATCATAGCATTTCATAGTGTACATGTAATCAGTTGGTACAAGACCGAATCCAAGTTTGTCCCAATTCATAGGAGCATTCTCCTCATCACTAATGAAAAAAAAAAAAAAAAAACATAAATTACATCACAGAATATGTATGGACAACATAAATATGTATATACATACCTGTAGCGAGATGGTTCGCACACTTGTTGTAAAGAAGATGCAGCCTGAGAATTGTAATTATAGATCGCTCTAAACGGCAATTGTCGCTGGAAAAGAAATTTCGGATCATTATAGTTGAATTTTCATATAAATATGATCCATTTGTCTATTCTTAACAATACCTTATCAAAAGCAGAGCAAACACGAGAGCATGATGTTCGAATCATAGTTGATCTTGTTATCACAATACAAACCGACAGGTTTATATGAATGTCTTTATTCAAGTGTTTAAAAGGAGAAGAATGAGTTGCAGGAGGTGGTCGTGTATACAGATGAATCAGATAGTATTTAACATGGAAGAGACTAGTGTACGTAAGTCAAAATTCAATGTCTTGATCAACATTACACGTCATGTGAAGACCCATCTTATGTGTATATATCTATAAGTGGAGATTGACCCCACAACAAACACGAGTTTTTGCAACTCCTTTTTATTTTCTAGATAACTTCCAACTGGATGTATTATAAAAATTAATTATATTGGAAGATTAGGCAGCCTGGATAGGATGAGATTTTTTATTTTTAAAATTAATTAAAAATATCTTTTGTCATCGTTATACATGCCTTCTCTATTTATTTATTTTTTAAATTAGATTAAGATCTTCTATTACACTCATCTCATCTTTCCGCATAGTGCTGTCAAAATTAATTCTTAGTATCCATGCGAATTTAATTTTTAAATTTAAAATTAAAAGTCTATATTATATTTTATAATAGGAATTCGCAAGGTTGATCCGTATTTATTATACAATATTAAAATTCATTAAATTTTATAATTTTTATTCATATTAATTTTATATTTTTATGAATTTTAAGTTTTGAATTATTATTAATATATTATAATAAAATAATAATTAATTTTTTATTTTATTTTTAATTTAATAATTTTATATAATTTATTATTAAATTTATTTTAAAATTTTTTTAAAAAATTAGTTTATGAAAATAAATTTAAATATAAATTTTTTAAAATTTAAATTATTATAATAATAAAAGTGGACCAATTTATTCGGATTCATTTAAAAAAAAAAAAAATCATACGAGTGGAGCCTGAAGTTATTCATCTTTACTGAAATTCACATACATATACAAACATGTAGCAATACAGAATGTGGTTTCTACGTATAATATATCAAGTATGTGAAAAAAGAGGGAAGGATAATACAATACTGTTCAACCTCTTGTAATTGGTCTGGAAGAAATCACTAGTGGACAATCTTCTCTGTTCACAGACTATGTTGCAGCCAAAATCTTTTCTTCTTCTCTGTTCTGGGTTTTCAAGTATCTTAGTTTTTCTCACAAAAGGAATTGAACCTACTGATACGATCCCGTAAACACATGTAGTGTTTATCTGAAGGCAGTTACTCAGAATTGAGTAACTGCCCATTACACGTATTCAACTACGTGTATTTCTTTGGGTGTAAAAACCCATATTTCCAACATTCTCCCACTCACACAAAGAGATAATATACTGGCTTTATACTTGCAACTAGTCGGTGTGACCAAAACGAAATGAATCAGTTTCCTGAAAGTCAAAACATGACATATATTCATTTACAATCCTAGACTACAGACATATATTCACATCAGACACGTTCGGTCCCATCGAACCAATGTTCTGATCTCAGGAGTACTCCTCAATCACTACTGTGTACCTAGGAACCACAGTTTTCTAGCTAGCATGTGATAAGTGTGAATACTGTCAGCGTCTTCCAATCTACTCTAATTCCAAAAGTCGATGAAAGTAACCGACATCATAGACATGCTACATAGACCGAATTATCATGATCATAGAAAAACATGCTAATGATACAGTCATTAGCCCAACACTCCAGACATAAGAGTGACCGTACTAAGGATCAATATGGGATGGTACTTGCACGATAAGGAGTTGGGACATACTCAATACTTATCTTCCATCAGGTCAACTTAAAATCACGCACGGTATAAAACATGCGCGACAATGAACCTTGCCATTTAAACGGCGCGTATGTCAAAATATGGTTTATGTTCATTGTACGGACTATAGCACCAAAACACTTCATAAACTTGATCGCTCCTACTGACTTAGTTGAGCGACTCCAAAGTTTTAGTCCGGCTTGTCAGGTCTTACGAAATTGAAATCTCATAAGCGATTCTTCATTATATTTTAGAAAAATCTCATTTTGACAATATGTCAAAGCGACAATTTTGTACACATCATAAGTTCTGGAATATCTGATTCACAAAATGAAAGTACAAGTCTCATCTCACATTATCCTCAGATAACCGAGGCGGCTGTGAGTGCAAGTTCACTAGCCTCTTACACCTGACGACATACTCTCGGATGATAAGAAACATACTAAGTAAAAATGCTATAATCAAAGCAACACTGAAAATATGAATCATATTTGAACATAGATAATCAAACAAATATAAAAGATTCACAACCTACGTAGACCCAACGACCTAGTATGCTTTGCAAACACATCTCTAGTTACAGCCTTAGTAAGGGGGTCTACAATCATATCGTGCGTCGATATGTATCTAATAGTTACATTCTTCTTGGCCACTATGTCCCTGACAAAGTGATACTTAGTCTCTATATGTTTAGACTTACTGTGGTATTTAGCATCTCTGGTGTAGGCAATAGCTGCCTGACTATCACAGTATACAGTAATAGGCTCAGGCAACAAATTCTGCTTCCATGGTGGACAGGGCTATGCAAGTTTGCTTTTTGCTACTCCAGGAAATTGCTCCTTGACTCAAAATAAAAGCATATCCAGAAGTAGACTTTCTCTCATCCAAATCGCCACCCCAATCTGCATCTGTGTATCCTACTAGGCGATCATTGCTGCCTTGATAACACAGAGCATAATCAGCGGTACCCCTTAGATAAGCTAGGATTCTTTTCACTGCTATCCAATGTTTCTGTCCTGGATTTGACTGATATCTGCTTACCAGTCCAACTGCATAACAGATATCTGGTCTGGTACACATCATTGCATACATCAGGCTTCCAATGGCATTTGCATATGGTACTCTTTTCATCTTCTCACGCTCTTGCGGAGTTTTCGGGCACATCTCTAGACTCAAGGTCTGGCCTTTTGCGATGGGTGTGTCCATTGACTTGCAATCTGCCATATGGAACCTCTCAAGGATCTTATGAATGTATGACTCTTGTGACAAGGCCAAAAGTCTTTGATTTCGATCCCTTGATATTTTGACTCCTAATATATAGGCAGCCTCACCCATATCCTTCATTTCAAAAACCGTTGATAACCAGTCCTTCGTGGCAAGAAGAAGGGTTTTGTTATTACACGCCAAAAGTATGTCGTCAACATATAAGGACAGTAAAATGAAACCGTCACTGGACTTTTTCAAATAAACACAATGGTCCTCTTCTGTCATTTGAAATCCGTATGACATAATCGACTCATGGAATCGAAGGTACCATTGTCTGGAAGATTGTTTGAGTCCATAGATGGACCTCAAGAGTTTACAGACTTTTCTCTCCTTGCCTTTGGTGATAAAACTTTCAGGCTGTTCCATGTAAATCTCTTCGTCCTGTCCTCCATTGAGGAAAGCAGTCTTAACATCCATTTGATGTAATTCCAAGTCCATATGTGCGACTAAGGCTAATATGAGGCGTATTGAAGCAAATCTCACCACCGGGGAGAATGTTTCTTCATAGTCTATACCCTCCTGTTGTGTATAACCTTTCGCCACCAATCTAGCCTTATATCTTTCAATCGAACCATCTGCCTTCCGTTTAACGCGAAGGATCCACTTATTTCCGATGGCTTTTCTACCTGGCGGTAAATCAACCAAATCCCAAACTTGGTTACTTTTCATCGACTCCATTTCCTCTTCCATGGCTTTTATCCATAAATCTTTGGCAGGTGAATTGAGAGCTTCTTTTACATTCTTTGGCTCATCACCATCATGGGAAGCCAACATGAATGCTTCTCCTTCAATCTCAAAACGTCGTCGGGGAATTCGAATTCTCCTACCCCTTCGAGTTGACGTCTCTGGAATTGAAGTATCAGGAACCATGTTACTCCCACTGCGATTAAGTTGTGGAGTAGGTTCATCAGGCACTTGTTCACTCCCACTGGGAACAACATCCCTTTGAATGAAGTTAAGTCCTCTGATTCATTTTGCTCAAACAAATTAGCCTCTCTTTCTACATCACCTCTCCGTGGAAATTCATTCTCTAAAAAAACGACATCTCGTGTCTCAATCTCAGATATTGTCCCATCCGAGTTTTCGCCTATCAGTACATATCCTTTTGATTGCTCAGGGTATCGAATGAAAATACATTTCTTTCCCCTAGCGCCCAATTTTCCAAATGGATTATTCAGATCATGTACATAACAAGCGCACCCCCAGGGTCGCAAGTAGGATAGGCTAGGTTTTCTACCTGTCCATAATTCATACGGAGTTGTAGTCACAGATTTAGAGGGAACCCTATTCAAAATATAAGTAGCTGTAAGAAGCGCATCTCCCCAATACGAGATTGGAAGATTGGCTCGTGCCATCATCGACCTAACCATTTCCAACAATGTCCTATTCCTTCTTTCTGCGACTCCGTTCTGTTGAGGAGTCCTAGGAATGGTCAATTGTCTCACTATACCTTTCTCATGACACAATATTTTAAATTGGTCGGATAGATATTCTCGCCCTCGGTCAGTGCGTAACACTTTGATGGTCTTATCCAATTGATTCTCCACCATAGCCAAAAACCGTTCAAAATAGTCTAAGGCTTCAGACTTATGGGAGATTAGATAGACGTGACCAAAATGAGTGAAGTCATCTATGAAGGTAATGAAATATGACGCACCGCTTCTAGCTCTAATGCTCATGGGTCCACAAATATCAGAATGAATCAATTCTAACGAAGAATTTGCCCTAGTAGCCTTCCCAAAAGGTTTTCTAGTGGCTTTGCCTGCCAGACAATGATTACAGGTCGGCAATTCTATCTTATCGTAGGAACCTAAAATCCCCTCTTTTGCCAACCTGTTCATTCTATCTTGTCCTATGTGACCAAGTCTAGCATGCCATGTTGAAATGCTCGTATCAGAAGAGGTAATCAACGAAAAACTATCATTTGAAAATAAAGAAGGATTTTCATAACAGTCAATATTAAGTACCACAAATCCATCAACAAGTTGTCCTAATCCAATACAGACAGAATTATAAAATATTTGTAAACTAGCAGCATAAAATACCAACTTATAATCATAAGACAATAAAACAGGAACTGAGACAAGGTTGCGCCTAATTTCGGGAGCGAAAGACATCATGTAGGAGCAATGTGTGGCCACTTTGCATTCTGAGCTTGCAAGTGCCAATTCCCTTAACTTCTACGCGAGAGTTGTTGTCCACATATATCCATCGAGTACCTCGTGGGATCCGACGATACTCGACAAACGCTCCTCTATCTCTAGCTACGTGGTCCGTGGCGCCTGAGTCTACAATCCACATAGGGTGAGCCTCGGCAAGCAAAACAGAGCTAGAAACATACACATTAATTAGGGCAGAATCATAAATTGTTACCTCCTTTTTAGGCTCAGTGCATTCACGAGCAAAGTGACCCATCTTGTCACAATTGTAACACTTGACCTTGCTTTTGTCTCTCTGCTGACCTTTGCCTCGCCTAGCTTTCTTCCTTGGGTTATTGGTCCCAGGCTTGTTAGGGTTTTTCTGACCCTTCCCTTTCTTTCCGCCCTTGTTCCCCTCTTGCGCTTAGCACCCGTGCCTTGCGCATGCTGGATTCAGCCATAAAGCTGGCCCGAAGATTTAGCCGCCTCCAGGCGCTCGTCTTCGAGCTCAACATGACGAGAGATATCATCAAATGACTTGATGTTGTCATTGTGGGTCATGTTGATTTTTATATTTTCCCTGTTGGGGAGAGACCTTATCACCGCTTGCACTTGCTGTTCATCTGATAGGGTATGGCCGGCCGACTTCAATTCTCGGATCATGTTAGCCATCTCCCTGAGATGCTGGCGCATAGAATGATCATTGCGCTTCCGGTAAGTGTCAAATTTAATAGTCAGTCGCCGAAGCTTTGTGGTGGAAGTCCCACCAAACTTGTCTTTCAAAGCAACCCACATGTCCTGTGCAGTGTCGAAATCCTCATAAGAGCACATCAGATTATCAGCCATGCTGGACAGAATAGTGATCCTCGCTATACTGTTTTTTCGTTTCCATGCCAGGTAAGCTTCCATGTCACTCTTGGCTTGAGTAGTAGTGCCAGGCGCCGGTTCAACCATGGTATTGGTCAGCGTTTCGAGAGCCTCTTGCTCTTCCAGGATATACTGGATCTTACGATGCCAGATATCATAGTTGTCCCCGTTCAACTTGTCTCCCTTGTTGAGCTCAGCAACAATGTTCTTGGATGATGAAGCCATTACTGAAAAAACATTATTTGAAGACATGTAAGCTATACTATGTTCAATCATCCGATAAGCAATGTAGGATGCACCAACCAAGTCAATCAAAAACATGTTGAGTCAATCAAAGGAGGACTCGGAAAAAAAACAGTAAATCTATCTAATCACCATCCTTGATCTTCAATCAAATCAGCACATTAAATCATGAGGTGTGCAAACAATATCCATAATATCACAAAAGCTAAACACAATCAATCATATAAATAGAAATGTGATAGTACAAAATCCATAAAATGTGCATAGAGTGATAAAATGAACAAATAAACATAAACAATGCAGAAAACATGATGTATATGCAACAGTGGAATCGGCCTCAGGGTCCCATGGGCATCCTCAATCATCATGCTGCACATCACTGGCTGAAGTGTTCACTTCCTCCCACCATGGATCATCAGGAATATAATCTTCAAAAGTAATCTCACTATCACCATCCTGAGCCTGGTCCTGATCAATAGGATCAGCTATGATCGGATCATCCCAACCATCCATAATCTCTAGAACTAGATCATCAGGATCGAAATCATCCTCAACATCGGCGACATGTCCCTCGCCTTCAATGAAGGGGACCTCCTGATCAGGCTCTCCCTCAGCATCAACAGGATCCTCCATAACATCATCAGCTGCAGGTAATGGATCTCCTAAAAGATCGTCCTCAGCCTCCAATGGATCCTCCAAAAACTTATCGTCGTCATCCAAGGGATCCTCCAAAAACTGATCCTCGTCCTCCAAAGGATCCTCTAAAAACTGATCCTCAGCATCCTCAGCCACTGGAATGGCTGCTTCATCAGCAGCTACTGGAACAGCTGCATCATCAGGAATCTCCTCTGGAACAGGTACCGGAGCTTCAGGAGCTACCACAGGAGCAATCAAGTGCTGCACTGGAGGAGGTGGTGGACGTGGATGATAGTGATGGTATACTGGAACTATCACCCTGGGAGGTGGTCTAGCTATGATCCTAGGTACCAAAGGTGCGAGTACTGGAACTGGACCAAATCCCGGTGGACCAGCGACAGGAGCGATCACAGGAGCACGCGGAAGCGGTGGAACTGGAGGATGAAACCGAGGTCCCAATGGGTGTTCCATATCCGGTGGCGGCGGGAAGAGCAGGGCAGGAGCCAGTTGACGAGCATGAAACTCTGTAGCCCTCTGATAAGGGATCCAATGGCGATCCTCTACATAGAACCCGAGCCAATAATACCGTTGTTCCATAATCTGCAAAACAAAATTAATGTATGCCAACAATGCATGCATATGACATCTAGTAAGCATTCATATAATACTAATTAAATGTCAATGAAATAATAATGAAACATAATTAACTATGTCCTAAGCATGCATTTAAATAAATCAATGTACTAAAAACATAATAGTAAATTAACTTAGTGGGCAAAAAAAAATAATAAAAAATTGGATTACTATTAAAATGAGTAAAAATAATAAAAAAAATAATCCAAATTTTTTTTTTTTTTAAATTTTAAATTTTCCGGCCGCCGGAGACGGCGGCACGTCGTCGTCGCTCCGGCCGAAGGCGGAGGACGCGCCGGCGACACGTGGCGCGCTGAGGCGCTGCCACGTGTCGCTAGCGTGTAAGCGCGCACAGTCAGCGCCCATGTTGACGTGG
Organism: Cardiospermum halicacabum; assembly: GCA_031304145.1. Lineage (NCBI taxonomy): Eukaryota > Viridiplantae > Streptophyta > Magnoliopsida > Sapindales > Sapindaceae > Cardiospermum > Cardiospermum halicacabum. Next base: position 7,362,590 of record CM062394.1, on the reverse strand, counting down.
CGGCCTGAGAAGCGGCCACGTCAGCGCTGACTGTGACATTACCTGAAACCGGACGCGTCACGCGCCCAGGCCGCGCATGTAGTGCACGCGCCATCTTCGCGGCGGCCGACGGCGGTCGGACCGGTGGCCGTGGACTCGTCTCGTCGTCCTGGTTCCGGTGGTGCCCTCCGTTCTCCGATTCCGGCAGGCGGTCGTCGGCGGTGAACTCCAGTCTCCGAGCCTGCGAGTGGGAAAAACAAAGTATCAAAATTCTTTTAAAAAAAAAAATTTGACACTGTTATTTTTAAAATAAAATCATTCCCAACTTCCGACGACCATACCGATCATATTTTCCGTCCAAAAAATTCAAACCTTATGTCATCGGATTCGTATCGAAAAATCGAATCCAACAACAGGCACTTTGATATATGTTAAATGAACGTAGAATTTCCAATTAAATAACCCATGGCTATGAATTGTTAATACTTATCTGTATACATACTGTCAAAAAATTGGATATCAAAACTGAAAGCATACAACTAGATTACATGCTTTGTAAACTACATGATCAAATCTGAACAGTTTTAATTTTAAACAAAACAAAAGATATGACAGTATACAAGTATAAGCATAACATCGTAAACAACCATTTTCAATTTACAAAGCAATTGAAACAGAGGCAAACGGTATATAAACCATGCTCTGATACCATATGAAGTTATTCATCTTTACTGAAATTCACATACATATACAAACATGTAGCAATACAGAATGTGGTTTCTACGTATAATATATCAAGTATGTGAAAAAAGAGGAAAGGATAATACAATACTGTTCAACCTCTTGTAATTGGTCTGGAAGAAATCACTAGTGGACAATATTCTCTGTTCACAGACTATGTTGCAGCCATAATCTTTTCTTCTTCTCTGTTCTAGGTTTTCAAGTATCTTAGTTTTTCTCACAAAAAGAATTGAATCTACTGATACGATCCCGTAAACACATGTAGTGTTTATCTGAAGGCAGTTACTCAGAATTGAGTAACTGCCCATTACACGTATTCAACTACGTGTATTTCTTTGGGTGTAAAAACCCATATTTCCAACAGAGCCAATAGTTGAAGTATTTAAACATTAGATTAAGAATATCCAATTAAATACTTTATCTATGCATGGCTTGGCCAGATACTCTGAACCAATCGGGATTTTGAGGTGTGAGAGTCAGGGGACACATTATGGGTATTGTTGTCGTACTGTTGTCTCTAGAAATAGCGTAAAAGAAGTGATGTGGAAATAATATGAATGAAGTGATTAGGAAGAGACGTCTATCTGTCACTTTTGGCAGCTTAAACGTGGAAGTAGTATCAGTTGGATGATTGATGTCCATGTCATTGAGTTTGATTGCAGACTTTTTAAGTGCACGCACTAGAAGAAGTTGAGAATGGATGCTATAAACCAACTAGCACTAGAAGATTGAGACTTCTTTGTGAGTTATTATAAAGAGGCCTACGCAAATTACTAGGAAGACAGACGTGTTTAACACGGAAAGATTTGTCTTTTTTTTTCTTTAAATTTTTCTTAGTACACTTTGAAGGAATACATAATTAGACATGGTTTCCGTTTATTTTGTAGTTTTTTTTTTAGCAAAAGAAAATATGTTCCATTAGAAAACATACTAATTAATTATATATATATATATATATTAAAAAATAAACTCAAATTTTATTTATTTTTTTTAAGTAATTTTTTTTCACCTCCTTCAAAGAGTTTACCAAGAAATTATTAAATAATTATTTTTAAAGAATATTTTGATTATGTTATATATTTTACTTTTAATCTAATATTTTACACTATACTTATTTAGGGGTGAGATTGAAAATATCATGATGAAGTTTAAGACCGATTGAATTGGTGCATATAAGGCTGTGGACGGTTGTTATACTTCTTTATACTAACATTTCACTTCCCAATTAATAAAAAACCAATATCCAAAGTTAAATTCAGCTATATTTATGGGCAAAAACTTACTAAAAGATATGTATCAAATTGTAGATGATGAAAGTTAATATTGTGTAATAAAAGACTAGATGATTCCATGTGTGAGGATATGTCATTGGATATGCTAACTATCATCATACTCTTCTTTAATGTAAGAGTGTTAAGAGATTTTCGATATTTTAATAAACTTGTATAGTTTATTGATGTTTTATTGAACCTTATATGTTAATTATTTGTGTTTTATTGATATATTAAACGAACAAGATTTTGATAATAATTATATTAAATTTATGATTTAGTATTTAAAAAAAGTTATATTGATATTTCTCGTTGTTAACATTTATTAGAATTTGAAAGTCCTACGTTATTTCAAGAATATCGACAATTTTTTTATTTAATTATTATAACCTTTAATAATTCTCCAGATAATTTATAATAATTTTAAGATATTAATGTTCATTTCAAGGGGCTTAAATGTGCTTTCCGGAATATAAGACTGAGAAGAATAATATTTTTATTTTGCTGGCTTATATGCCTAGAAGCTTTTTGTTTTTACATGCTTCTTGGATTCCATATCCGAAAAACTGTTATGCATTTTTAAAATATATATATATATATATTTATTATATTTTATATTTTACTTTTCAATATCATACATATCCAAGTGATTTAATATGTATTAGTATATGGAAAACCACTCAAATATAAGTAAAATATCACTCAGCAAAATGAAGTAGATTTAATTTAACAAGGGGTTAATAACTTACCAACAAGCATGCTTCTCAGGGTCAGAAACCGAGAAGAATATTATTTTTTAACTACTTCCAGAGTGAGAAACTAAGAAACAAATAATTTTGCTTCTATATTTCCAAAAATAAGGAAGTATTTCAAAATAGTCTCTAGTTCTCGGTTGTTGACACGAAAATATATCTTTTGAAAAAAAAAAAAAGTTATGCATAGCTTGAAAACCTCTAAAACACATAAAGGATGCCTTAATGTATGTTACAATCTTGAAAAAAAAATTCTTAACATTCTCACAAGAATTTGATAGTTACTTATTCTAAACAATGCACTCATATAAAGGAAACAAAATCTTCATTTTTTATTTCAAAATGCAATATAAGTTTGGTACAATTTTTTTTTTTTAAGTTGTAAGTATGAAGAATCATTACATTTAAGTTGTTTATAACTATGACAAGCATATTAATTTGAATACACATCTACGTGACTCCAACAGGTATGAGTGCGCGGGTAATCACTCAAATGTAAAAAAAAAATGTCTACTAAAGTAGAATGAGATAGATTTAAATGGAAAAGTGTGTTGGGGAAAACCCTAACTGATTGCAAGAATAAATTATGCTGACCTAATGAGGAAATAGACACCAAATATACAACCACCAACCATGATAATAGAAAATCTAAAGAAAAGAGTAAACATATGGATTTACATGGTTCCCCAAATTTCGGGTACATCTACAGAGGCTGCCAATCTTATTATTGAGATGGAAGAGTACATTTTCACTTACCCAGTGCTGAACAATTAATAACCCACACTCTCATCAATCACTCAAATATTTTCCCTCACAAGTGTTTCGCTCTTTCACGATCTCTCACTTGTTAAACTCTTAAAACCAATACTCGAATGACGTAGACCGATCTACTATTGAATACGTGTGATTTTCTTTAACTCAAAATTTGTCACCACCATAACTTGGTAACACCATCTTAACTTTACTTAAAGTGAAACCTAATGAGCCTAAATATTACAAAGTCTATAACTATGATTGTCACACGATCGGGAACCATCCCAATAAATCTTCCACTTCCCGATTATGTAGGGGGATACGCCAACCCGACGATCTCCTTGCAGACTTCAAACTTCTTTCTTGGTAATATCTTCGTGAGCATGTCAGACCCACTATGATTAGTGTGAATTTTTTCAAGATCTACCATCTTTCATTTATGACATCCTTTATCTAACGATACCTGACATCCATGTGTTTAGACCTAAAGTGAAACAAAAAATTCTTCATAAGGTGGATTGCATTCTGACTATCACAAAACAATTATTAGTTGTCTTGACTCAATCCCAATTCAATTAAGAACTTCTTCATCCATATCAACTCTTTCCAACTTTTGTTGGTTGTAATAAACTCTACTTCAGTCGTAAACAATGCAACACATTTTTTAGCCTCAATTGCCAAGAGGTAGCTCCCCTTGAAAATAATCATATAGCCTGAAGTAGATTTTTGTGAATCAATGTCTCCTGCCATATCTGCATAAGTGTATCCAGACAACAACGATTTGTTACCTAAAAAATATTATCATACTTTTGAAGTTCCCCGCAGATATCTAAGAATCCACTTAACTTGCATTCTAATGTTTCTTTCCAGAGTTTGAAAGAAACTTGCTGATTACTCCAACTTCATTAGTAATATTTGGTCGTGTATACACCATGACATACATAAAGCTTCAAACTATCGAGGCATAAGGTACTCATTCCATCTCTTGTTCTTTTTCTTTAATAGAATGACTATCCTTGAAACTCAAAATAAAGTGATTAGAAAAAGAACAACTAACTGCTTTAGCACAATTCATATTAAGCGTTTAAAGTACATTGTTAATATACTTCTTTTGCGACATCCATAATTTCTTAGCACTTCGACACCTTATAACTCTTATGCTAAGGATCTGCTTAGTCGGCTCTAGATCCTTCATGTAAAAGATAAACTCGGCAATTTTTTCAAATTTTTATCCTAGAGATATCCTGGACTAACAATAAGGATGTCATCCACAAAGTCCAATAATGTCACAAAATCATTATTGGAGAATTTTTTAAAGAACACAATGATCTGAATTAGTTTTCTTGTACCCATGACTTGCAATCACCAAGTTGAACTTTTTATACCATTTGTCTAGGTGCTTGTTTCAAACCATAAAGACTTTTCTTCAACTTACACACATAGTTTCATTTACTTTAACAATAAAACCCTCTAGCTGGTCCATATAAATCTCTTATTCTAAATCACCGTGAAGAAAAGTTGTCTTCACATCCATTTGTTCCATATTTAGATCAAGACTAGAGGCCAAACCAAATACAATCCAAATAGATGACATCTTAACAAATGGGAAGAAATTTTTATCTAATTCTACGTCCTTTCTTTGGTTAAAACCCTTTACAGCCAGTCTAGCTTGATCCCTAGGTTGTTTACTAATCATGCTTTAATTTGTAGATCCATTTATTCTTCAATATTCTCATACCTTTAGGTTACTTCACTATCCCATTTGTATGATTTTAATATAAAGACTCCAGTTCTTCTTCCATTGCATTGAGTCACTCCTTTTTACACTTATCATCCATAGTTCAATATAACACTCTAATTTTCTCCCATCGGTCGATAACACATAATCGCAAGGGGAATAACTCTTTTGTACAATTATTTATACATTTTTTCCCCACTCTACCACACATGCAAAAAGTCAAAAATGTCAATTAATGAGGAGAGAGAAAATACGTAAATCTCAACTATTGGATAAAAATCTAACATTTGATATTTATTTTCTCATCTCTCATTGAGAGATGATTTTTTCATATATATATATATATATATATCATTAAATACTTTCTCCCTCATAATAATAGTGTAGATATATAATTAATTCTAGATGAAAATAATATGATATTCTAGTATTCCAAATTATTGTTAGATGTTTTCATCTATTCTACTTGGGCTTCTTTTACCTATTCCAGACTGGGCTTTGTTGGGCCTTGTTGGGCTCCCTTGTTGATCCATTGAGAAGCGCTAATCCATTGAGAAGCTGATGCCTTGCCTCTTATGTCTCTTGCATTGAAGGATCCGCGCCTTGACCTTGCAGCTAACCCGACACGAACTTAAACCTAGCTATATAATGTGTCTTATGGTCACTATTCACAGTGGCAGTCTCTCATATGTATTTCTCTTTGTATTTGTTCTCTACTAGGGTTTTGTATCTCTAGTGTCTCTGTGTGATATTCTCTATGGTACTTGGTGGTTTCTTGTGTAATCTTTGTGATTGACAGTGTACATGTACTTCTGATCTTGATAGTGGATGACTAGGCTCAATTCTGAGCCTATCCCATGGATGTAGCCATTTCTAGTGAACCATGTAAAGCTTTGTGTTCTTTATTTTTGTGTTTGTTGCTGATTAGACTCTTTTAATTGCTTGATGTTTGATTATGATGCAATATTAGACCTAGGGTTTCTATAACATGTTGTATCAGAGCTGCGTCATAGTTTGTTCCAGTCTAAAAGGTTTTTATCTTGAAAAATTCTGAGATTCGGCCCAATTTTTAAAACCCTAAGTTGTTTTTGAAAGAGCTAGGTTAGATTAGTCTCTGTAGCATTATTAGGGTTTATTTTAATTCTGAAAACTGACAGTCTGTGAAGAAACGGGTACTTGTAGCTATAAAGGAGTAAAGGAGAGAGTCGAAAGGGGTTAATCTTGAAGACTTGCGGGGTTCTTCAAGGGTGACATCTCTCTGAACTTTAAACTCTTTAAATTTTCTGTTTTACACTCTGTTATTAGGTTTTGTGTACGGCTGAGTAGGATACAAGAATTAGTTTCTTGTTAATGCCCTAGAACAATTACGCTGGTCTGTAAAATCTGGCTTGTTTGTCTGGCTGCCAAAGGGTACAAGCTTGTTCTTGTGAAAGCCCAAGGGTATTAGGTCTTTTGATCTTATTAACGCCCATAGAAAAGGATTCTTTGATTGTTTGTCTTTCTGATTGATTTACTGTGACTATTTCTGTTGATATATTGCTCTGTTGATATTGTCTTTGTATTTATGTTTTTTCTTTTTGATTGTTTTTCTCTATGCTTTCTAACCTGTTATTGTTTCTGAATGTGAGTGTTTCTCAAATAAAATTTGAAACAAACCAGTTGAGTCAAGAGATGCACAATATCATTACCTAAATTGATAATTGTCTGTTTTTGGAAACTATCTCAAACTGTGAACCAAACCTTCTTTTGTTTTTTCAAAATTTTATTGAAAATGTCTTCAAAACTGTTTCTCACAATGTTATGAATATTGAAGTTTTTTATGGTTCACAAGACTTTATAATTTGGAAAAAGAAAATGTTATCTATATTAGTTTATAATGGTCTTGATGCTGTTGTTGAGGATGATTGGCCTACTGGCATAAGTCTATTAGAAAAGGGTAAGGTTAAAAAAAAGAGCCTATAACACCATTCTTTTACACCTCAGATGATGATATCCTAACGGCAGTAAGTACTGCCGTATCCGAATATAATAATGCATCTGACTTATGGAGGGGTCTAGAGAATCTTTATTTGGTAAAAGATGTGACTAATAGACTTCTAAGTTTGCATAAATTGTTTGGATTTAGATTTAAAACTGATAAGTCTGTAACTGAGAATTTGGCTACCTTTAAGAGGCTTGTTCAAGATCATAACAGTAGAACTGCTGAGGATCAGAGATTGAGTGATGAGTATCTTGCAATGATTCTCTTACACTCTTTACCTGAGACTCATTCAGTGGTTAAAGAATATATTTCATTTAATAAGGAGTCTCATACTACTAAATTGATAATGGATGCACTTAAATTCAGATCTGTAGGGGAAGAAATCACTAATAATGAGAGTGAAGGTCTGTTCTTGAGTAAGACCTCCACTTCTCATAACAATAATCAGGTAAAAGGGAAAGGTAAGAAGAATAATTACCCTAATAACCGGAATAAGAATAGGGGAAATAATTTTGGTAATAATGGCAATAACAGAAATGGTGATAAGGGTAAGAACAAGATTGGTAATAAAAGAAAATGTTATTATTGTAAGAAAACCAATCACTTAATAAATGACTATTTTAAGAAGAAAAAGGATGAGGCTAATGGAAAACTTAAGAATGAAGCATCAAGTTCTTCTGCTAAACTTGATGTTCTTAACTGTGGGGGCCTAATGCTGTTGTTAATTTGTCTGATAATCTGTATTCTTCTAATATTGATTGTGATTTCTGGTGATTGATTCTGGTTTTACTCATCACATGTCCCCCAAAAAAACCTGGCTTAGTGACCTTAGAAACCAAAGTGAGGGTTTTGTTTTAATGGGTAGCAATCACAAGTGTAGGATAGAGTTTATAGGGACTGTCAAACTCCAAGAGTTTGATGGTAATGTCACTAGACTTGAGAATGTGAGATTTGTCCCTGGTCTTATGAGAAACCTTCTGTCAGTGAGTGCTTTAGGGGAATCTAATTTGCACTGTTTGTTTAAAAATGATTCTGTTGAAATTGTCTGACCTGATGGTAAGATTGTTATGAAAGGGAAAAGGGTAGAGAACCTTTATATCTTAGAAGGCAAAATCATAGATGCCCTAGCTAGCACTACCACAAGTAACAATGTTGTTAAAGCAATGACTTGGTATAGCAGATTAGGTCATTTAGGGTTTAATGGGATGAAGAGCTTAAGAGGAGAGGTATGATAGGCTGTGATGTTAATCTTGATATGACATTTTGTGAAAGTTGTGTAATGGGGAAACAAAAAAAAAATACATTTTGAAAATTCAGATTTCAAATCAAATCATATTTTAAACTTGATTCATTCTGATTTATGGGGCCCAGCTCAAACACCAACTTTTAACGAAAAATTATATTTTGTAACCTTTACTGATGATTTTTCTAGATATAGTTGGCTATTTTTACTTGAGAGAAAATCTAAAGTTTTTGACACTTTAAAATCTTGGAAAACATTGATTGAAAATCAAAAGGATTGCAAAATAAAACTTTGAGAACATATAATGGTCTAAAATTTTGTAATGACCAATTTAATAAATACTGTTCTGAAAATGGAATTTTGTAGACATAGGGCTGTCACATACACTCCTCAACAAAATGGCATAGTAGAGAGACTGAACAAGACCTTTCTAGATAAGGTTAGAATCTATGTTATATGAAGCTAGATTACCAAAGAAATTTAGGAGAGAGGCTATTAACATTGCCAATTACCTTAGAAATAAGTCTCCCCCCTCTGGCTTGGGTCTGAAGACACCTTATGAACTCTTAAATGGAAAATCTCCTAATCTGTCACATCTTAGAATTTTCGATTGTAAGGCTTATGCATACCAAAACCTAGGAAAACTAGAACCAAGATCCTGTGTTTCCCTTTTTATGGGCTATCCTGATGGAACTAAGAGGTTCAGGCTGGTTTATAAGGAAGGAAACACTTATAAGTTCATTATTAGTATGAATGTAGTCTTTAAAGAATATGAACTTCTTGGTATGAGAACACTGAAACTAGAATTGAACATGTACCTATCAGTGTAGATGAATTCAACATAGAACCTAATAGTGAAACCACCCCTGAGAGACCATTAATGGGTTACCCGAGTAGTAATAATCCTCCATCAGCTGACCATCAAAGTGATTCCTCTGAGCATGAAACTGATATTCTTGTGTCTCAACCTGAGTCTTTTGATCCAAACTATGTAGATCAGGATCCTCCCGAAACCTATAGAGAGTCTAATTTGGATAATTGCCTACTTAGTAGGGATAGAACCAGGAGGGAAAATATTAGAAGACCTTCTAGGTATCTGGATGCTAATCTGGTTATAATTGCCTTGAATGCTTCTGTAACCTAGAATTTCATTCCTGAAACCTATCAAGAAGTCATTTTGTGTCCTGATTCATCCAAATGGCAAGTAGCCATGAAAGAAGAAATGAAGTCTCTCAATAAAAATCAAACCTAGGTATTGGTATCCAAACCTGACAGTAAGAAATTAGTCTCCTTCAAGTGGCTCTATAGGGTAAAAAAGAGTCTTCCAGAGAGTGATCCTAATAGGTATAAAGCCAGGTTGGTCGCCAAAGGTTTCACACAAAAGCATGGCATTGATCATTCTGAAATTTTCTCTTCTGTCATTGTTATAGAACGATTAGAATAATGTTAGCTCTGTCTGCATACTTTGATTGGGAACTAAAGCAGATGGATGTTAAAATAACATGTTTACATGGATTCTTAAACTGTGATATTTACATGTCTCAGCTTGAAGGTTTTCTGTCTAATTCTGACTTTGTTTGTCTCCTCAAAAGGTCTTTATACGACTTAAAGCAGTCTCCCAGACAGTGGAATGAGAGGTTCCATAACTTTGTGATTAATATCGGTTTTAAATGCAGTTTATTCGATGCCTGTCTGTATTATAAATTTGATAAATCTGCACCTGTGTTTTTATTACTATATGTAGATGATATTCTGTTGATATCTCCTGATATGAAAGTGCTGAAAACTGTTAAAACTCAACTTGGTAAAGAATTTGATATGAAGGATCTTGGAAATGCATCAAAAATACTCGGCATGTCAATCTGTAGAAAAAGAGGTGATAACTTGCTTACTGTTAGTCAGAAAACTTATTTTGATAAAAGTATTGAATACTTTTGATATGATGGATGCCTACCCTAATTCACTGCTTATTAATGCTAGTCATAACTTGGATGCCAAGAATGATAATGATGATGAAATTCTGACTTCTATTCCATATGCAGAAGCTATAGAAAGTCTAATGTATGCTATGGTCTATACTAGACCTGGTATAGCATACTCTGTAAGTATTCTTAGCAGGTTTATGATGAAACAAACTCTGAAATATTGAAGAATGTGAAAGGTTTAATGAGATATCTAAGGGGAACCTTGGATATTAGACTGAAATTTGGAAAGTTTTCAAATTGTGTGAATATTACAGGTTGCTCTGATGCTGATTTCGCCAAAGATCCTTAATTCAGAAGACCCATATCATCTTATATAATCACTATATGCGAATGTTGTGTGTCCTGGAAATCTAGGCTATAATTTGACATTGTTCTATCTACTACAGAATCAAAATACGTTGCACTTACAAAATGTATCAAAGAAGTTTTGTGGATACAAGGTTTACTGAATGAACTGAAATTATTAGAGTGTAAAGGTGTTATCTACACTAATAGTTAATGGGCTTATAATATAAGTCGAAATCCTGTGTATCATGATAGAACTAAACACATTGGTGTTAAATACCATTTTATTCGCTTACAAGTTTTGAATGATAATGTGCAGGTTGAGCAAATTTTATAGATAAGAACCCAGCTGACATGGGTACCAAGGCTGTAGTGGCCAGGAAGCTGCTCTTTTATAGGAGCTTCCTCCATATCAACCGGACCTAGTCAACTGGTGCTAGATGGGCTATGAAGAATGAGTCTTTAAGGAAGTCACTATCAGGAAGTGAGGAAAATCACCAATTTGTTATAATTCTGATATTGTAATCTGAAATAGAGAATACATGAAAATAGGGGAAGTTTGTTAGATGTTTTCATCTATTATACTTGAGATTCTTTTACCTATTCCAGACTAAGCTCTGTTGGGCCTTGTTAGGCTCCCTTGCTGATCCATTGAGAAGCGTTGATCCATTGAGAAGTTGATGCCTTGCCTCTTATGTCTCTTGCATTGAAGGATCCGCGCCTTGACCCTGCAGCTGACCCGACCCGAACTTAAACCTAGATATATAATGTGTCTTATGGTCACTGTTCACAGTGGTCGTCTCTCAGATGTATTTCTTTTTGTATTTGTTCTCTGCTAGGGTTTTGTATCTCTAATGTCTCTGTGTGATATTCTCTATGGTACTTGGTGGTTTCTTGTGTAATCTCTGTGATTGAAAGTGTACATGTACTTCTGATCTTAATAGTAGATGACTGGGCTCAATTTTGAGCCTATCCCGTGGATGTAGCCATTTCCGATGAACCACGTAAAGCTTTGTGTTATTTATCTCTATGTTTGTTACTGTTTAGACTCTTTTAATTGCTTGATGTTTGATTATGATGCAATGTTAGACCTAGGCTTTCTATAAAAATTATAAATTTTATTTTACATTAATTAATTTAACCGGTTAAAAGAATATAAATAGGAATATCTTCATTTATGGTCATTTGAAACTTTAAATTAAGTTAATAGACCAACCAAACTTTATTTTAAATTTATAAACTTTCAAAAGTGAAATTTTAAAAAATAACCAAAATTCCTCCTTCACGTATATTTTACACTACGTCACAAATATTTGACAAAGTATTCATTGCTTGTGAAGACTTAAAAAAAAAAATCTATGTAAGTACTAAAAAAAATTGTGAAAATATTAAAAAAAAAATTTAAAAAAGAAGAAGAGAGATAGAGATGGAAAGCCGCGATGCTGTACAATGAAGGATATATTAATATTTTTATTCAATTTTAAAAAATTGGAAAAATTATATAAAATGGACCAAACAAAGTTCAAAACTAAACAAACAAAACTTTATTTTTATTTTTAAGTCATCGAAACTTTGATTTTTAGAAATAGACATTCATATCTTTACAAATCCTCTTCACAGGTTACCGTTACACCTTCACAAATAAGTGTAAAAGGTCTTTCACAGAAGAGTAAAATGGCCAATTTAGTTCATTTTTGCAAAGTGGAAATTTGAAAGATTATTTTTGTAAAATTTTTAATATTTGGTTATATAATATAAATAAAAGTTATAAAATAATAAAAATGAAAATAACCCTTTAAAATTTTATGAACTTAAAATAAACATTTATTATTCATTAATTTAAGTTTGAAGTTTGAAAAACCCATTTAT